>JANSJX010000229.1:0-46568 GCA_026168455.1 Theocolax elegans | reverse complement strand
TGTGTGTGTTTACGCATAAAAATACATTTGAATTTGATCTACCCGGCCAGGAACGAAATTAAAAATATAGAAAAATGACGTTATGGCTGGTTTGATGTGTATTTTTATACAATAAATGCATTTAAAATTGGTCAACGCGGCCGGGCGAAACTGAAAATATTGAAAAAATCGACGTGTTGGCCGGTTTATGTGTGTGTTTACGCATAAAAATACATTTGAATTTGATCTACCCGGCCATGGAACGAAATTAAAAATATAGAAAAATTGACGTTATGGCTGGTTTGATGTGTATTTTTATACATATAAATGCATTTAAAATTGGTCAACGCGGCCGGGGAACGAAACTGAAAATATTGAAAAATTGACGTTTTGGCCGTTTTATGTGTGTGTTTACGCTTAATAATGCATTTGAATTTGATCTACCCGGCCGGGGAACGAAATTAAAAATATTGAAAAATTGAGTTTTGGCCGGTTTGATGTGTATTTTCACACATATAAATGCATTTAAAATTGTCAACCCGGCCGGAAACGAAACTGAAAATATTGAAAAAATCGATGTTTTGGCCGTTTATATGTGTGTGTTTACGCTTAATAATGCATTTGAATTTGATCTACCCGGCCGGACAACGAAATTAAAAATATTGAAAAATTGACGTTTTGTCCGGTTTGATGTGTATTTTCACACTATAAATGCATTTAAAATTTGTCAACCCGGCCGGAAAACGAAACTGAAAATATTGAAAAAATCGAAGTTTGGCCGTTTTATGTGTGTGTTTACGCTTAATAATGCATTTGAATTTGATCTACCCGGTCGGGGAACGAAACTAAAAATATTGAAAAATTGACGTTTTGGCCGGTTTGATGTGTATTTTCACACATATAAATGCATTTAAAATTTGTCAACCCGGCCGGAAACGAAACTGAAAATTGAAAAAATCGAAGTGTTGGCCGGTTTCATTTATTTATTAGATTATTAATTTATAAATTATTTTACTTGTTTATTTTTAGACTCTACTATATATATTGTAATTATTCGCAATAAAGTATCATATAGAGGTGCAGTACATACATTTGTACATAGGAGCCGGAAGGATCCGGAACATTTTTGCCCAACACAACAAATTGCCCACCGACTTTGCCCACCGTAAGCGGCGCCACTAGCATGGCGCGAGATAATATTTTTATTGTTATGTCGGTAAGGTAGATAATGAAATGTGACGTTTAATTATCTGTAAGATGTATCTATATATATAATAATAATTAATTAATAATACTTACCTTTTTGTTTGTTTTCATACATGTTATTAAAATAATATGAATATATTAAATTATTGCCACACAATATATACGTGATATTGAACTTGATAAATATAAATAGATTTCAAACAATATTCTTTTATTGTTTATAACATTTTAAATTACATTAAATAAAATTTAAATTACATTTTATAACATTTTTTAATTAACATTAAAGTATATTTAATAATCGAGGAACTTCAACAGTCATCAAAAGAAATAACATTATCGTAATCGTACCGTAAATAACATAATCATAAGAAAGTGTAATTTGTGAGTGTAATTTTTTGATATAAAAATATTTTGGTAGCGTTGTAAAGTAATGGATTAACAATAATTGGTGGTTAGGATATTAATATTTGGTATGTTCCTTATGTACAAAAAATTCAATTAATAGTAATTGAAATCAGAGAGAATTTTTTTTGTAATTTTTCTCTTTGTTCTAACTATAGTTTGATTATTTTCTCTTCCATTTTTCTTTTTATTAGCATTTAGTTTTCGTTTCTGCACGTGATTTATTTTTTCTGGTTTTATTTTTGCGAAATTTTCAAGATTTTGGGAATCAGGAATGGTTGCGTTTGATATAGGACATGTTGATGTTGAGATTACAGAATGAATCAGGATTATCAGAGGACTCATGTTCATTAGAATGATGAGGGTTATTAGTGGATTCACGTTCATCAGGATGATCAGTGGATTCCTCAGGGTTATCAGTGGATTCACGTTCATTAGGATGATGAGGGTTATAGTGGATTCACGTTCATCAGGATAATCAGGGTTATCAGTGGATACATGTTGATCAGGATGAATAGGATTATCAGTGGATTCACGTTCTAACTGTTAAAGAAACGTATGTTAAGTGTTTTTACGATTAGTCGACGATACAATTGAGGAAGAAATCAATATGTAAAATTGTAAATATGTAAGATCTTTAATAGTTTTAAGAAAATGTAATAAAATGTAAAACACCATAATAAAAATTGCTTTTCCATTTTACCCCACCGAAAAGAAATTAAGGGTACATTAGGTTATTGAGTTATTATCAAATGATGAATAAATTGAATGTATATGGGGTATTCCACGTGAAGTGGTCCGATCAAAATTTTAAAATGCACTAAATTTTGGGTACACTTTGCAAATGTTTTTCAGAATACAGAAAAAAATTTTTAGGTACGGAATCTATTTGCTTCAAAAGTTATTCTAACTTCAAAAAGTGAATTTTCCATATTTTCTTCAACACCAGCTGGGTTTACCGCTATATAAACTCAAAATCTATCAACTTTTACTATATAACATTATATGTAACCTTCATTGCTAATTATATCTAGAATTTATTCTTCTGGGTTAGAATTTCTAATCTCAAGGTCGCATGTTACATAAACTACATGGTCAATATTCAACTTGAAAAAAAGTGCAAGTGCGCCACCCTTTGATTTTTTTATCCAAAAGTCTAAAAGAAAGCTTGGAGCAATACCTTTCAAATGGTCTGTAGCATTTTTATGGCCTTCTAATTCTGTAAAAAGTTATGACAATTTAAAGAAACCACGACAATTTTTTTAAAAATTTTAAATGGGAATTACCATGTTATTTTTGTGAATTTTTTGTCTTTCTTTAAATTGTCATAACTTTTTACAGAATGGAGGCCATAAAAATGCTACAGACCATTTGAAAGGTATTGCTCCAAAGCTTTCTTTTAGACTTTTGGATGAAAAAATCAAAGGGGGCGCACTTGCACTTTTTTCAAGTTGAATATTGACATGTAGTTTATGTAACATTGACCTTGAGATTAGAAATTCTAACCCAGAAGAATAAATTCTAGATATAATTAGCAACGAATGTTACATATAATGTTATATAGTAAAAGTTGATAGATTTTGTGTTATATAGCGGTAAACCCAGCTGGTGTTGAAAAAATATGGAAAAATTAACTTTTTTAGGTTAGAATAACTTTTGAGCAAATAGATTCCAGTACCTAAAAATTTTTTTCTGTATTCTGAAAAACATTTGCAAAGTGTACCCAAAATTTGGTGCATTTTAAAATTTCGATCGGACCACTTCACGTGGAATACCCCATATATATATATATTATTTTCAAATAGTGTCAAACCCCATTTAAAAAAGTCCACGTGGAATTTCATATCGTATTTTACATGTTTTTCGTCGAACTTTTTAAAAAAAGCTTTATTCTTTATGTTCGTCTGTTTAGACTTTAGAAAAGCGCTTATGGAAAAAATTACACAAGCAATAACACGCGGAATAACCTCGTGTAATTTTATATGAAAATTTTTTCTATGAGCGGTTTTTCTAAAGTCTAAACAGACGGAAATAAAGAATAAAGTTTTTTTTAAAAGTCTAAAAAAAATGTAAAATTCGAATAGAAATTTAAGCTTAATTTCCTTTGGGTGGGGTAAAACGAAAAAGTATCTATTAAATAATGATATGTACATTATCGCAAAAATTATAACTATGTACGTATATATATAAAATATTATTGCATTAGACTTTATAGTGTTCATTTTATTGCATTTACTTTTTTACTGAGGAATATTCAAAAAGCTTGTTTCGTTTTAAAATATGAAGTAAATAATAAATACACAGTCGTCATATTTGAAATCCGAAAAATCCATTTCGTCATCCTCATCGTCAGAATCTTCGAATTCGGGATCTAATGTTGGAGATTTACCTGTTGAAATAATAATTAAAAATTTATTAAGTTTGCATTTAGTATATAAAAGCATATTGAAACCAGAAGGTGGAAAGTATTCGTCCACAACATTTCATCGAATTCTTTTTATAAAATGTATAAGTAAATGTTAAAAAAAATTATGTCCAAGCTTTTGATGAACATGAAGTTAATTAGAAGCATTTACGAAAGTATTTGTAAAAAAGTATTTGACGAATACTTTTATTTTCAAATACTCTATTTGAAAAAATATTGGACAAATACTTTATTATTGAATATCGTATTTGAAAAAAAGTTTTTGATAAATAGTTTTTTCCAATACTTTTTTATAATTATCATGGAAAAATTGTAATAAATAATTAATGATCAATCTATATAGTCGATCAATCTATAATGGTCGATCTAGATAGGTTTTGAAGCAATTAGATGAAACCCGATTTAAAATCGAAAAACAAAATATTTCTCATAATGCAGAAGTTGTTGATTTGAGCATCATTCCAGGCTAGAAAAATAAACGAAGTATGAAACGGACTTTAGATGTACTTAAAGCTTTCAATGATTATTTATCATTTATTACAATTTTTCTCATGATAATAATTATTAAAAAATATTTGAAAAAAACTATTCGTTAAATATTCTTTTTTAGAATACAGTGTTTGGCAATACATATTCGTCGAATACTTTTGCAATTGCTTTTAACTAACTTCTACGTTCTTGAAAAGCTTGGACATTTATTTTTTTTTACTTGTTTGTACATTATAAATAAATTTTTTCGACGAAAAGTTACGGACAAATACTCGCCTCTCTCTGATTGAAACCAAACAAGATACGTTGAAAATGTAATAATGAGAATTTAGAAAAAATATTATATGTCAATTTTATGATTTAATTTTTTGTTTTAAAATCATAGTCTGTCATTTGGATTTAAAATTTATATGTCTAAAACTTTAAACGCATTTTGTGCAATCTATATAACTAAATTTTATGTAAAATGTATAGTGTATACGTGGACAGCAGTTTTTAGATTAAGGATGTTCAATGGTTACATCAAAGTTACATCATACATTTTTTGACTATATTTTTCTGAGGTAAATTTGAAAATTATACGACCAGGAAGTTGGCTTCTTATCAGGGTTGCAAATAATTAATTAATTTTTTAATTAAATTCCTACTATAATTTATAATTACTTTTCGAATTTCGAATTAAACCCGAGTTTAATTAAAAAATCTTTTTTGATTTCTGAATTAAACCCGAGTATAATTAAAAAATCTTTTTTTGATTTGTGAATTAAACACGAGTTTAATTAATAAATAATTTTTGATTTGTGAATTAAACACAGTTTAATTAATAAATAATTTTTGATTTGTTAATTAAACACGAATATAATTAATAAATCTTTTCTGATTTATTAATTATACTCGTGTTTAATTAGCAATCAAAAATGATTTATTAATTAAACTCGTGTTTAACCTTTAGAGGGCCGGGATTTGGGATGGCATATCCTCGATAGAAAAGTGGTAAAAAAGGTATCTTATATCATGGATAGGTCATTGACAAGGTGCCCATCATGGGTCGAGCCACTATAGTGGTTTTTCTGGCCCTCTAAAGGTCAATTCATAAATTAAAAATGATTTGTCAATTAAACTCGGCTTTAATTAAAAATTCAAGAAGTAATTATGGTTTAAAAGTTGGTGGAATTAATTTTTTTGCAACTCTGCTTCTTATACATAAGCTCTTATGGAGACTCAAAAATAAATGTGATTGACGAGTATGATACATTACAAATAAATATAAATAAAACCGTGAGCAAAATTTGAACCTAGGTTATCGAGCAAAATTTCGAGAAATTAATAGAAACGTAAAGAAAAACTGAAGTTCGTAAGCTGCCCGGGGAGTTGCGGGGTCATAGCAATGGAGCGTGTGACATCCTTAAAGAGGTTCATGCGTGAAAAATAGGTGTTTCGTAAATAATTTTTATTTTTGGTTATAATTACATAATAAAATATTGAAGGTATACTTGTATAGATTAAAGGCTTAGCAAACGTAACCAACTTTTTATAAACAAATTCGTGCAATAGTTGCGCTAAAATCAATAGATTCAAAAATCGTATGAACCCTCCTTAAAATGAAATTAAATAATTTTTTTTAATTACCTTCTTCAACCAGCTCAAACATTGAGTTATTTTCATAGTCAGAAAATTCGTTTAAAAATTTGACAGTTGGCCAATTTGGATAAGCCATGATATCCATCCACGTTTCTCTAATTGACTCATCTTTTAATCGAGTAGTTTGTTTGCCACCTGTAGGTTTTAGTTTCTTCTTTGCTCTTTCTAAGTCGTCCATAGACTTGCTTACTAAATTAACAACACCATCTAAAACGAGAAGTATTTTAGAACCAAAATTGAGGTGATGCATAAAAGAAACAAAATGGGGGTGTATAAAAAGAAAGAATGTAAATACATGTTTTGGCGACTAGCTATACTACAATTTTATGATCGCCCGGGTGTTTTCGTATATATTTTATCAACATCTATTTTTAATATTGCAGAAAACATTGAAAATAGACGATTAATCTTTTTAAAAAATATAAGAATAATAAAATAAAAAAAGAAAAGTATAATTTTTTTCTACATACACATCACAAAACTTGTAGGTAATAAAGATGAAATCCAAGCTATTAAATCGTAAGTGATCATATTTGCAAAAAGACCATTACATCATAAAGAAAAAAGCATGCTAAGAAAACGGTTCATATCCTAATTTTATAGCGTTTTTTAAAATAAATATGAAGAAAGTCAATGCCATAGATTACAATAATATTTTTACAAAAGTTACATGTAGATGAGCAAATAACAATTCTCTTAACCGTTTTTTAACGTAAAATTTTCTCAGATCAATGAACTAATTTGATGCTGCTTATTTGAAGTTTTATTTTTCACATTTTGAATGAATACTTTGTAATCTACAGCTCCAGCTTCCTTCATATTTTTGTTAAAAAATATATCGTACACTTTAAAGTTTACGATTGAAAACCAATCTTTTAGATTGGTTTTTGGATCAATCTGGCTTACATTCGTTGATAAAACTAATTAATTAAATTGTTTTAATACCTTAGATTGACGCTAATCTTTATATATTAGATTAATAATTAATCCATTAGATTATATTTTTAAATTTAATAAGATTAATCCAAAAGCAATTAGTTTCATTGAAAATTTCAATCGATAAATTTTCGAGTGAAGAAAGTTTTTTTTTTGGATACAATGTTTTAATTACAAATAATCATACTTAAAAAAGTAGGGCAACTAGGATCAGGCCGAATGGTAGCGTTTACAGTCCTATGATAAGATTCAAGATAATTATTGGTCCTGTCGTTCTCCAAGTAAACACTAAAAATTTGCGGAGTAATTTGCAGCATCCATTGTTTCTTAAAGTAAATTTCTATAAACTTCATCCACTTTTTTAAAATTGGAGCATGTTCCTTTTCATTATATAAATCTTTTATTAAGTCAACAATAATATTTAAGCCTTCTTCTATTCTTATCGCAGGCAATAATGGAAGGGCTAATATAAGTTTAATAATTTTATGTCCTTTGGATTTTTCTTCTCATTATGTACTTGAAAAAGTCTGTAGGATGGCGACTTGGCTTTTCGAATTATTGCCTGAAATATTTATATTTACAAAATTTATACATAACTTTCTATACTATACATCGACGTCCCGGATGGAAAACAACGCTATTCAAATTTGACTTTTTTATTAAGAGACAAAATAATGATAGACTGAGACTATAAAAAAATATTATTTTGGATTAATAAATAATTGAAAAAAAGAGTGTTCTTTTCTTTCCGGTACGTTATGTTATTTCATATAAACTATATTATTCAAATATTACAAGCTTCTTAGTTATCAACTGTATTTATATATATATATGGGGTATTCCACGTGAAGTGGTCCGATCAAAATTTTAAAATGCGCCAAATTTTGGGTACACATTGCAAATGTTTTTCAGAATATAGAAAAAAATTTTTAGGTACTGGAATTTATTAGTTCAAAAGTTATTCTAACCTCAAAAAGTGAACTTTTTCCAGTTTTTTTCAACACCAGCTGGGTTCATCGCTATTTAACTCAAAATCTATCAACTTTTACTATAGAACATTATATGTAACATTCGTTGCTGATTAGGTCTAGAATTTATCCTTCTGGGTTAGAATTTCTAATTTCAAGGTAAATGTTAGATAAACTACATGTCAATATTCAACTTGAAAAAAATCTAACTTCGCCACAATTGATTTTTTTATCCATAAGTCCAAAAAAAGCTTGAAGCAATACCTTTTAAATAATCTGTAGCATTTTTATGGCCTTCAATTCTGTAAAAAGTTATGATAATTTAAAGAAAGACGAAATTTTTTTAAAAATTTAAATGGGAAATACCATGTTAATTTTTGTGAATTTTTTGTCTTTCTTTAAATTATCATAACTTTTTGCAGAATTGAAGGCCATAAAAATGCTACAGACCATTTGAAAGGTATTGCTCCAAGCTTTCTTTTGGACTTTTGGATAAAAAAATCAATTGTGGCGAAGTTAGATTTTTTTAAGTTGAATGTTGACATGTAGTTTATCTAACATTTACCTTGAAATTAGAAATTCTAACCCAGAAGAATAAATTCTAGATATAACTAGCAACGAATGTTACATATAATGTTCTATAGTAAAAGTTGATAGATTTTGAGTTAAATAGCGGTAACCCAGCTGGTGTTAAAAAAAACTGGAAAAAAGTTCACTTTTTGAGGTTAGAATAACTTTTGAACTAATAAATTCCAGAACCTAAAAATTTTTTTCTGTATTCTGTAAAACATTTGCAATGTGTAACCAAATTTAGGGCATTTTAAAATTTTGATCGGACCACTTCACGTGGAATACCCCATATATATATATGTGTGTGGTTCTCTGTGACATCGAAGATGAAAAAATGAATATTGCTATAACTGTGGGAATATATTTTAGAGGTATCCAGTAGTTCTCCTGAATTTTTTCAGATTTTTTCGGGACCATTATTTTAAGTTACAGAGAGTCAAAGTTGACATTTTAGCACTGTTTTGCATTATATGCCCATTTTCATTACATGAATTTGTAGCTCCCAGGAGATGCATTTTTCACTAAAAACATAAATATGACTTTTTTTGTAAAATTTTCTAAATTTTTCATTAAAAATACTTTTAAAGTCATAAATGTATGCTGTCACACTCTTGTAAGCCATTTAAACCTTAAATAGTGAAAATATGCAATTCCGTTCCGGACTCTGGAAACCTAATGCTCTCTAAAAGATGTCTTTTATAATCAGAAACTGCCTATAAATTTTCAGAGTGGGTCCAAATCATTAAGATCACTTGTAAAATATAGCCTTGAGATCAGCAGGAGGGGTGACCGCTTGGCGCGATTGATTTGGAGTATTTGGGGTTGTAACCAATCAAAGAAAGGAGCTTGGGCTTTGGCGAGACCGCTTTGCTGTGTGACAGACTTGTTTTGTTGTCAGATTTTCTGTACACGGAAGCCAAAATAGCGTGTAATGCAGGAACGTCTGCTATTCTTTTGCGAGAGAGGGTTTCACAAAGTAAACAATCATGGACGGTAAAACGTTCAAATGTGTCAAAAGGGAAGGAACCAAGTCCTAAAGCAATATACTTTGGGGAACGCGTGAATGAAAAAAACTTGGAGTAACCTCAAGGTTCAAAAATACCCGCCAATTATCAAGTAATTACAATGCCACAATTCAGTGCGCATTTTGTAAAGGTCGAGATCATTCCATAATAGATTGTCGTCGATTTGCCAATGAATCGGTTAGGCAGCGATGGGAATGGGCAAGGAAGATAGCTCTTTGTTTTAAGTGTTTCTCCGGCAAACATCGTCAAAACGAATGTTCACAGTTCTCTTGTTCAGTACCAAATTGGTCGGGGCCAACATAATCGTCTCCTTCATATCGAACCACTAAATCCAACTGCTAATAAACAATTTCAAACCTAAAAAGGCCAAATACCACTTGCTACGGGCGACGACGGTCCTGACTAGAGTCAACAACCCGTGGCATCCTTTACCATATCTTCCAGTTTGCCTTCACAGCCCGACTTCATCCTTTAAAACTATTGCATTTCTGGACGCGGGTTCTACTACCACCTTATTAAAAAGGGATACAGCTCTTGCACTTGGCCTATCGGGCCCACGGCTAGACTTAAATTTACAGGGCATAAATGGAATGGTTGTCTTTCACGGGGATAGTGAAAAAATTGTAGTAACAGTGGAAGGTCCACACGGTCGGTACGTGCTTGACAACGTCAATACTGTTAAGGATCTTCCATGACCTATTCAGAGTGTAAATGCGTCGTGGTTGAAATCCTTTCCCCATTTTACCGATTTAGATATTCCAACTTACGAAAACGAAATTCCCACAATTCTCATTGGTCAAGACCACGCTCATATTATTACACCTCAAGAGGTCAGATGCAATGGAAGAAAATACCCGATAGCTTCCCGTACAGCGTTAGGGTGGACAGTGCACGGCGCCAGGAGTTGTGCTTATAAGGCTTTTCCTGTTTTTGAGGATACTCGGCCGACATATTGCTTGGATAATGATCTCAAGGAATTGATGGAAAACTATTTTAGTATCGATTCATTAGGAGTAACTAATAATGGCTGTCCTAATGCGGCTCATAAAAGAGCGATGGAGATAATGAAGACCTCCACCAAGCGAGTGGGAACCCAGTGGGAAACTGGGCTACTTTGGAAGACCGATACGATCCCAGAAACCAATAATAGGGAAAGCGCTTTGAAGAGACAAAAGAACCTAGAATTGCGATTAGATAAAGATTTTCGGTTGGCTGAATCATACTATAGGGAGATGGATAGGCTGATTCAAAGTGGGTTTGCGGAGATAGTTGGACCTACGACGTATGGCGCAAGAATCTGGTACTTACCACATTTTGCGGTTACGAACTCCAGCAAACCAGATAAAATTCGCCTAGTATTCGATGCGGCAGCAAAATCTAAAGGAATCTCATTAAATGATCAACTTCTAACTGGACCGGATCTCCTGCAACCACTATTAGGCATTCTTATGCGATTCAGACAGCATAAGATTGCCTTTAAAGGAGACATCCTCGATATGTTCTGAATGTCAGGGTAAAACTTGAGGATCAAGATTCGCAAAGGTTTCTCTGGAGATGCGACAGGCGCTCAGGCGAATTTGACGAGTATAAGATGACACGTTTGATTTTTGGATCAAAATGTTCTCCAAGTAGCGCGATATTCGCTAAAAATAAGAACGCAGAAGAGTTACAAGGCATTTCTCTTGAAGCGACATCATCCATTATTAAAAATAGTTATATGGACGATCTGTTAGACGGTTGTGAGACTGATGAACAAGCAGTCACATTGATTCAAGATATTATATTGATCAACGAAAAGGGAGGATTTTCCATGCATGACTGGTCGTGCAACAGTCCTAGAGTCCTCCAAGCAATACCTTTGAGGAATAGAGCATCCGCTTCAGGTAGTATTAATCTTTCTGAAGCAAAAGAACTGTCACACAAAATCTTAGGTCTCCAATGGAATACGTGCAAGGATGTATTACATTATGCGCAAATCTCAGGAAGGATTTCCAAGAATATTTTAGATGGCCTCCAGCGACCTACCAAGCGCACATTCTTAAGCATAATTATGGGAATTTTTGATCCCTTGGGTTTTCTGTCTCCGCTAACAGTGCAATCCAAAATAATAATGCAAGCTGTTTGGGTCAGCGGAAAAAATTAATTTTTAACATTTATAATGCTGGATTTTTAGTTTTACAACCCTTGCAAGAATTATAATACTAATCTGAAAGATTACTATAAAAGTATCAACATTATTATTATTATTATTATTCAGCAATACATTGTTTGAATTTCACAAACTTGTCACTGTCACGTAATCATATTACTCATTATAATCTCAGATCTGATTTATTTATATATTTTTTGTATTAAATACGAATATTCAGTTATTGTAATAATAATGTTAATATATTTATAGTAATCCTTCAGATTAGTATCATAATTCTTAAAGTGGTTATAAAATTGAAAATCCAGCATTATAAATGTTTAAAAATTAATTTTTTATAATTGTATAATAATATTTGTATTTTTAGCAGTTTACGGGGGATTAGATGGATACTGAAACAGGTCGAGATACTTTTCTACCACTCCAAGGTAAGTGCACAAATTTTTTTGCAATGATCATGCTAATAGATTCATCGTTATAAGGCAACAAATATATATTTCCATTAAGGGGACAAGCCTGGGTTAAAATAATGAAAAAATCGATTTTTTTTTATTGTTTTTTTCGAAAGTAAATGTTATTAAAAATAGTATTTTCCGCCCCGCATGTTGTAATTTTGATTTTTCTTTTAGCTGTAGCAAAAATTATGAAATGCGGTTTTTTTTGAAAAATTCACAATCGTGCATAAAATTTCAAATTCGCCGCGGCAGCGTTCATGCGCTCTCTGCCGGTGCAAATACGAACTACGTACGGTAAAAGATAACCTGATTTCTTTATCACCTGAGTGACAGTTGTTCTGTTTACAAACAAACACCTGTTGCATCCTTTTATAGATTTTCGGCGCTTTTCATTGTGATATCGCGATTTTCGATTACGCGAGTGAAGTGCAGTGTAAATCTGTTTATTTTTTTACTTTGAGTGCTACACAGACACACACATATATATATATATACATATATATTATATATTTAGTGTAGTTTCCCAAGTGATTAAATTTTAAAAACTTTTTAAAAGCTCTCCTGGACTTGAAAACTGGTGCTATGGCATCAGCGAGTAAACTACCAGATAGTCGTGGTCGGACATCTGGTTGTTCAGGAGCTGGATTATATAAGAAAAGAGTGTTTGGAAGAAAGAAAAAAAGAGAGAAGAGATTTCGTGGCAACAAAGAAGAGCGAAGCCCTTCACCAAAAAGATTGAGGACAGCTTCTGTGAGAAAAGTTGCGGATACTGCAGGCCATAGTATTGGATCAACCCAATACAGATTGATTGATGTCAGTGAATTTTATGAAGTGTTGACAGACATTGTATGCTGTCAAGAGTGCCATGGACCAGTTAAGTGTACAGAAAGTGATGTACGTGGCCTGGGCTTCAAGCTCATTATAAAGTGCACTAGGTGTCATACAGGATACCAAATTAATTCCTGCAAGTTATTGGGTCCGAAGAAAAATGCATATGATGTCAACAAGAGAAGTGTTTGGCTGCAAGAGCTCTTGGACAAGGACACGCAGGATCGGCAACTTTCTGTGGCATTATGGATTTACCACCACCCATAAGTCACAGTAATTTTGACAGCATCAACGAGCAGCTGAGTGATGCTTGTCAAAGAGTCGCTGAGGAATCCATGAGCAAGGCTGTGACAGAAGAATTAGAATTGACGCCAGAAAATACTAATGAACTCACTGTTTCTGGTGATGGCACATATAGAAAAAGAGGCTTTTCTTCCCTCCAAGGAGTTTCAAGTATAATTGGGCATTATACGGGCAAAGTGATTGACGTTGCCATCAAAAATTCTTTCTGTTTGGCTTGCTCAAGATGGGAAGGAAAGACTGATTCGACTGATTATTTGGAGTGGATTGAAGAACACAAGGCTCAGTGCTCCTCAAATCATGAAGGATCAGCTGGAAAAATGGAAGTCGATGGGATTGTTGAAATGTTTCAGTGCTCTGAGGAGAAACATGGAGTGATGTATCGACGGTTCATTGGTGATGGTGATTCTAAAGTGTACAAGACAATTTTAGAGATTGAGCCTTATGGAGACATTTTAGTGGAGAAGAAGAGTGTGTTGGGCATGTGCAGAAGAGAATGGGCACCCGCCTAAGGAATCTGAAGAAAAACCTTGATGCACAAAAGTTAGCTGACGGAAAAACTATTGGAGGTCAGGGAAGACTAACAGCAAAAGTGATTGATCAGTTGACTGTGTACTATGGTAATGCGATAAGAGCCATAGTGATTCTGTCGAGGAAATGACAGATGCTATATGGGCCACGTATTACCACAAAATTTCAACTGATCAGAAGCCTCAACATCATCTGTGCCCGGTTGGAGTGAGTAGTTGGTGTCAGTGGCAGAAAGCGAAGGCTTTGAAGAAAAAGTTTATCCACAAGAGCAGCTTGCCATCAGCTGTAATGGAAACTTTGAAGCCAGTTTATGAGAGTTTAACTGAGCCTCAGCTGTTGGAGAAATGTGTAGGCGGTTACACACAGAACACCAATGAAAGTTTCAACAGCGGCATTTGGAAATTGTTGCCAAAACCTCTTTTAGTGGCCTCACAGTTTTGAAAATTGGTGTTTATACGGCTGTGACTATTTTCAATGATGGAAGAGCAGCTTATTTGAAAATCATGGAGCAGTTTGGCGTAACCCCTGGACACTCTGTGCATGAATGGGTGAAAGTGAGCAACGACTCAAGATTGTTCCATGCAGAAAGGAAAGTCGAAGCCAACACCATGGAGTCAAGGAGAACGAGAAGGCAGGAAAGATTACAATTGCAGAAACATCTTATGGAGCGGGTCAACATTGAGCATCAATTCATCTACTGGAGATTGGAAATTCATCACCAAGGGTGCTCACTGCAACATGGAACTTCACACAATGGCTTTGTAGAAGTGATGAAAAAAGGGAAGTTTTAAAATCTCAAATACATTGGTAAGATCATTTACTATGTTTTATTAATAAAAATCTATTTTTCTTTTCAGTGTGATTCAGTGATGTGTAAGTAACCGCTTGGAGGTTATTAGTAGGAAACAATTTCCTACATCCATAACATTATACATTTCAATTATTAGAAATAGCTACAGCAATTATTTATGTAAGTATGTAGAAGATTTTTAACAATTTTGAACAATAAACTTTAAACTCATTTATCTCAAAATCTTATTTTTTTCTTTTTTTAGGTCAGTTGCCGCAGGATATCTTTGGATCCTATCATTCAATTTGGATGCAATTTTGAGGAGACCTTGCTATCTATATTTAGAACCACTTGAATGGAGCAGACTGAGTTAAAAAATGTTTCCAAGTACGTTATAAACAATTTATTTGATAAAAATGACTAAAAATGGGAAAAATAGTGTATATTGATAAATAATTCTTGTTCATTTGATTGTTTCAGAAAAGTGCTCCATTCAAGTGGATTAGATTATGTCTAACATGGTCTACCTCCAACCTGGACTTATACGGATGGCCCATATTGAAGAAAGTCTGCGGCAAGTACCTTCAGGGCAAAAAATGGATGTTATGCAAGCATGGACTACGGAGCAGAGTAAATGGTTTTGATTTCAACTTTATATCAGGTAAAACTCAAGTAAATATAGTATATTATAAGTATATAAATTTGCAAGCCTTAAATTATTTATAAAACTTTTTTACATATGCTTAAGTAATTGTTTGTATTTTCAGGTTTTAACCCAGGCTTGTCCCCTTAATATTTCGGTCACTTTTCCCAGATATTTTGATCATAAGTGATCTTAATGATTTAGATTCACTCTGAAAATTTATAGGCAGTTTCTGACTATAAAAAGACATCTTCTAGAGATCATTAGGTTTCCAGAGACCGGAACAGAATTGCATATTTTCACTATTAAGGTTTAAATGGCTTACAAGAGTGTGACAGCATACATTTATGACTTTAAAAGTATTTTTAATGAAAAATTTAGAAAAATTTTACAAAAAAAGTCATATTTATGTTTTTAGTGAAAAATGCATCCCCTGGGAGCTACAAATTCATGTAATGAAAATGGGCATATAATTGCAAAAGAATGCTAAAATGTCAACTTTGACTCTCTGTAACTTAAAATAATGGTCCCGAAAAAATCTGAAAAAATTCAGGAGAACTACTGGATACCTCTAAAACATATTCCCACAGTTATAGCAATATTCATTTTTTTCATCTTCGATGTCACAGAGAACCACCCATATATATATATATACTCAATAGTAGAGCAGTAGACGCAAGCGGCCGAGGCATCTACTATGTATTCACAACAATATTTCCCGAAATCTGTGGTTTTTAACACCATTTTAACATTATGGTGCTTAAAATATTTTTCAGTCTTAACCCGTACTAGAAGTGGACTCCGATTCTCATTTTTTTCCGACTTTTCTTCATTCAAATTGCGTGAAATGTTTTGAATTTTAAAAACTATAATTGTACTTTTGTTATGATGTTGAAGTACAAATTTAAAAGTGTGTGTGTGTGTGTGCGCACGCGCGCGCGTACGAGTGCATGTGCGTGTGCGTGTTTTAACAAAATTTCAAAATTTCATATTGTAGAATGTAAAGGTAAGCTACATACTCTTATGCGTATGAAGCTATACCTTATAACGAGCGCGAGTGACGATCGGAAAAGCTCGTAGGTGATCGGGAAAGCCCGCGCGTAAGCCGCGTAAGGACTAATAATGGTCCGACGCGCAAGCTGACTGAGGAGAGTATATAGAGCGTTTATGCGAGTCATCGTAGATAGACACCGTCGCCGGTAACGCCTTCCTTGATATTTCGCGGCAAGAGAACAAGAATCGTTATCGCGGATTCTTGCTCGGGTTCCGGGTTTCGCGCCGTGAAGAGTGAGTGACTCGGTGGAGTGAGCGTGCTGGTGTTAATTGCACAGCTCCAGAGACTCCCAGGAACCTGCGGAGACGGCGAAGTTGCCGCGCGCGAGAGCCCGACGGAGAGTAGGGAAACAGGCGAAGCCAAGCGCATCGACGGGGAGATAAGGTACGTGGTGCACCACTCGCGAGCCGCCGAAGCCGTAAAGACTCTCTCTCTTTACGGCTATAACTTTAAGTTAGGGATCGACGGATCTCGCCCGCGCGCGACGGCGAGGAAGCTAACGGGCGACCGCGTACGCGTGCTAGAAAGAGAGAAAGCACGGGTAACCCCGGTGGTTACACCTCGTCGCGAGACCTCACGCGGCCTAGATACGGCTTTTGTTAAATCCTTGTTCTTTGTTAGACTGTATTTATATTTCTTTAACTTGAATAAAATTCATATGTAATCAATATCCGAGTACGAGTTTGATTATTGTTTACCGGCGTATGTTATTCCCGTTATCCCGAATACCGCCCTCTCCGTTGCAGGAGCGGCCGAGGTAAACTTACCGCGAATTTATCCCTTTTATTCGCGGTCCTTTTCAGCTCACGACGTTTAGCTGTACAAAGACGCGAGATCGGCAAGTGATCTCGCGGTTGTTAACGGACATCGCAACGGTAGGTCGTGCGCGGGGTTCACTGATTTGAATCCGCCGCGCACTCTCGGAGCACCGCCTAGGGAGTATAACTAGGCAGTGCCGTAGCAACCGATCCCTTTACCCCTACTGACGCGAAAGATTATACCCCGTTACAAGAAGGATAATTTTTAATTTAATAAACGATTATTTATCTATTATCAGGCAAATGTTAAAAATTTCATCGTTTTCTCTGTGACTTTGTCTATGTTGTTCTTACTGGGATGTCGAGTTGACATACATTTGGAAATTATTAGAATGGCTACGGATAAATCGACTAAAACTTAAATTTTAATATGCAATGTCATACACTTGGATGGAAGATAGTGTGTAGTTTCGATGAAAGAAATAGTTAAAGCCTCAGTGATGAAACTGGTAACGTGCCGGCCCTGGAGAGGCTGGAGTTCCCGATTCAAATCCGGGCTAAAGCTACTTTTTTCATAGAAAAATTTTTTTTAATTTTTTAACGAATATGTAAGACCTAAAAAATAAAATTTCCTATCGTGATGTTCAATTAACGTAAATTTGGAATTATTAAAATGGCTTCAGGTAAATCGACTAAGACGTAAAGTTTAATGTAAAATTTCTTCATTTACCTGAGTATAATGAAAGAAGCAACCCCGTACAGCGATATCAGAGAAACTTTGTCGGACTGCTTTAATCAGAGCTTTTTCAAAATCGCAATGTACACGTAAAGGTTGGAAGAAAGGAAAATTTTCTTTCATAAATTTAAATATGGATTCATAAGCTGCGCTACTGCGTCGTGACATTATTATCCACAGACAAGGTAAAACCTAAAATGAAACATTAATGATAGTGCAATGGTTAGATAACTTTACTCTTATTGTTTTAACGGAATGTCAAAGCCAGTCAGTCACTGTATGAGTAAATTACTGACTGGGTCTGCTAATTTTATAAAAATTGAGTGTTACGCAAAAATAAGGAGAACAGTGCCATTCAAAATGACATAATCTACTATTATGGTGAATTTCAAAGTGTAAAATAAATTACCTACATAAGAGTAAATTACCGACTTAGACATTCTAATTTTGTAAAAATAAAACCAATAAAAGTTTTATTTGATTAATTGAGCAACATAAGAAACAATCTTTCTACATTATAATTTTAATTTAAAATTTAGTGGTATGAAGGACTAAAAATTGAAATGATAATAGTCTTATATTCACTATAAGCTAATCACTATAAGCTTTATCAGCTTAATTAAAGGACAAAAAGACAAGATATAATTATTTATTTAAAATGTCCTTGTTTTATTACGTTAAGAATTATCACACTACGAACCCTGTCTAAAATTAGCAGGTAAAAAAATATCTAAAATATAATTTGCTAAAAATATATGTAAAAATATGACTACTATAAACCTTAGTTACATCTGTACTGAGGTATAATTAATAGCTATATTTTTAATGTATAATTTAATAGTGTAATTTACAGGTAATAAAATAAATATAAATACGCAAAACGCACGTAGACAAAATCTTACACATGAGGAATCCATGATTGGCCGTGTGGTCAGAGTGCTTAAACTAAATAGAAATACGGAGGGCCCACGCTCAAATCCTGTCAGGGAAATAAAAGCGACAAAATAATTTTTTTTTATTTTTTCTTTACATTACACAATTTTTCCACAATTCGGATTATTAAATTATAATTAATTTATTATTCAGTATTGAATTAGAAATAAAAAATTTACCCATACACCTGTTTTATACTATTATTTGAGCTATTTTTTCAGCTATTGTTGTCCTATTAATGTAGTTTTCTTAACCAAAAATGACTAAGCTATTAGATAAAAATATAGCTATTAATTACACCTCGGTACAGCTAAAAATATAATCCATTACAGCAATACTTTTACGTACAAATTGGTGAATGGTTAGGTAAAAGTAATACACATTGTTAGGTAATTTTCTTGGCTATGTTTACACCTAGTAGCTCTTGATAGGAAAGCAGTTTTTAAAATACATAAAAATAGAAATGTTAACTTACAGTATGACACTTCTTTGCCATTATCGTCAGAACTTGAAGGACCCCTTTAACTTTCGGACAAATTTTGAATGTAGCATCAATAAATACATCGTTATTTGATTGGAATTCTTCAATAAGATCTTTGTTGTATAAAAGAAGGTGCACTCCTTTAGAGGAAGAGTTTATCAATGCGGCAGACAATGTTATCTGTTTGTTCCCACATTTTACATCAAGCAGCGAAGGAAATTTTTCTATATGATCAGCAATTCCTTAATTGAATTGTACTCATATTTACATCAGGAATTGATTTGTTATTTTTTGCTCTTAAAATAGTTTGTTTAACCGATGCGAAGGACACACTTGTACTGATATCAGGATTCCTTATAAAAAATGGTGTAATTATTAATAATGAATGGCACAAGTTAAATGTAATAAAAGTTGTCAATTTAGATTAAAATCTTAAATATTGATGGCTTTTTAAGGCCATGACGGACTGTGAAATCACAATTTTGTATTGTATAATTTTATAAAAGTCTAAATCGATAGATTTCGTCTTTTAACTTCCAAATTTTACAGTTTCGACTTAAGAGTGTATGATTAAGTAAAGAAAGCTTTATCGGTGATAAATTCATATACTCAAAAAATAAAACATCTTTCAATCCAAAAATTATAGTTACATTATTAATATTTAAACATCTTCAAAAATTTATGGTTGAAAATACAATCCGGAAATTGATATAAAGAAAACTGATCTCAATTATGCTGAACAGAAAAGAAAACAAGATTGCCTGTTTGTAGGGTTTGACACTCTCTTAATAGACTTTAATATGAAATTAATATCTTTTATTTATTTTTGTTTATTACGCTCATATGAGTCATTCAATATTCGTCTTTCCGAAAGAACAAAAAACTACTTTTTCACCCTGATCACCTACAAAGTTAACATTATTGTGATTTTCATTTTTTGACCAGACCACTTCACGTAAAATCTACCATTTATATGCATTTAAGGGGATGCCGTATTACCGACATATTTGATTTTTCAAATTAAATCTTCAGTTTATCTTTTATTCCAATTGTGCGTGCATATATACATTCTACATGATTTACAGATTGTGTCTCAACTCGCAGAATTTTAAAATTCGACATATTCATTTAATTAAATGAAAAATAGTTTGTAAAAACTGCAATGTCGGTAAACAGTTACAATTTTTAGTACATTACAATTTTTCATTTAGATAAGGAAATGTATCGAATTATAAGATTCTGCAAGTTGACGCACAATCTGTTAATCGTGCAGAATGTACCTGTGATCGTAAAATCGGGATAAACGAAAATCTCAACATTTAATTTGAAAAATCAATTCGGTAATTTATACTGTGTGGCATCCCCTTAAACATTAATCTCTATAAGAAATATAAAGTTTAAGCGCATAGGAGACATATTTGGAAAATAAAGTTATCCCCCCTTTGCTCGTGTAGTAGAACCACTTGCAGGTATAATGAGCGTCATTAGGTTTCTTAAGGGGACGGCACACCTGATTTTTACTGATCGAGCAAAATAAATCAGTTATTGAGCTTAGTTAATAAATTAAGCATTTTTATGTAAATGCAAATACAGAAGTACTAGATAATGAAATAATAAGTCATCCTGCAAAATTTCAGGTCAAAATTTGAAGGACACCCTAAAAAAAGTTTGTTCCGAAAATATATGCAATTTTATATAAAATACGTGTTCATTTACAACAAAACGAAATGTACATTATAAATATATACGTTAGGTCAGTTTGCTGTATAATGAAATACAGTAAATAATTATTTACGTAGTACCCATGTACGTATAATGAAACTTATAAAACTGATTTTATGTTATTCCCTATAATGCATATTGAACTGCAAAATAGGAGGGCCCAAGGTAAAGTTCAAAACTAAGTTTGTATGCATTTATTGTAATCTGAGTCAAAAGTTTTCAAAAAAATTGGTAATATTCTTTTTTTTTTATTCTTGATTTTGTGCCCTCTTTTTCCTGGCACTTCCTACCGTTTATCCCCTGGGGACTTTAACGGTGTCCACCTACCACCTATGTGTAGGTGCTTTATCCCTCCCTTAAAAACCCCACCATCTCGCATTCGCCCGGGGTTATGCCCGTGGATGAGGGAAACCTGTGAAGCAGGGAAAACCTCACCCGAGATGGCCGGTGTATTCGAAACATTCTTTTTGGGTGTCAAAGTCACATTGCGTAGGCGTTGACACCGAAACCGAATGTTTCACACCTTTCGCTCACGTTGTGAAGTGTGAAAAAACACCTAACCCGCCACGAAAGCTAAGCGACCGAGAGCGTCACCCATCCACTTGGGTACCGCGCTCAATACTGCTTAACTTCCGTGACCGGTCGAGGTGCGTCTCCGCCACTCCGCCACCGCGTCGGTTAAAAAAATTGGTAATATTTTACAATATTTGAAAATGTGTATAAAATACAAATTTGTATAAAATAAACGACTACCATCTGTTGTACAACCAAAGGTGCTAATAAAACAGAAAAAAATTACTTCACTGCATATACATGAAATACAGGAATAAAATTTGTCAGTAGCGCCATCTATTTGCAAATAACGTTAGACAATGAATTTCAAAATTTAGATGGCGCTACTAGTATCTTATTTTCTGTATTACCTACCCATCGTCGATGAATTTTACATGTGCCATCCCCTTAATACATAATTTATTATTATGTCTACTTACTGCTTTGCAGTTTCGTCAAAAATAACTTTGGCAGTCCCAGCTCCTGGATTTGATGCATTAGTTTGTAGTTCTACTCGCATCTTTCGTTGTTCTATAGTCTGATGAGTACTTTTCAGACAAGAATGAGGTACCAATAATTGAATACTTTCTACACTTCTATTAATATCCATGTACAATTTGGCTCGGCATGAATGCTTAATACAACCATATCTACAATTTTAATAGCAAAAAATCTCATTAGATATTACAAACATTATAAATCTACAATGACAAAAGAAACATAAAAAAATCATTTCAACATTTGTGTATATTGAATAAAATTACTAATTAATAAAGTGTTTATACTAATGTAATAAAATGTATAAAAACGTTTCAGTACATTATAAACTGTAAGGAAAAGTTCTATAAATAAAAAGTCAAGTTGAATAAATAAAAAGTCGATCTCAATTAAGAAAAAGTCAATTTTAATGAATAGAAGTAAAATTCAATGAATTATAGTCAAGTACAATTAAAAGAAAGTCAAATCGAATAAATAAAATGTTAAGTTAAATTAAGAAAAATTAAAGTTGATGAATAAAAGTCAACTTCAAAGAATTATAGTCAAGTTCAATCAATAACATTCAAGTTCAATAAATAAAAGGTCAATTTCAATTAAGAGAAAGTCAAGTTGAATAAATAAAAAGTCGATCTCAATTAAGAAAAAGTCAATTTTAATGAATAGAAGTCAAATTCAATGAATTATAGTCAAGTACAGTTAAGAGAAAGTCAAGTTGAATAAATAAAATGTTAAGTTAATTAAGAAAAATTAAAGTTGAATGAATAAAAGTCAAATTCAATAAATTATAGTCAAGTTCAATCAATAACATTCAAGTTCAATAAATAAAACTCATGTTCAATAAATAAAAGGTCAATTTCAATTAAGTGAAAGTCAAGTTGAATAAATAAAAAGTCGATCTCAATTAAGAAAAAGTCAATTTTAATGAGTAGAAGTCAAATTCAATGAATTATAGTCAAGTACAATTAAGAGAAAGTCAAGTTAAATAAATAAAATGTTAAGTTAAATTAAGAAAAATTAAAGTTGATGAATGAAAGTCAACTTTAATGACTTATAGTCAAGTTCAATAAATAACAGTCAATTTCAATAAATAAAACTCATGTTCAATAAATAAAAGGTCAATAAATAAATAATAAGTCAAGTTCATTAAATAAAGTCAAGATCCATAAATAATAGTCAATTTCAATTATAATAAGTCATGTTCGCTAAATAAAAGTCAAGTTTAATGAATTATAGTCAAGTTCAATAAATAAATAGTTAAGTTCAATTAAGAAAAGTCAAGTTCAATTAATAATAAGTTGAGTTGAATAAATAAAAGTCAAGTTCGATAAATAAAAAGTCAAGCTCAGTAAATAAAAAGTCAAGTTCAATTATATAATGGGTACGGATTTTGAGTTTCGGCGCAGGTAGGCCCCTGGATTATCGGCGGCGATCGTCGTTAGGACCAAGTCGACTAGCCGGGATAATTGCGAATGGTAGCGCAGTGGTGAGGCTTCTGCTCGCGCTCCTGGCATCGTGGGTTTGTGCCCCGATACCTTCGATATTTTTTTAATCCTTGTATTCAATCCGTACCCTGTTACAATGGCGCTCAACTCAAAAACCCACTTGCCAGAAGAGACAAAGTAATTTATCTTCGCCTGGCTCATCCTCGACTAAAGTCGGTCATAAACTTCCATCCCCACCACCACAGTCCCGGTGGATTTCCCCGCGAGAACGTTAAAAGTGTGGAGGTACGACTGTAGGAGAAAAGCCTGGGTTTCTCGCTCCAAGTGTGAATACGTATAAGCAGTACACCTCCAAGGTAGGCACTAGACGTAGGGGAGCTTGAGTTTCTGGGATCTCAAGCGTGGTGGTTAGGTCGGCGAAGTTGCCGCGCGCGAGAGCCCGGAGAAAGGGGAAACTGGCGAAGCCAAACGCACCGACGGGAAGAATAAAGGTACGTGGTGCACCACTCGCTAGCCGCCGAAGCCGTAAAGACTCTCTCTTTACGGCTATATTCTTAAGCAAGGGATCGGCGGATCTTGCCCGCTCGCGACGGCGAGGAAGCCAACGGGCGATAGTGTACGCGCGCGAGAGAGAATGTAATTAATAACATGTGAAATTATCTTTATAATTAATATCATGTGTAATTAATAACCGAGTACGAGTTTAATCATTAATTACCGGCGTATGTTATTCCCGTTATCCCGAATACCGCCCTCTCCGTTTCAGGAGCGGCCGAGATAAATTTATCGCGAATTTATTCCTTTTATTCGCGGCTTTTTGTGATCTCGCGGTGTTAACGGACATCGCAACGGTAGGTCGTGCACGGGGTTCGCTGATTTGAATCCGCCGCGCACTTTCGGGGCACCGCCTAGAGAGTATAACTAGGCAGTACCGTTGCAACCGATCCGTTTACCCCTACCTACGCGAGAGATCGTACCCCGTTACAATAAAGACAAAGTCAAGTTCAATAAATAAAAAGTCGACTTCAATTAAGAAAAAGTCAAGTTTAATAAATAAAAGTCAAGTTCTATAAATAAAAAGTCAGTTCAATTAAGAGAAAATCAAGTTCGATAAATAAAATGTCAAGTTCAATAAGTAAAGTCAAGATCCATAAATAAAAAATCAATTTCAATTAAGAAAAAGTCAAGTTAATTATAATAAGTCAAGTTCACTAAATAAAAGTCAAATTCAATTTAATAGCTTTAGGAGTACTGAAATCAAAATTAAATAGTCAAGTATGCTATGCTTTATGTATGAAATAATCTAAACATCTAAATAAATAAATAAATATCTAAATAAATAAACTGTACATTAAAGAACTGAATATGTTACACTTGATGAAACAAGGTTTACTTTCAATTTTCAACTTATTTCTTAAAAAGTTTTTATGGTAAGTGAAATTACTCAAATCAAAATGAAGTGGTCAAAGATGTTACACTCGATAAGACACCTCAAGAAGGTGTATATATAGGCTAGTATGAGAGTTAGTACAGGTATGAGACTAATCACAATGTTTCTTGTTGAGATACTTCGCGTGTTTTCAACTTATGTAGCGTAGTAGGGAGAATCGCTACTAGTAGCGCCACTAGCGGAGAGAACTCTTCCGATCGAGTTTTCGACCGAGCGCACCACACCGCATTCGGCCGTTACGCAAGTCACCTCGGACTGTTTTTTATAAACAATAAATAACTCTTTTTATATTTTTAACTCGTGTACATTTTTTCATTAACCTTGCCCAGCAATAGGTTATGGGCCCAGGACGGACATTGTCTTTATTTGACGCTGTTTTTTTTTTCCTGGTTAATTGATTCTTACGTGTATCGAGTTGTGTAGAGTGATTTTTTTTTGGGTGTTTGTTGTATAGTTTTTTTTTTACAACAAAGAAAATGGCCGAATTTTCGGATCTCCGGAACATTACAAAATTTAACGGAGAAAATTTCCAACTTTGGAAATTCCAAATGCGTACGGTTTTTGTTGCGCAAGACTTGTTGGAAATTGTAGAAGGGCGAGAAGCAAAACCCGAAAATAACGCTGAGGCCAAAGCATGGATAAAGAAGGACGCCAAGGCTATGTTTGTTATTTCATCATCCATGGAATATACGCAACTGGATTTTCTAATAACATGCTCAAATGCAAACGAAATGTGGAAGAAACTTTTGAGCATCCACGAGCAAAAAAGTGCGTCGAATAAATTGGCTCTTACATCGAAATTCCACGAACATCGCTGGGCACCCGGCGATTCAGTTGCTAGCCACATAGCGAAGATTGAAAACATAGCCAATCAGCTCAAGGACATTGAACAAGGCGTGAGCGATGTTATGATTATGGCCAAAATTTTAAGCACGCTGCCATCAAAATTTAACGCTTTTGTATCCGCATGGGAGAGTGTTCCTGAGGACGTGCAAACGCTGGCCAATCTACGCGAGCGACTTTTTCGAGAGGAGGCACGGATGACGTCTACCGACGAGTTGAATACCGCCCTTGCAACAATCAGCTTCCCGAACGACAGGAAGAAAACGGATCAACGGAGCAGTACTAAAGATCAGCGTAAGAAAAGCATAACGTGTCGTTATTGTAAAAAAATCGGACATGTTGAAAAATTTTGTTTTAGTAAAAAACGCGATAAGAAAGATGCAAATAAAAGTTCGAAAAATAACGATAAACAAAATAATTCAAGTGAAACATCGGAAAGTGTAAGCGCGTTTGTTGTCTCATCGCGGAATTCTTGCTTTAGTCTTGAGTGGTTCCGCGAAACGGACGAAACTTGTGTTTGGCTTTTAGACAGCGGCGCGTCGCGGCATATTTCTTGTAAGCGGGAATGGTTTACCGACTTTATTCCGAACAAAAATGAATTTGTTTATCTTGGCGATGGCACGAAATTACCCGTCGAAGGCAAAGGTACGATTTTAATTAGTTGCCTAATTAACAATAAATGGCAGGACGGCATAATTAATAATGTATTATATGTGCCAGCTCTATGTAAAAATTTACTTTCTGCAGGCATTTGCACTTCTAACGGTTTTACAATTTCTTTTACTGGTGATCACGCGAACATTTTTAAAAAAGGCATTTCAATTGCAGAAGGCATTAAACTGAAAAATAATCTTATATGTTTATTAATAAAACCGAGAACAAAAAACGAAATAAATTACGCAAACTTTGCCCCATTAAAAGTTTGGCATGAACGCTTAGGGCATGTAAATTGCGATTCTATAAAGAAAATGGTTAAAAACGATGCGGTCATAGGATTAAAAATTAACGTTAAGGACGATTTCTTTTGTAACGACTGTCCTCTCGGTAAACAATTTAAATTGCCTTTTCTCCCAAAAACGATGAAAATTGCGCCTGCTCCGGGCGAAATTGTTCACGTAGACTTATGTGGCCCGATGGAGATACAGTCTGTGGGAGGAGCAAAATTTTTTGTAGTGTTTAAAGACGAAGCGTCAGGTTTTAGAACAGTTTATTTCTTAAAACATAAGAGCGACACGTTCGAGTACATAAAAATATATGTAAATCTAATTAAAACACAGTTCGGTAAGGAAATAAAAATTATTCGCGCAGACAACGGGACAGAATTTACAAATAAAAACGTCGCTGATTTTTTAAATGGTAGAGGTATCCGATTTTTGACGTGTGCTCCATACACACCAGAACAGAACGGTCGTGTTGAGCGCGAGATGCGCACGATTGTGGAATGCGCGAGAACGATGCTGTATGCCAAGGGATTGCCGATTAGATTGTGGGCAGAAGCAGTAAATACTGCCACATATGTCTTAAACCTTACGATAGGAGCGCGTTCTGAGAAAGTTACATCTTACGAATTATGGACAAAAACAAAACCCGATTTATCGCATCTTCGCACGTTTGGTTGCGTAGCGTACGCCTTAATACCAAGTGCTCTGCGTAAGAAATGGGATGCAAAATCCGAAAAATTAATCTTTGTGGGCTATAACAATGAATCGCGTAATTATAGGTTATTTAACCTCAAAACTGGACGTGTTACAGTATCACGAAATGTCAAATTTGATGAGAGCGCAACTCCCGGGCACGAAGACACGAGCACTAATTTTTCGCTAGGAGAGGGGGAAGAATCCCTCGCACCAAGCGCGGGCATTGTCCCTATACAAATGGAGCGCGATCGTCTTGAAAGTTCTTTCGAAGAGTTAGACGCGCGCGTTGTACCGGTCTCACCTTTATCGAACGCGGATGTTGACGTTCATGCTGACGACGACGTGTCAACCTCCTCGGTTTCTTCGCCTTTGCGAATCGACGAGCGCGTTGCGGACAGTGAGAATATTACTCGCACTCAGTACTGTTTACGTTCACGAAGTAAATTGCGCATGCCTGATCGCTACGAGTCGTGTGTCGTGACGTATGATGAACCAAATAACTATACGGAAGCCATCAATTGCAACGACTCCGCGCAGTGGATCCGAGCGATCGAGGAAGAGCTTAATGCTCATCAGAAAAATAATACGTGGGATTTGGTTCCATTACCCGACGGACGTAAACCAGTCGGATTTAAGTGGGTGTTTAAAATAAAAAACATTAATCGTGACGAAATACGGTACAAAGCACGTTTGTGCGCGCAGGGATATTCTCAAAAACCGGGCATAGATTTTGACGAAATTTTTTCGCCCGTCGTTCGTTTCGAGTCCGTACGTGCGTTATTAGCTTTAGCCATCCACGAGAACCTTAAATCGCTTCAATTTGATGTAAGTACGGCTTATTTGAACAGCGATCTTGAAGAAACAGTATTTATGAAAATACCGGATGGTTTAAAATGCGCCGATAAAAGTTGGGTTCTTAGGTTAAATAAAGCTATTTACGGCTTAAAGCAATCAGGTCGATGCTGGAATAAAAAATTTGATGATTTTGTTAAAATATTAGGTTTTAAAAATAGTAATGCAGATAAATGCGTCTACATAGGTTTTATCGACGATTGTAAAATTTACCTTGCGTTATATGTAGACGATGGTTTACTTTTCAGTAAAAGTGAAAAAGCACTCAACAAAATAGTCAACATTTTTAACAATAAATTTAGAATTAATGTAACTAATTTGAAACTGTTTGTCGGTATGGAGATTACTCAAGGAAAAGATTTCATATTCATAAATCAATCCTCTTATATAAAAAGAATTTTAACAAAATTTGGTATGATTGACGCGCAAGCAGTAAAAACTCCAACCGACACACATGCTCAATTAACCGGACCTAAGATTACGAACGAAAATACGGAACGAGGTATACCGTATCGAGAAGCAGTCGGATCCTTGTTGTTTTTGACTCTTGTATCGCGACCCGATATTTCGCACGCCGTAGGCCTGGTTAGTAGATTTTTAGAACAATACGATGAACGGCACTGGAAAGCAGTTAAGCGCATATTCCGATACCTAAAAGGCACGATCGATTACGGAATTTTATTTAATGTAAAACAAGATGATCTGGTAGGTTTTTCCCACGCAGATTATGCTGCTGATATTGAAACAAGGCGTTCGACTTCAGGTTACGCGTTTATGTTAAGTGGTGGTTGTATTGTATGGTCGTCTCGTCGTCAACCTAGTGTAAGTCTCAGCACTACCGAAGCTGAATACATCGCCGCGAGCGAAGCTGCAAAAGAAGCTGTATGGCTCAGACAATTGCTTAAAGATTTAGGGCACGAATGTGAACGACCAACGATTTTGTACATAGATAATCAGAGCAGCATTAAATTGTCGAAAAATCCCGAATTTCACCGACGATCGAAACATATAGATGTGCGATATCATTTTATATGCGCAAAGGTTGAACAAAATGTAATTGCGCCTATGTATGTTAATACGCGCGAGCAATGCGCAGATATTTTTACAAAACCTTTACCCTATGAAGCGTTCAACAAACTTCGAAAATTGTTAAATGTAACCGATATTGCGAAAACACACAAGTAGTGGGAGTGTTGAGATACTTCGCGTGTTTTCAACTTATGTAGCGTAGTAGGGAGAATCGCTACTAGTAGCGCCACTAGCGGAGAGAACTCTTCCGATCGAGTTTTCGACCGAGCGCACCACACCGCATTCGGCCGTTACGCAAGTCACCTCGGACTGTTTTTTATAAACAATAAATAACTCTTTTTATATTTTTAACTCGTGTACATTTTTTATTAACCTCGCCCTGCAATATTTCTTAATTTAATATTATTTCTTAAACAATTTTTAATAGCATTTGAAAGTATACTGAAATCAAAATTAAATAGTCAAGTATGCTGTACTTTACATATGAAATAATTTGATAATTTTTTTATTTTTTGGTTTACACTATACAAAATTTTTTAATTTTATTCACTTTAATTAAATTTAAAAAATTTTGCAGAATCAGTAAGTATTCTTCAATTGTTAAAGGTAAGTTAGGCAAATCATCTTCAAACGTATCTATTGCAGATGATTAAAATAACTAATAAGTTAACAATTAAAAACTTGGAATAAGTGTAAACATACATGCAGGCTTATGAAATAGTACCTCCAGACAGCCGGCATATTTTCTTAAAACAGTATATTTTGAATTGTAATGCATATATTTAAATATCAAATAAAATAAAAAAAACATCAAATAAAAAAAAAATTTTAGATGACCGGCATTTTTTCTTACAAATTCAAGTTTTAAAGAATAGAATGTATGTATATTTAAATTTATGAAAAATCTAATGATGTTCCCAATTAGGTCCTTACTGTACAGAAAAAAATTTATTTTTATATAAATTTAATGCTTATGATTTTCGAGGCCTGCAAGTATGTTTACACTTATTCCAAGTTTTTAATTGTTAACTTATTAGTTATTTTAATCATCTTCAATAGATAAGTTTGAAGATGATTTGCCTAACCTACCTTTAACAATTGAAAAATACTTACTGATTCTGCAAAATTTTTTTAATTTAATTAAAGTGAATAAAATTAAAAAATTTTGTATAGTGTAAACCAAAAAATAAAAAAATTATCAAATTATTTCATATGTAAAGTATAGCATATTTTTTTTTTAATTTTGAATTCAGTACTTTAAAATGCTATTAAAAATTGTTTATAAATAAGTTAAAAATTGAAAGTAAACCAAGAAATAGTCATACTTGACCATTTCATTTTGATTTCAGTACTTTCAAATACCATAAATAATGTTTCATCATGTGTAACATATTCAGTTCTTTAAATTACAATGTATTTATTTATTTATTTATTTATTTATTTATTTATTTATGTATTTATTTATTTATTTATTTAGATATTTAGATTATTTCATACATAAAGCAAAGCATACTCGATTATTTAGTTTTGATTTCAGTACTTTCAAATGCTATTAAAAATTGCTTGAGAAATATAAAATTAAAAAATATTGTGATCGGTATAACTCTCATACTAGCCTATATACACCTTCTTAAGGTGTTTTATTGAATGTAACATCTTTGACCACTTCATTTTGATTTCAGTACTTTTAATTATATATTATAAGTTTAAATAAAATAAGTAAAAAAAAATTATTGTTAAAACAACTAATATAGATACTAAGTCTCATGTGAGGTTAGAAAATGCTAAATATATATACTAATAAATTAAAAATTGAAAGCAAACCAAAAAATAGTCATACTTGACCATTTTATTGTTATTTGATTTCAGTACTTTCAAAAATACCACAAAGAATACCATAAAAAATGTTTCATCAAGAATAACATACTTGACAACTTCATTTACTTAGTACAACAAAAAACATTTTTACAATTGTAATATAGTGTATAGTTAAGTATAAATGAACCGAATACAGAAACAAGATTGTATAAGATACACTTACAAGTGTTATACATTTATACATTTAGGACTGTCGCTGAGGTATACTTAAGTTATAACTGTGTTGTTGATTAAAAAATTTTAAAAGTTATTAATACATTCATTTAAACACACCAATTAGTTGGTAAAATTATGAAGAATGTTGGAAAATATTTAGTTTAACCATACGATGAGTAATTAAAAATTTTAATATTTAAAAGTTCATTTTTAAAATGCACGCTATTTAATACAGTGGGTTCACTATTCTGACTTAAGTTTTAGTAATTTGACCTCGAAGAAAAGAACATTTATCATTATTTTAACTTGATTAAGCTTCCAGAATAGTGAACCCACTGTATTGAATAGCGTTCTTTTTTAAAAATTAACTTTTAAATATTAGAATTTTGAATGACTCATCATTTGACTAAACTAAATATTTCTTAACATTCTCCATAATTTTACCAACTAATTGGTCTGCTTAAATGAATGTATTAATAAAAAACTTCTAGATAATTAATGAACAAAACAGTTATAACTTGCCTATACCTCAGCGACAGTCCTAAATGTATAAAAAACCTGTAAGTGTATCTTGTACAATCTTGTTTAAATTCGTGTAACAATAATATTAAATTCAAAATAAACTTCCAGTAATTTAGAATAAATAAATTTACATTTTTGATAAATCTGTTATTCTAATACATTCACCTTGTATAAGTACTTAAAATAAATTTTTTAACTATTTTTATATTTAAAAATTTCTCGGTATTACATTTTTTTAATGTACAAAATGTTCAAAAGAACAATGCTTGAAATTATTTAAAATAAATTTTTGTCTTACTATTTATTCTGTAAACCTCTGTAATATATTCAAAAAATTAACTTATAAAGAATTGCTTAATTTTATCAAAACAATTTATCATTTTTATTAAAAGAAAAAACAATATTTTATTCAAGGTGTAAGTTTCTGTCTTATTTTATTCTACATAGTAATTTGATGATTTCCCAATTCATAAACCATATAACATATTTTTTTCTATTTTTTTAATTGTTTAATATTATATATAACTATGGACTATTTTTGATATCCTTTCCCATATCTATACCACAGCAGATTCATTTTTATTATAATTTCATTAAATCATAATACACTTTACTAAATATGACTCCAGATATTTATAGAGGTCAATTTTGCTTAATTGTTTAAAATTTCCAAATTTATAATTAAATCATAAATGAATCTGAAATATTTTAGTACTAAATGTAAGAAAAGTTCTATTTTTTGAAAATAAATATTTTAAATTAATTCAATTAAATTGATTATCAGTGTCAGAGATCATGGCAAAATTCAAAAAATCTAATAATATATTTATATATATTTATACAGAGCTATAGTTAATATTAAAAACAAAGATAAAACAATACTTCTCATTTATTCAATATATTGCTACTCAAGAGATAAGAATCTTAATATTGTTACAATAATTATCTCAGTTGAATTAAAGTCTAACAAAGATGTTGTATCCATTCTTAATATTTCAATATCAATATAAATGTTTTTATGGTTTAACTCTTTAATGACACAAGCACATGCATGAATTTCATCTGAGCCACAGTTTGAGACGCAAGGCATCAACACCATTAGATAATATCAAAATAATCATTTGTCACGCACAAAAACCAAGCTTTTCATGCAATTGTAAATGCTGGATGATTAGTAATTCTGTTTCTAATATAACCCTTATCAGCATCATCTGTCGACCATTGCTTGGATTGGCACGCCTTACAAGATTGTGATCCAATTTTACTCTTCTATATTTTACATCAACAACCTTATCTTTAGTGTTAGAATGTTCATTATTCAATAAAAAATTTTCTTTATATAAGTGTATCATTACATGACATTGTAATCTACTGAACTGTATAAATAAACTTGACAAATTTTACTACATTTAATTATAGAACCCTTGTCTTATGAACAAAAACATTATATGTTCTTTAATATTTTTTATACCAGACATTTTACATTTGCAAATTACATTGAAACGTTGAGTCTAATGTTATTGTTATATTGTATTAAACTCTAGTTGATATGTTCATCGTCTATATGTTGCAAAATCAAATTATGTTCCTTAAATTCTTTGCGACACAAGTAACATTTATAACCTTTGTTACTACATGATACATGATTCAGAAAAAACTTTCTAAACATTCTTGAACAAATAATATAAAATGAAATACTATATTAATACTATATTAAAATTGATAATTATTTTAGCTATATTATCTTACTATATCAGTTGTGTAAAATTTACCTCAGACAAATTTGTAATTTAGAAAATATTTATTATAATCTACTGATAAAGATCACATTTACAAATCATAATGTAATATAAATATATACACACGTGTAAAACTAAGGTTGAATCTAATGTTATGAGATAAAAATAAATATTGAAATATTTATTAACCTATAATGTCCACTCACGGTACTTGAATTATTTTTACAATGTAGTTGTAACGTCATGATGAAGCCTCGAAGATTTTTCGTCGTTACTCTCTCTTTCGTCTCCATGATAGCCGTTACTCTCTCTTTCGTCTCCATGATAGTCGTTACCTCTCTCTTTCGTCTCCATAATGATAGGGCCTTTTTGTAAAAAGTAGAAATTTCAATGTACTTTTAAAAACAATTGGAATTAAGTAACGCTTATATATTATATATACAAATAAATATATATTACCATCGTGGTAGCAGCCTCGAAGATTCTTCGTCACTATGGAGGACGAATGTGACTACTAACGACTGCGTAATATAGATGCCGGACGGTGAACCAAACGTGTATACATACATACATACATACATATATATATATGTATATATATATAGAAAGAAACTGGTCGAATATGTGTTTGTAATTTGGAATATACATAAGTATAATTACACGCATACATACATGCACACTTAGATACAGATTAAAATAAAAATTATTATATAATATGCATGTATAGAATATTTTGGAATAATACATAAAAATGTAAATTGTATTATTTTTCAAACTTACATTATAGTAGCGACATCTCTCCAATTTATTATAAATTCATATTTTAAACTCATGTGGGGGATGTGTGTAGTGTTATTATACACCGTTTACGCGGCCCCACACGTCCGCGTTGCCAGGTCGAGAGGATGGAGGGCGAGGTAATAATCTCTACACAGAGATCGAGTAATAATTGCTTTATTCAGGTATCGTCCGCAATAGGCTGGACTCATGCGTCGAAGGTTCAGACGCGACTGACTCTCTATCGCGAGTGTTGCGATATACTAGTTCACTCGCTAACTAAAGATGCGCCCTCAGGCGTTACATTGTCGGTACTAAGTCCGCTAGGGCGCCTGCCCACAGGCTCCCCCCTAATGTCGACCTGCATGAAATGCAACGAGGTCGAAATTTGACTGAAATTCTGTGGAAAGAAGGCCCTAAGAGTCATTTATTCTTTTTTACACAGTAATAACAGTCTTTATACATTAATCACAATACGCTTAACAACAATAACCGTTTTAAAGATTCTAAGGTAATTAACATTAGTTCTAAACATTCGTCATTGATTAACGCTTTACAACTAGTTAAACAATCGCATATCCTTAACTGTGCGTTGAACGCAAATTCTGGAAAATCCAGCTTAAACAATTTTGCTACGGTATAAACGCACACTTTATTTAAGGTCTTATTCCTCCATGCTAAACGTAATCGTGCGCAGTGAAAGATCTTTACGTGATTAATGCTACTACTGCAGTTGTGCAGTTCACAGTTTCTTACATTGTTAATTAAATACAATCGCTTTTTTTGAGTGCGGTGTCACAGCTAAATCTGTCTATTTCTATTCTAAATGATTCAAAATGTTAACATATGGTTTGTTTCTTATCGTAACCAAATATCTACTGAACAAAGCACGGGCTTACCCTACGCAATGTAAATAGCGAGGTACCGATTCTCGTAAACATTTCGTTACTGAGATCTATCGAAATTATATTGTTATACTATTCTTGTTATAATCAGTCTTACTAATTATATATCACAGTTTTTTCAGTCTTTGAATTAAACGCTTTTTTGCAGTATTCGTGAATGCGCGAGATTCTATCCAATTAATATAGTCAGTCTTGTTTGCATTAATCGCAGTTTTTCTTAATAGTTTTTTTTTTTTTTTTTTTCTAAAACAGTCTGAACATAACATTCTTTCTTATTTTTACAGTAGGTACGCGTGACTCTATACAGTCTATATTATCAGTCTTTCTGTTTCTTTTTAGAATACTAGGAATAAATTTTTTCTTTTTTATCACAGTAGGTTGCAAATTTGCAAGCGGTTCCGCGTTTCTTTTCGTTCGAATCAAAAACTACATTTCGCGGTTGACTCGTCTTCGCGTTATCTACTAAAGTTTTATTTTTTACTACATTTTTATTTCTATTTCGCATGATATCCGCTGATTTGCGTGAGTCGTTATTAATGGAATTATCTCCGTTCGTTAAAATATTATCTGATGCTCTCACATCATGGTCATAAGCTGTACCGTCGTTGGCCTTCTTTGTGTGTTAACTGCTAATTGATTGCCAACACTATTCTCTTTATCCGCTTCTGCGTGAATTTGCGCTGTGGTAATTATAATATTTGCGCTATTGCCAATGACAGTATCGCTTTGATTATCAAAATTTCTGACGGTATTATCATCGTCGTCATCAATATGTTTATTCTGATTGATAACATCATTTTTATCATTGTCAATGTCATTTTGATTATTTTTTACATTGTCTGTCACCTCAGCGCGAATGAAATATGCTGGCTTAAGTGCTCGGCATCTACTACTACGTTTTGACCATTTCTTTCGATCGTAAAAGTACGTCCGTTTCGGATCGATCAATTACCCGATGTGGTCCCGTGTAAGGTCTTTCTAACGCTGGCTTAATACGTTTAGTTAATTGTAAAAACGTGTGTGCAGGATTTCAAGTCTTATATACGAATGGGCGCGATTTATTTTTGTGTTTTACCGGTACGGCCCTAACTCTTCGCATGTAGTCGCAGAATTCGTTCAAAAACGCGCTATTCTCGGCTTTGAATTCGTCGAAGACGCATAATTCTCCCGGAATGCGCAGAGACTTTCCGAATACGAAATCTGCTGGACACGCGTCCGTTTCTAACCTAACGCGTGTTCTGAGGCCTAGTAATACCGTCGGAAGTATTCTTGCCCAATCTGCATTATCTGCGTGGCACATTATCGCCGCTTTGAGGTCGCGGTGCCATCTTTCTACCATACCGTTAGACGCTGGGTGATACGGTGTAGTGCGAATTCTTTTGATGCCGTTAATTGTAATAATTCATTAATAACCTAGACTCGAATTGTTTGCCTGGTCCGAGGTTATATTAGCTGGTGCGCCATACCGCGCTATCCAATTGTCGTAGAACGCTCGGGCCACTGTTGCTGCCGAGGTCTCGTATAAGGGGATCGCCTCAGGCCATCTCGAGAATCTATCGATCATGGTGAGGATATATTTATACCCATTGCAGGCGCGTAAAGGTCCTACTAGGTCTATATGTACGTGCATAAATCTTTCGTCTGGTGTGATAAACCGCTCTGGCATAAACTTATTATGCCTCGAGATTTTCGAACGTTGACACGAAATACAGTTTTTACACCAGCGTTTAATATCTTTGCTAATCGCCGGCCAAACATAGTGCTGCCTAACCATCCTATCGGTTGCTATGGCGCTCGGATGTGCCGGATCGTGAAATAATTTAATAATTTCTTCGCGTAAGGGTTTCGGAACGTAAGGACGCAACGAATCACCTGACGTATCGCAGTAGAAGTCTAAATGGTTACTCCCCCACGTTAGTTTCTTTAGTTTCAACGAGAGTGTGGGATTATTAAGAATCTCCTTTAACTCATCGTCTTTTATTGCTCTTCGCGCAATTTTTCGAGGCTAAACACGGTCGGAAACATAAACGCGTCTACATGAGTTTCTTTATCGGCAACGTTTTTGTCGACGGACGAATTAGCATCATTCTTTGTGATTTGAGTGTGATCAGTACTCGCGTCAACGCGTGATAAACTATCCGCCACCGAATTATCGTCACCTTTAATATACTCAATTCGCGTGTCAAACTGGCTGATATATGCCAACTGACGCTCACGTCTGACCGGAGCTTTATCCGTATTTTGTTTTAACGCGTAAATTAACGGTTTATGGTCCGTTAGAATGACAAAACTTGTGCCCTCAACGAAATAGTAAAAATACCTAATGGCTTCATAAATCGCTGTTAATTCGCGATCGTAAGTTGAGTACTTAGCTTGCGCGTTATTAAATTTTCTTGAGAAAAAGGCTAAGGGTCGCCAATTCCCGTCTATTTTTTGCTCTAGCACGGCTCCCATTGCTACATCTGACGCGTCGGACACTATGCGCGTTTCCGCGTTCTCCTTCGGAAAAGACAAATACGAGACGTCAATCAAACTCTTTTTTATTCTATCGAAGGCTTTAATATCTTCTTCGTCCCATTCGATTACTCGTTTGTCCTTCTTTTTAGAATCTTTCAAGTGTCGCTGTAACGGACGCTGTTGTTCCGCGGCACGTGGTAGACTTTTCCTGTAAAAGTTCACCATACCTAAAAACCTTTGCAATTCATTAACTGTGCGCGGTCGCGGAAACTCAGAGATACTTTTTATTTTCGCGTCAGTAGGCTTAAATCCGAATTTATTGACCTTATATCCCAGAAAATCGAGTTCTTTAACTCCGAACGAACACTTATCGAGATTTAATTTTAAATTCGCGTCTCTCAACCTTTCCATTACTACTTTTAGATGGTATTTGTGTTCTTTCTCGTTCCGCGAAGCTATTAAGATGTCGTCTAAATAGACGAAAAGAAATTCCAAGTCACCCAACACTTTATTAATGTATCGCTGGAATGTTTGACCCGCATTCCTGAAGCCGAAGCCCATAGCTAAATACTCGTAGAGCCCGAAGGGTGTTATAATTGCGGTTTTTTTCACGTCCTCCGGCGCAATCGGTATTTGGTGGAACGCCTTGTATAGGTCTAGCGATGTAAAAATAGTTTTGTTATTTAGAAAATTCGGGAAGTCATGTAACTGCGGTACGGGGTAACGATCCGGAATGGTTATTGCGTTGAGTTTACGATAATCTCCGCATAGTCGCCAATCTCCGTTTTTCTTTTTTACCATGTGTATTGGTGACGCCCACGGGCTATCAGACGGTCTACAAACACCTGCTTTACACAGTTTTTCTATTTCTGCTTTAGCAGCTCTTGTTTTTTCTACGTTAAGCCGTCTGGCCTTGTGATAAATAGGTGGGCCCTGAGTCGCGATGTGATGCTCTATTCCGCATTTTGCGAGTTTTACGGGTTTATCTAAGCCGATAATTTCCGGGAATTTGTTTAATATTTCCGCGTATTTGTGTTCGGGGCTCACTATTGAGATTGCGTATACGTTCGCGCTTCGCGTATTACCGCATACGTATTCCCCCGTGTCACCTTTGACCAGCCTGCCTAACTTTAAGTTGGGAATCAGGTAGTGGTGTACGATCGCGTCACCCCCGAGTATCGGGTAAGGCACGTCGGCTATTACGAATTGCCAATCGATTGCCTTTCTAAAACCGAAGTCTACAGTGCGCTTCGTAAAACCGTAAGTCTTTATTCGCGTATTATTTGCCGCGTGCAACTGAAGTGCTAGTGGCTTTCTCTTACATCCCGCTGGTCTTGGTACGACCGAAATTTCAGCACCCGTATCTATTAAATATACATCGCGCGTATTTTTATCAGTAACATGGAGACGAATTGACGAGCTTCCCGGCGTTTTTGCCTCCGCAACGCCGGGAGCAATTAGTTTTCCGAATTCGTAATCGCTGCGACGGTTTTTTCGCCCGTCTGTCCCGTATGTTTATTTTCTTTATTCACGTCCCGTTTATTGTACGTGCACCCGGTTGTGCAATACCGAGATTTCTCACCGTATTGATAGTGACCTTTGCATATCCAATTGCGTTTCGGCGATTTACTCCGATCCTTTCTCCCGTTGTTATCCTTCGGCTGGCTACGCGATCTACCGCGTCCGCGCTGGAACTGACGTCCCTGATTTGGCTTTTTATTGCCATTTTCCCGATTTCTAACACTCTCGCGGTTGGCGTTGTTTTTACCTACATGCACGGCCGATACCTCGGGTTCTGATACGAAGTTATCAGATATAGCATTGATCGCATCCACGCGTTGAGAATCTCTTTGAAAAATGTCGAAGATCGAATCGGCCTTTTCTAAAATTTTTACTTCGTCGCCCTTAGAACAACTCGTCTTGAATATGCAACGCGATATTAGTTGGGATTCTATTTGCCCATAATTTGATAACTGATTTTCGCGGCATTAACTCGCTCGCGGCGTCAACTAGTTCATTGAAGTATGCGGAAGGTCTCCTATTATTCAATTTAGCATCTGTCATAAACCTATTCAATTTCTGTTCCGGAGTTTCCGTGTATTTCCGTAAAAATGCTATTTTGGCTGCTTGATATTTATTGTCTGCCGGCAGAGCTTTCAGAATGTCGAGGTTTTCGCGAGATATTTCGTCGCCTAAATTCTTTAATAAATTAAAATATTTAACTTTGTCAGAAATGATGTTATTGTCCTCGAACTGCGATTCTAGCATGGAAAACCATGCTACTGGCTCATGCCGCCAAAACGATTGAAATTTAATATTAATTGACCTTGATCTGTGAGCATTAGATTGTAAGTTATTATTAAATCTTGGAAAATTACTTTCTTGTGAACCGCGTGCAAATTCTATACTATTTAGTCCGAAAGTAAATAAACGTTCGTCGTTATGTCCTTGTGATTGTCTAGTGTTTACATTTGGTAGGCCTAATCCGTCTCGATTATCCGGTAAACTAATGTTTGATACTTGACTAGCTATGTTATTGATTGACCTTGCGTGACGTTGTTGTTCAACTAAGCGCGTTAATTGCTCGACTTTGTTTCGGAGTTCAGTGTTTTCATTTCGTAGGATTTCTAAATTTTGGTTATCGGGTTCTATTTCCATATCGGTGGAATTATTATTTGCTCCCGAATTTATCGCGTTTTCCATTTTCGCCGGTCTAAATTGCTTGCCGTTACGAAGATATGAATTACTTTCTTTTTCTAATAATGGCTGTGGCCACTCGTATGTTCCTACAAAACCTGACTCTTTTCTACGTCTTTTCGTTGTGTACATGAGTTTACAGGATTGCCCTACGGGTATATCGCAGATACCATAATCTTCGCTGTAAATCTAATTATTACTCATGTACCTACGCGCTTGTTTCGCCTGACACTAGCTATTTACTCATTTTCGCATTGCTGCGCAAGCTGCCTGCTAGTTACCAAACTATAACAAGGTCGCGACCTTAGCTGAATGGCACAAGCTACGGCCTACACCGAACAACTCGCGCCGCAATGTCGAAAATTCCTAATCCCGTACGAATGATCGCGGCGAGCATTTGTTGCTCGTTCTGCGTTTTTCTCGACATTTATGGACGTGTGCATTAATTTGCTACTACCCGCCCAATAACAAGATATCGATCTTAGCTGAGCGCGCGAAGCCACGGTCTGCACCGAATCTCTGCACACGCGTTCTTACTTTGCATCATTTTATGCATTAAACCAGCTACTTTCATTCGTACGTCTTGCGTGACACCGTCATAAAGTTACTTAAACAAAAATTATAAATCGCGTAATTTTTCTTGATGAAATTATCCGGTGTCCTTGAACTTCGACTGAATTTATTTATATTTCTTTACTAATTAATGACCATCGCCTTAATTTATTCAATTTTCGCGAAGGCGATGGTTTTGACCTTGGTGCAGTTATATTGATGATAACGCACCATGAGGTCTTGCCTTTATACCGGTCGATCAATTTTTCGTCATCGGCCGGTTCGCAATTTACGCTCGCATTATACCTCCATGACGCTGTCTGTGAAAGAAGCGATGCTCGAAGGTCTGGCTGTCCTTGTCTCTCAGCTTCTGCGACGCAGGCGATATCTCGCCGCTGTTGGACTCACAAAATGGCGGTCGGCACGCTGCCGTACCGGTTGATCTCGTATCGGCCGCTGGCTCGTCCGCTCGGTGTGTCCACGCCGCTCGTGCTGATGAACAGTCGGGGTCACCAGTTGTGGTGGTTCTTCGTCGGGGTCACCAGTTGTGGGGGTTCTTCGTCGGGGTCACCAGTTGTGGGGATTCTTCGTCGGGGTCACCAGTTGTGGGGATGTGTGTATGTGTATTATACACCGTTTACGCGGCCCCACACGTCCGCGTTGCCAGTCGAGAGGATGGAGTGCGAGGTAATAATCTACAACAGAGATCGAGTTAATAATTGCTTTATTCAGGCTATCGTCCGCAATAGGCGGACTCATGCGTCGAAGGTTCAGACGCGACTGACTCTCTACTCGCGAGTGTTGCGATATTACTAGTTCACTCGCTTAACTACAGATGCGCCCTCAGGCGTTACATTGTGGTACTAAGTCGCTAGGGCCGCCTGCCCACATACATTATCGACAATGTGATTAATTTGCGTTCCTGCAAAACAAAAGTGGCGCCGCATAGCGGTGGGGCAAAATCGGTGGGCGATTTGTTGTTTGGGCAAAATGTTCCGGATCCTATTTCTCTAAAATTATTTTTTGCAAAAAAAGACATTTTATTTTAATTTAACTAAAATAATAATTGCGAGGTTTTCGACGTTACATACAAGTATATTAAACGAAGCAACTATCAAGCGTAGAGTTTGGTAAAGTAGAATCTACTTTACCATACGATTCAAATTTAATAGTTAATAAATAAATGATTCTTTTTACTCTAATATACTGCACAAATACGTACAGTTCTATTTGAAGTAACTATTGCCTGCATTGCTAAAGTATTTACATTATTTTAGTAAATACTCAGTGGATTTTAAATTAAAGTATATTTTAACTTTAAATTTTATTAGTTTAAGAAATTAATTATAAGTTTATACAAAAAACGAGCAGTTAAAACAAATGCCAGACTCAAGTAACAGAATACCTGGTACATCTGCTCATAAAAAAATTATCAACATCAGTAAGATCCAACTACGATGCACTTCCATCAACATTGATCCAGATCAAGTAAAAAGTTAAAAACTGATACCATTGAAGAAAGTAGCACAGAAAATAAACTTATAGATATATCACTACTTTTCCCAACATTAGAAGAATTTTTAGTTTGTCAGAATTGTCATGGTACAGTTAAATTTTCTGAAGTTGATGTGAGAGGTTTGGGAAGTAAAATAACAATAACATGTACAAACTGTTTTTAAGGTATTTGTTATTGATTCAAGTAGAAAAGTTGGAAAAAAAGTAACGCTTATGAAATAAATAGATGTTAGTGTACACAATGAGAACTCTGTTCATGGGCATGCTGGTTTTAGTTACTTTTTGTGGAAATATGGATTACCGAGTCCAGTTTCTCACAGTAATTATGACATTATTAATACAGAGATAAAAATGTTTGTAAAGAAGTTGGTAAACAGTCTATGAAAGCAACTGTCGAGCAAGTATATGATTCAACAAGTCAGAATTGCCATATAAGTGTATCAGGTGATGGTTCTTGGAGGAAGCGAGGATTCAATTCTCTTCAAGGTGTTGATACTGCATGAGAATGAAAAAGTAATTGACGTTCCTCCAAAGCAATATTTTTGCAGAGCATGTGAATTGCGACCAGAAGAAGAAACAAAAGAATATAGAGAGTGTACTTTACGGCATGAAATATACTAATTATATGGAGGTTTGAAACACTTTCACAAATAATACACATAAACTAACTTCAACCACATAATATCGCACTAAGCACAAATACACTGAGCATAACAAAACACTTGTTTATAATTTTATCTGTATTCTGCAAATATTGTATATCTAAGTGTTGACACATTGGTTATGCTGAAATGGAGAAACAAAGAATCAATTTCTTGACATAAACAAAATATAAATTTAAGGTTATGCAAATACTTATCTGATATAATTTGTTCATGCAGTTTTATAAACCACTAGTTTTTTTTTACTTATTTTATTTAGATATTATATAATATACTATATATAATATATAATTCTACTTGATATTATAATAGCTTAAAACTGAACTACAAACGTGTGGCTGGTGCACACTTCCATTAGCAGCTGTAACACTATCTATGCCTCTCTCTTTCTCTATCACCTGACAAGGCTATTCGAAAATCAATAATCTTATGGAAGACTTGTCATGTGAGAGAGAGAGGAAAGAGATATTGTACACAACTGTCCAAACAGTATTGGTTTTTACTGCATTCTTTACATACTTTTAATTAAATTTAATGCTTATAATAAAAATTATAATCATATAATATAATATAATAATCATAGTATAAATATTATTATATAAAATAGTCATAAACTATATATAAAATAATCATGTATTAATATTCAATAATAGCTAAGTATTCTTTAGTTTTAAAAAATTTTATCCTCTTTTTATAAAGAAACTGATTCTTGAAGTTGACTTTCTGTTATTTTAGATAATACATGTATATTAAAAAATATACTGAGTATTATACTTAATAAAACCAGAAAAAAGTCACTATAAACCTATTAAATATACATATTATTAAGATTACACATACAAATTGTACGATACCTGAAGATATGGTATTAGAATTATAAAATAAGTAAAACTTTAAATCTAATAAGTGAAACTTTAAATGCATTTATCTCATTAATGCTTTTTTTAATGATTTTAGCTTACTTGCCGCAGGATATTTCAGAGCCAGGTTGATGAATCACTTTGAAATTTTGGGGGAGGAAACTTTTTAAATCTATATTTCTACGGACTTATGTTGCCCAATTTTCAAAAAGATAAGTTGTTAGGTGAATGTTATGTACGTATACGTACATAACATTCACTATTTTTCTTGTTATATCAACTTTTTATATTTAATACATTGTTATTAATTTTTTTTCAGAAAAGGAAAAACAATAAGTCTGTAAAGTATATTCCATGAACATTTTTAAGCCTTATTAGACATTAAAAGATGCATTCAATGCTTCAATATCCTACGGCAACTGCAAAAATTAATCAATTTTTTAATATCATTACAAGTTTAATAACCAGGATTAAAAATGCATTATAAACATTTTTTATATTGATAAATATAATGTATAATACTATATATTATGTAAAAAAATTAATATGTGAGAAGAATTAAAAAAAAAAAATTATTCTAATAATAATTATTTATTTATTGAAAACATTTAACCCAGGCTTGACCCCTTAAATAAATTAATTTTAGGAGGTAAAGTTCTGTTTAGATCCGTTTAAAACAATCTAAAATTTTAATAGGTTTTTACTAAATACTACAATTAAGTATATGCACTTTACTATTTTTGGTAAGTTAATTGTTCATTACCACATATATATATATTATATATATTACACCCTTTGGTGTTAGTTATGTCCTAAAATACGTGAAAATTAGTGATTTTATGAGGTTTATGAGGCATAACTTACAACAGCGGTCTTGGCCGATAAGCTAACCCAAGCCATTCGAAAGCTCGCGAAAATGTGAAACTTTTGAGAGGTGTTAGATTAAAATCGATTATGGTGTGGTAGCCTTTTTTTGATATTCAATATGTCCAGTTCTATCTCTTCGAGATTTCAAAATTAAGAATGTAACCAGGGTAGATAAGTTCTAAGATAATTTAAACAAAAGTTGTTTATAATGTTTTTTCAAAAAATCAACATATTTTGAGATAAATAGCTTTGAAAATAATCATTTCTCTAAAAAATTGACAAATTTCCATTTTTCATGGTGGAATAACTCTTAAGCAAATTATTTTTAACACTTAATTTTTTTTTGTTTGTTCTGGAAGATGTTTTCCAGTCTGTTTCACAAATTTGGAGTGATTTCAAATTTTCATCGTACCACTGATGTGAAATAGCCCATATATATGTACACATATGTATGTATGTATGTGGGTGTGTGTGCGTGCGGCGGAATATTTATATAATATATATATATATATTTTTTAAAATTGTTTTTTCAAGAATACATAATTATACGTATTTTTTTCCGTGCGCAAAAAAAAGTTGTGAACATAACTTGAAAGAATGTGTATTTGTCTACTCATTCTTCATAAAACTCATAAAATTTTTAAACGTATACCCAATAATAATAACGGATCTAAAATTGAATGTAATGCTTTAAATACAAATGCAAAATTGTTTGAAGATGAAATAAATATTAATCAAGTATAACATACACTTTTCCAAATATCTATATGTGAAATATACAATAAGTTAAAATTAAATATATTAATTATTGCATTTTTTAAGATAATTCTATTATAAACAGTATAGGCAAAAGAAAATTCAAATTTTAACAGTGGCAATATAAAATACGAATTACATTGAATAGATTTTCAAAAAACTATTAATTTAGGAGCATTTAATTTAAATATTTTTTAAATTAATATTTCAAAATTGTATGGATATATAAGTGTGTAGATAATTTATATTTATATAACACAATATTTTAAATAAACAAGTATGTATTTATAAAATAGAAGGATATTTAAGAAATGAATTTGTTTATAATAATCAAAATAAATATTTGGGCTCTGCATAGTAAAAAATAAATTGGATATAATTATGGATTAAAACGCAAATTTTGAAAGAGGGTGCAAATTACGAATCACGAGAGAAATGGAATGAAAACAGGTTTTTATTATATAGCGCTAAAATTTTATAAATAATTCTGTAAAACTAATACAAAATTAATTTAATTAAGAAGAAAGTTTTTATTACTCTAAAGTACCAAAATATTACTGACATAGACTTTTGGCGATGATCGTTCGTCATTAAATAAATTAATTTTAGGAGGTGAAGTTCTATTTATAACCGTTTCAAATAATCCAAAATTTTAATAAGTTGTAACTAAAATACTACAATTTAGTAGGTATATGTACTTTACTATTTTTGGTAAGTTAATTTTTCATTAACATTTATAATTATTAAAATATAAATTTAAGCTTTATAAGAATTCATATAGTTTAAAATTTACAGTTAACATTTAATATGTCTATTTTTTTTATTATTTTATTTCTGATTTTATACTCTAAATTTTGGTAAACTTTTATTTATAAATTATAATAACTGTAGCATTACC
>JANSJX010000228.1:0-46577 GCA_026168455.1 Theocolax elegans | reverse complement strand
CCTTAAATATAGGTATAAAAACGACATTTAATCATTTTTTAAATCTGTTTAAAACTTTTTTTCAACGTTTTCAAAACGTTTTGTAGAATGATTTTACAACGTTTTTAAAATGATTTAAAAACATTATGATAATTTAATACTTTTATGTACTCAATATCAAAACTTCTTTTTTACTTTTATTTTAAAATGTTATAACGTTCGATAGAAAACGTTTTAAAAACGTTTGAAAAACGTTTCGTGCTGTTCGGGATACTTGTTACTATTATTATATATTATATTATATTATTATATTATATTATTATAATAATATTTGACTCTTACATCAGATATCTATCATGTATGAGTAATTTCAATGAATAATGGACATAATTAAGATTAGCCATGCAGATAGCATGGAAAAGAACTAAAATTCGTATATTCTTGGATAAATTAGACTAAAAACCAAATCACGACAACCACATGCATGTGGCGAAATTTCTGACTATTTCAACGAAAATTATTTAGCGCGTTAGTAAAATCGATGAATACTGAGAATAGCTAAATATATAATGCATTTAGCACAGAGAGTAACAAAATTACAAATATATATGTGAACAATGGTCTGAGAACCGGATTAAGACGACCACATCCGATGTAGCGGAATATCAGAGTCTTACGGCAGATATGCATCATCTATGAGTAATATCCATGAATATGGACAGAATTAAGACTAGCCATGTAGATAGCAGGGAGAAGAACTATAATTCGTATATTCTTGCACAAATAAAATGAAAAGTAAATCACGACGACCACGTGTATGTAGCGGAATCTCTGACTTTTTCAACTAAAATTATTTAATATGTTAGTAATATCAATGAATACTGAGAATAGCTAAAAATATAATGCATTTAGCACAGAGAGTAACGATATTTCGATTATATAAATGAAAATAGGCCTGAGAACCGGATTACGACGACCACATGCATTGTAGCGGAATATCAGAGTCTCACGGCAGATATGCATCTTGTATTAGTAATATCAATGAATAATGGACAGACTTAAGACTAGCCGTGCAGATAGCACGCTAAAGAACTATAATTTGTATATTACTGGGGAAATTAGGCTGAAAACCAAATCACGACGACCACATGTATGTGGCGGAATTTCTGACTTTTTCAACGAAAATTGTTCAGTAGGTTAGTAATATCAATGAATACTGAGAATAGCTAAAAATATAATGCATTTAGCACAGAGAGTAACGATATTTCGATTATATAAATGAAAATGGGCCTGAGAACCGGATTACGACGACCACATGCGTTGTAGCGGACCATCAGAGTCTTACGGCAGATATGCATCATGTATGAGTAATATCAATGAATAATGGACAGACGTAAGAATGGCCGTGCAGATAGCACGGTAAAGAACTATAATTCGTATATTCCTGGAGAAATTAGGCTGAAAACCAAATCACGACGACCATATGTATGTGGTGGAATTTCTGACTTTTTCAACGAAAATTGTTCAGTAGGGTAGTAATATCAATGAATACTGAGAATAGCTAGAAATATAACGCAGTTAGCACAGAGAGTAACGATATTTCGATTATATAAGAGAAAATTAGCCTGAGAACCGGATTACGACGACCACATGCGATGTAGCGGAATATCAGAGTCTTACGGCAGATATGCATCATGTATGAGAAATATCAATGAATAATGGACATAATTAAGATTAGCCATGCAGATAGCATGGAAAAGAACTAAAATTCGTATATTCTTGGTTAAATTAGACTAAAAACCAAATCACGACGACCACATGCATGTGGCGAAATTTCTGACTATTTCAACAAAGTTATTTAGCGCGTTAGTAATATCGATGAATACAGAGAATAGCTAAATATATAATGCATTTAGCACAGAGAGTAACAAAATTACAAATATATATGTGAACAATGGTCTGAGAACCGGATTAAGACGACCTCATCCGATGTAGCGAAATATCAGAGTCTTACGGCAGATATGCATCATGTATGAGTAATATCAATGAATAATGGACAGACTTAAGAATGGCCGTGCAGATAGCACGGTAAAGAACTATAATTCGTATATTCTTGCACAAATTAGCATGAAAACCAAATCACGACGACCACATGTCGTCGCCTCCGAATAAAAACATTCTAACTCAGAAATCGCTTGGAAAATACGTTAACTCAGAATTCGCTTGGAGAACACGTTAACTCAGAAATTGCTTGGAGAACAAGTTAACTCAGAAATCGCTTGGAGAACACGTCAACTCAAAAATCGCTTGGAAAACACGTTAACTCAGAATTCGCTTGGAGAACACGTTAACTCAGAAATCGCTTGGAGAACATGTTAACTCAAAATTCGCTTGGACAACACGTTAACTCAAAAATCGCTTGGAGAAGACTTTAACTCAAAAGTTGCTTGGAGAACACGTTAATTCAGAGGATGATTTTTTGGCGCCTCGATTTAAGTTGGCACCACTGCCAAAAATTTTTAACAGTTCAAGAATAAATAAAAAAACTTTCATATATTTATAAACCTATTTTTTTTTTATTTTCTCTAAGCGTTCTTATTATACACTAATGCGTTCTCCTAAAAAAGGTGGAAAATTCTTTAAATATTAGTACATAAATTTATTTCTACTATAAAATATAGTACACAGGTGTATATTCTCTGAGATAAAAGTTGTCGCCTCAGCATAAGCGAGGATAATAATATAATTCATTTGAGGGGATTATCGGATATTACTCCAGATGTGTAAATAAAACTATTCACCCTGCTCACTTTGATAATAGCTTACTTAATTATATGAATTTCTAAATTGATTCAATGCTGCTAAATTTTGTATTAATTAACTTAAATAATGAATTTAATTTTGACTTAATTATAATACTAGCCAAGATGCTCGCTTCGCTCGCAGTTAAATAGTATTGTTAACATAATAATTCTTTACCATCAAATTACATGTAATGTAATATTCAAAAAATTACTTTTTAAAAACTATTTAGTAAATAATTTATAGTACTAGTAATTAAATAAATATTACAATTATATAATTTGTTGGGATAAATCCGTAATAATTAATTGAAGAATGATCATTTTACTATTTATATCATTAACAATTTCTGTTACTCCCAATAATTAATTCTAATATTATTATTTACATTAATACCTGATAAACTTTATATAATTCATAATAGATCGATTCATATTAATAAATTATTAATTATAACATTCCAATTAGAATTTAAAATATCACATGTACTAGGATGACAAATATTAGAAGTTCAAATAGAAATAACGATTTGTTTTTACAATTTTTGATATATTGATTTGTTATATTATTTTTGATATATTGTTTACTTATATATATATATATATATATATCCCCATTAAAAATCTCACTGGAGATCTCAGATCATATCCCAGGTAAGATGTCATACCAAAAACTCATTTTAGCAATTTTTTCGTTCATTACACGTTTTAAACCTTCTTATGTAGATTGATATCTTGTTTAAGTGGGTATCATACTCAATTACAAATACAAATTTCGCACCAGAAAATAGCAGACGAAAAAACAACTAATTTACTTATAACAATTAATAAAAACAAATTTACGCAAAAACAGGAGTTAGTTGCCCTCCGTTATGTAATTATCTATCATTTTACAAAGCTTCAAGTTACTATAACAACATGTCACCGAGAAAACCTTGAAAAATGCAATATTCTTATAATTTCTTGTATGAAAAATAAATTTCAACTCTTCAGACATTTTTGAAATTTCAATGAAAACAGCTTCAGCCCGGATTTGAACCGGGACCTAGCTCTTACTCTCGCACTCTATTACTCTAACTTTCGTTTTCTCTCTATCTCTCATTCTCTCTATCTCTGATTCTCTCTATCTCTCATTCTCTCCATCTCTCATTCTCTCCATCTCTGATTCTCTCTATCTCTCATTCTCTCCATCTCTCATTCTCTCTATCTCTCATTCTCTCTATCTTTCATTCTCCCTCTCATTCTCTCTCTCTCCCTCACACAGACTCTCATTCTTACTCATTCTCACTCTCGCACTCCTTCACTCTCCCTCATTCTTACTCGCTCTGTACCTCTCGTTCTCTGTCTCTATCTCTCATACTCTCTCTCATTCTCTCTCTCTCACTCTCTCTCATTCTCTCTCCCTCATTCTCTCTCTCGCTCTGTACCTCTCGTTCTCTGTCTCTATCTCTCATACTCTCTCTCATTCTCTCTCTCTCACTCTCTCTCATTCTCTCTCCCTCATTCTCTCTCTCGCTCTGTACCTCTCGTTCTCTGTCTCTATCTCTCATACTCTCTCTCATTCTCTCTCTCTCACTCTCTCTCTCTCTCATTCTCTCTCCCTCATTCTATTAAAGTTTAACGCATGTGTAATACCGTTGTTAGATTTATTTTTCATCTAAAATGTGAGGTAGCATTGCAGCCTTTCTATGATCAGCTGAACTGGCTTCCATTAAATGTTCGACGGAAATATTTCCTTGGTCTTTTATGTATAAATTGTTGGCCACCCAAACACCTCAATATTTATTCGATAAGCTGGCTTTTCTTGGCATTGAATTGCGTAGATCCAAACGAGTAAATACTGTTTCTAACCTACCTAATGTTAAGAATCTTGCGTGTAAATCTTCGTTCATTTATTTAGCAATGGAAACGTGGGATAATATCATATCTAGAATAAGAAAGTGCTCTAATGTAAATATTTTTAAAATGTATTATAAAAATTTCTCCATGAGGATGGATAGCGACTTATCCGATTTTATGTCCAATGCTTGCGACGTAGATTATTTTAATTTTAATTTAGCGTGAATTATTATTTTACATATGTATTATCGGTTATATTAATTCTAGTTTAGTTGTCTAATTTATTTTGTATGTTCTATTTTATATGATTAGAGCCATCCGGTTGTATCAAATTTGGCGCAAATAAATATAGTTATCAATCGATCGCTCATTCTCTCTCTCTCTCTCTCTCTCTCTCTCTATCTCTCATTCTCTCTCTCATCCTCTCCCTCACGCTCCCTCACAAACCCTCATTCATATTCACTCTCTCCATCTTACAGTCCCTCATTCTTACTCACTCTTACTCTCGCACTCCCTCACTCTCCCTCATTCTTACTCGCTCTCACTCTCGCACTATATCACTCTCTCCCTCTCACAGTCCCTCATTCTTACTCACTGTCACTCTCGCAATCCCTCACTCTCTCTCATTCTTACACGCTCTCACTCTCGCACTATATCACTCTCTCCCTCATTCCCTCTCTCTCTGCCTCTCCCTCCTTCTCTCTCTCTCTCTCTCTCTCTACCATTCTCTCTATCTCTCATTCTCTCTCTCTCTATCTCTCATTATCTCTCTCTATCTCTCATTATCTCTCTCTATCTCTCATTCTCTCTCTCTATCTCACATTCTCTCTCTCTATCTTTCATTATCTCTCTCTAACTCTCATACTCTCTCTTTATCTCTCATTCTCTCTCCCATTCTCTCACTCTTTCCTTCACACTCCCTCGCAATCCCTCATTCATATTCACACTCTCCCTCTTACAGTCCCTCATTCTTACTCACTCTTACTCTCGGACTCCCTCACTCTCTCTCATTCTTACTCGATCTCACTCTCGCACTATATCACTCTCTCCCTCTCAACAGTCCCTCATTCTTACTCGATCTCACTCTCGCGCTATATAACTCTCTCCCTCTCGTAGTCCCTCATTCTTACTCACTGTCACTCTCGCACTCCCTCACTCTCTCTCATTCTCTCTCACTTTATCTATATCATCATAACTATGTCATTCTCTCCATCTCAATCTCTTACACATTCTCTATCTCTCTCCCTCACTCTCTCTCTGTCTCCCTAACACTCCCTCTCTCTCCCTCACTCTCCCTCATTCTTCCTTACTCTGTCCCTCTCACAGTCCCTCATTATTACTCACTCTCACTCTCGCACTCCCTCACTCTCTCTCATTCTCTCTCACTTTATCTATATCATCATAACTATGTCATTCTCTCCATCTCAATCTCTTACACATTCTCTATCTCTCTCCCTCACTCTCTCTCTGTCTCCCTAACACTCCCTCTCTCTCCCTCACTCTCCCTCATTCTTCCTTACTCTCTCCCTCTCACAGTCCCTCATTATTACTCACTCTCACTCTCGCACTCCCTCACTATCTCGCACTCTATCACTCACTCTCACTCTCGCACTCCCTCTCTATCTCGCACTCTATCACTCACTCTCTCTCTCTCTCATTCGCGCTCTCGCTCTCTATCCCCATTCACTCTTTCTTCTTCTCTCTTTCGCTCGCTCTATCTTTCATTCACTCTCTCTTATTCTCTCTCTTTCTCTCTATCTTTCATTCTCTCCCTTATTCTCTCTCTCTCTCTCTTTCTCTCTATCTTTCATTCTCTCTCTTATTCTCTCTATCTTTCATTCTCTCTCTTATTCTCTCTATCTTTCATTCTCTCTCTTATTCTCTCGCTCTGACTCATTCTCTCTGACGCCAAGATGATGTTTGTCGGACGGACGAACGGACGGAGAATAAGAGAATGAGACAGAGCGAGAGAGACAGTGAGAGGAAGAGATAGAGAGACAGATAGAGAGAGAGAGAATGAGAGATAGCGAGAGGGAGAGAGAGAAAGAGAGAGAGAATAAGAGAGAATGAAAGATAAAGTGCGGGAGAGAATGAGGGATGGAGAGAGAGAGAGAGAGAGAATGATAGATAGTGAGAAAGAGAGAGAGAATAAGAGAGAATGAAAGATAAACTGCGGGAGAGAATGAGAGATATATAGAGAGAGAATGAAAGATAGAGAGTAAGAGAGAGAGAATAAGAGAGAGAATGATAGATAGAGAGAAAGAGAGAGAATAAGAGAGAGTGAAAGAATGATAGAGAGAAAGGGAGCGAATATGAGATGGTGAATAAAAGATAGAGAGAAAGAGAGAGAGAATAAGAAAGAGTGAATGGGAGATAGAGAGTGAGAGCGAGAATGAGAGAGCAAGTGATAGGGTGCGAGAGTGGGAGCGAGTAATAATGAGGGACTGTGAGAGGGGGACAGTGAGTAAGAATGAGGGAGTGTGTGGGAGAGAGAGGGAGAGTTAGGGAGACAGAGTGAGAGAGTAGGGAGAGAGATAGAGAATGGGTAAGAGATTGAGAGGGAGAGAGTGAGATAATTAAAGAAAGAGAATGAGAGATAAAGAGCTAGAGAGAGAGAATGAGAGATCAAGAGATAGATAGAGAGAGAATGAGATAGATAAAGAGAGAGAATGAGTGATAACGTGAGCGTGAGAGAGAGAGAGAGAAGACGAGATAGATAAAGAGAGAGAAAGTATAAGAAAGAGAGATAGAGAGATAGAGAGAGAATGATAGATGGAAGGAGAGATAGAGAGAGAATAATAAATGGAGAGAGGGAGTGAGAGAGTGGGAGCGAGTAAGATAAAGAGAGAGAATGAGAAATAAAAAGATAGAGAGTGAGAGAGAGGGAGAGAGAGAGAGAGAATGAGAGATAGAGAGAGGGAGAGAGATAGAGAGACTGAGAATGAATGATAGAGAGAAAGAGAGAGAGAGAGAATAAGAGAGAGAGCATGAAAGATAGAGAGAAAGAGAGAGAATAAGAGAGAGTGAATGAAAGATAGAGAGAGAGAGAGAGAGAGAGAGAGAATGAGAGATAAAGAGATAGAGAGAGAGAGAATGAGATAGATAAAGAGAGAGAATGAGAGATAAAGAATATCTCTCTCTCTCTCTATCTGTCGCCCTATCTCTTCCTCTCACTGTCTCTCTCACGCCAAGATAATGTTTGTTGGACGGACGGACGGACGGACATTATAATTTATCGGTTATTTTTTTTTTATATCACTTAGTAATTATAATAATAATTTTTTTGTCAGTAATATGATGCATTAACTTATGTTACACATATTTATCATAAAATATATATGTTGTAAGTATTTTTCGCAAGAATAGGGGAGTTTTTACAAAATCGCTCAAAAAGATAACTTTAATATAATGTAGATATATATATATATATATATATATATATATATATATATATATATATATATATATGTGTGTGTGTGAGTATATATAAAGTATACTTTGCGTCGCAAGGGGGAATACAGTTGAACTTTCTCCCATACAAAATATTTTTAGATAATCGCTAAAACTAAACAAAGCAAAATAATGCAATTTCATAAAAATAAAGTACCAACACATCACAATATCAATTCTTTAAAATATTTATTCTACTATTTATAGTAGAAATAAATTTATGTACTTTTACACATTTATGGAGAGCCCGTATACATATCGATTTCATAAAGTTATCGAAAACAGTAATTTCTACGATTTTCTTAAATATTTAAAGAATTTTCCACCTTTTTTAGGAGAACGCATTAGTGTATAATAAGAACGCTTAGAGAAATTAAAAAAAAAATACGTGTATAAATATATGAAAGTTTTTTTATTTATTCTTGAACTGTTAAAAATTTTTGGCAGTGGTGCCAACTTAAATCGAGGCGCCAAAAATCATCCTCTAAATTAACGTGTTCTCCAAGCAACTTTTGAGTTAAAGTCTTCTCCAAGCGATTTTTGAGTTAACGTGTTGTCCAAGCGAATTTTGAGTTAACGTGTTTTCCAAGCGATTTCTGGGTTAACGTGTTTTCCAAGCGATTTCTGAGTTAACATGTTCTCCAAGCGATTTCTGAGTTAACGTGTTCTTCAAGCGAATTCTGAGTTAACGTGTTTTCCAAGCGATTTCTGAGTTAACGTGTTCTCCAAGCGAATTCTGAGTTAACGTATTTTCCAAGCGATTTCTGAGTTAGAATGTTTTTATTCGGAGGCGACGATGTATGTAGTGGAATCTCTGACTTTTTCAACGAAAATTATTTAATATGTTAGTAATATCAATGAATACTGAGAATAGCTAAAAATATAATGCACTTAGCACAGAGAGTAACGATATTTTGATTATATAAATGAAAATTAGCCTGAGAACCGGATTACGACGACCACATGTGTTATAGCGGAATATCAGAGTCTTATGGCAGATATGCATCATGTAAGAGTAATATCAATAAATAATGGACATAATTAAGATTAGCCATGCAGATAGCACGGAAAAGAACTAAAATTCGTATATTCTTGGATAAATTAGCCTGAAAACCATATCACGACGACCGTATGTATGTGGCGGAATTTCTGACTATTTCAACGAAAATTATTTAGCGCGTCAGTAATATCAACGATTACTAAGAATATCTATATATACAGGGTGTCCCAAAAGTATGGACACACCTGAATATCTCGGAAAATAAGGGTGCTAGGAAAAAAAACTTTCAATATAAAATCTTTAGGAAATCAAACGATGCATCTGATGGTGACCTTCAATTTGACCTTAAGCTTGACCTTCACGGTTATTTGAAGGTTAAAGAGATTTTTTTAAATGGGAACCCCTATTTTTGACACCGGATTCAGAAAGAGCGAAAAATTTTACATCCAAAGCAATGGTTTCCAATTTGTTAGAATGACCTTCAAAAGGTAAAATGAAGGTTAAATATTGAAAAATCGTAAACAAGCTATTTTCTTTGAACTTTTTCGGATTTGTGGGCGAATAAATGTCAGAGTAGATTTTGGGATTAACAACCTTGAGTATCTCGACCTTGGAGTTAATTTTCAAGGTCATTCGAAGGTCAAAGTAAATTTTTTATGGGCAGCCTTATTTCTGACACCGGATTCAAAGAGAGCGGAAAACGTAATGCCAGAAATGAGTCGCCTTGCCTCTCACGATGGGATGCTTGCTTAACGTGATTCTCCTTTGTCTCTCACGATGGAATGCTTAAGTAAAAAAGTAAAACTAAAAAATTTGCAAAATTGGAAAATTTGCAAAAATAAAAAATTTGCAAAATTGGAAAATTTGCAAAAATAAAAATTTGCAAAATTGGAAAATTTGCAAAGATAAAAAATTTGCAAAATTGGAAAATTTGCAAAAATAAAAAATTTGCAAAATTCAAAAATTTGCAAAAATGAAAAATTTGCAAAATTGAAAAATTTGCAATAATGCACGACAGGCTGGTGTCCTGCCGGTGAAGGCAAGACAGTCTGATCCAACCGGGTAAAATAAGCCCTGGATTTGGGTTTAGCAAGTCAAAATACACAAAAACCACTTACACTCATAAAAAACTGTTTTACTCCGAATCTTACCATTTTAATATGGATTTTATTCGCCTTTTTCACGGTTTTTTATAACATTTTTAAGATAATTCTATTATAAACAATTAAATATATTAATTATTGCATTTTTAAGATAATTCTATTTTTATACTTATTTATATTTTAATTACACCTTTTTGTAAGTAATTTATACTCCATAATAGTTTTCTGCAATTGAAAGTACTCAAATCAAATCACCTTTCAAAAAGGTGTCAAAACCCGCAAGTATATGTGTTATTCTAATCAAACTTTGAAAATTGTTATCTGATAAATAAAATTGTTATCCTTCTGATAAATTTTAAAGTATAAGATAAAATTATCTTTGATTCTAATTCCCATATTTTCTCTACTTATTTATATTTTTATAACACCTTTTCTATATCTAACTTATATTCCATAATATTTTTCTGCAATTGAAAGTATTCAATTCGAAAACACCTTCCAAGAAGGTGTCAAAACCCGCAAGTATTGTGCTATTCTAATCAAACTTTGAAAATTGTTATCTGATAAATAAATTCTGCAATTCAATCTGACATTGTTATCTGATAAATAAATAATTTTAATTTCTAACTACCTTATTTTATCTATTTCTTTGAATTTTAATGAAACATTTTTATAAATATTACGAAAATTTCGTATAAAAAATTTCTGCAATTGAAGGAATTGAAATGAAACTGAAATCGACAAGTATTTTGAATCGTACCATAAATTTACATTTTATATAAACATTTTTATATATATTACTTAAACTTCGTAAAAAGTTTCTGCAATTGAAAGCACTGAAATCAAACTGTAATCGACAAGTATTTTGAACCATGCAAAAATTTCTACCAATCTGAATACAGATTTTTTTATATGAAAAGTATCTTACACTATTATTTTTCATTTCTGGCCCTCACATGTTTTACAGTAATAAATAAATAATATTCTAATGATATTAATTTGTGCAAAATTAATTTCTGCAATACTAATAAAATGGACATTTCTTTTTTATTCTTTTAAATAATAAAATAATACTTGCACCACCGTTGGTTAAACGCTTGATATATGTGTTAATTCTGACTTACTAATGTATTCCTTTACATTTATGAAAGTATATAATACCGTGAAGAAACTGCAATGAGTAATAATATATAAATATTGCAATACTATCTGGCAATTTTAATATCCTACATCACCAATGATAAAGTAGACATCATTATTTTTATCTAATAAAGTTCCTAAAAGAGGCCTGCGATGGCTTGGTCGGTAGGGCGACGGACTCATAATCTGGAGGTCCCAGGTTTGATTCCCGTCCCCGGCCGATTGATACAAGCGCCACTAGCGACTGTATTTTCAACAAGTGCTTTCTTCACCAAGCATCGTATGACCTCCGTCGCTGATTAGCAAGTTTTTCTTAGTAGTTATGTAAAATAATTATTATTTCGCTTAACTAAGGATATACAATCTACATGATTTTACCAATTAATTAATTAATTAATAAGATAAAAGCTAAGTTTAACCAACGGTGGTGCAAGTATTATTTTATTATTTAAAAGAATAAAAAAGAAATGTCCTTTTTATTAGTATTGCAGAAATTAATTTTGCACAAATTAATATCATTAGAATATTATTTATTTATTACTGTAAAACATGTGAGGGCCAGAAATGAAAAATAATAGTGTAAGATACTTTTCATATAAAAAAATCTGTATTCAGATTGGTAGAAATTTTTGCATGGTTCAAAATACTTGTCGATTACAGTTTGATTTCAGTGCTTTCAATTGCAGAAACTTTTTACGAAGTTTAAGTAATATATATAAAAATGTTTATATAAAATGTAAATTTATGGTACGATTCAAAATACTTGTCGATTTCAGTTTCATTTCAATTCCTTCAATTGCAGAAATTTTTTATACGAAATTTTCGTAATATTTATAAAAATGTTTCATTAAAATTCAAAGAAATAGATAAAATAAGGTAGTTAGAAATTAAAATTATTTATTTATCAGATAACAATGTCAGATTGAATTGCAGAATTTATTTATCAGATAACAATTTTCAAAGTTTGATTAGAATAGCACAATACTTGCAGGTTTTGACACCTTCTTGGAAGGTGTTTTCGAATTGAATACTTTCAATTGCAGAAAAATATTATGGAATATAAGTTAGATATAGAAAAGGTGTAATAAAAATATAAATAAGTAGAGAAAATATGGGAATTAGAATCAAAGATAATTTTATCTTATACTTTAAAATTTATCAGACAGATAACAATTTTATTTATCAGATAACAATTTTCAAAGTTTGATTAGAATAACACATATACTTGCGGGTTTTGACACCTTTTTGAAAGGTGTTTTTGATTTGAGTACTTTCAATTGCAGAAAACTATTATGGAGTATAAATTACTTACAAAAAGGTGTAATTAAAATATAAATAAGTATAAAAATGGAATTATCTTAAAAATGCAATAATTAATATATTTAAATGTTTATAATAGAATTATCTTAAAAATGCTAACACATATACTTGCGGGTTTTGACACCTTTTTGAAAGGTGTTTTTGATTTGAGTACTTTCAATTGCAGAAAACTATTATGGAGTATAAATTACTTATAAAAAGGTGTAATTAAAATATAAATAAGTATAAAAATAGAATTATCTTAAAAATGCAATGATTAATATATTTAATTTTTAACCCATTGTATATATCATATGGATATTTGGAAAAGTGTATGTTATACTTGATTAATTTGATTTCATCTTCAAACAATTTTGTATTTGTATTTAAAGCATTACATTGAATTTTAGATCCATTATTATTATTGAGTATACGTTTAAAAATTTTATGAGTTTTATCAAGAATGAGTAAACAAATACACATTCTTTCATGTTATGTTCACAACTTTTTTTTTGCGCACGGAAAAAGTACATATATTATGTATTCTTGAAAAAACAATTTTAAAATATATATATATTATATTAATATTCCGCCGCACGCACACACACCCACATACATACATACATATATATACACATATATGGGCTATTTCACGTCAAGTGGTACGATGAAAATTTTAAATCACTCCAAAATTTGAGAACAGGCTGGAAACATCTTCCAGAACAAACAAAAAAAATTTAAGTGTTAAAAATAATTTGCTTAAGAGTTATTTGACCATGAAAAGTGGAAATTTTTCAATTTTTTAGAAAAATTTCTATTTTTAAAGCCATTTATCTCAAAATCTGTTGATTTTTTTGAAAAAAACATTACAAACAACTTTTGTTTAAATTAATCTTTAGAACTTATCTACCCTGGTTACATTTTTTAATTTTAAAATCTTGAAGAGATAGAAACACCCGGACATATTGAATATCAAAAAAAAGGCTACTATACCATAATCGATTTTAATTTAACACCTCTCAAAAGTTCACATTTTTCGCGAGCTTTCGAATGGCTTGGGTTAGATTATTGGCCAAGACCGCTGGTGTAACTTATGCCTCATAAACCTCATAAAAGCACTAATTTTCACGTATTTTAGGACATAACTTACACCAAAGGTGTAATATATATATATATATATATATATATATATATATATATATATATGTGGTAATGAACAATTAACTTACCAAAAATAGTAAAGTGCATAAACTTAATTGTAGTATTTAGTAAAAACCTATTAAAATTTTAGATTATTTTAAACGGATCTAAATAGAACTATACCTCCTAAGATTAATTTATTTAAGTCATCGCCAAGAGTTCTATATGTCATTAATATTTTGTACTTTTAGAGTAATAAAACTTTCTACTTAATTAAATTAATATTTGTATTAGTTTTAAAAAATTATTTATAACATTTTAGTGGTATATAAATAAAAACCTGTTTCTTCCATTTCTCCCGTAATTCGTAATTTGCACCCTCTTTCAAAATTTGCGTTTTAATCCATAATTATATCCAATTATTTTTTCCTTTAGTTACAGACCCCATATATTTATTTTAATTATTATAAACAAAGGCATTCCTTAAATAACCTTTTGTTTCTAATAAATACATACTTGTTTATTTAAGATATTGTTTTATATAAATATACGTAATCTACTTACTTATATATCCATACAATTTTTAAATTTTGATTTGAATAATATTTAAATTAAATACTACTAAAATAATAATTTTCGAAAAACTTTTGAAATGTAATTCGTATTTTATATTGCCACTGTTAAAATTTGAATTTTCTTTTGCCATTACTGTTTATAATAGAATTATCTTAAAAATGCAATAATTAATATATTTAATTTTTAATTTATTGTATATTTCACATATAGATATTTGAAAAGTGTATGTTATACTTGATTAATATTTATTTTATCTTCGAAAAATTGTGCATATATTTAAAAACATTACATTAAATATTAGGTCCGTTTTTATTTTATGAGTTTTATCAGAAAGAAGTAAACAAATACACATTCTTTCAAGTTCTATTCACAACTTTTTTTTGCGCACGGAAAAAATACATATATTATCTATTCTTGAAAAAACAAGTAACACGTACACACACCACACACACACACACACACACACACACACACACACACACACACACACACACACACACACACACACACACACACACACACACACACACACACACACACACACACACACGCACACGCACACACGCACACGCACACACACACACACACACACACACACACACACACACACACACACACACACACACTCACACACCCGTGCCGGGTTTGCTGGTCCCGCATCGTGGCGCCTCCCCAGGTGGTGGATAGGGGAATGCTTTCCAGATATGGATGGTACCGAAAAAATCAAATATTCGGGGCGAACCAAAACCAGATAGGGGAAGGCACCCCGAAATTAAACCAAGTATGGATAGTGAGCTGAAAACAACACTACCCCAAGCGGGCATGGCAATCCTGTCAAATCCCGCCACTGATTCCGATCGGGTGAAAGCCCCGGTGGTCAGTGCCGGTCCCACGGATTTTGGGGGGGACCAAACTCACACCGTGAAAATGGTAAGTGCTGCGGAGGTTAGTCACTCGGCCTCTGAAGCATCTAATGCTACGTGTGACCTGCCCTCGACTGGGATGTCGAGTGACGCTGACAGAGCTTTTCTCCGTCTGCGTGAGAAAATAGGCACCCTTGTGGAGTTTGTTCTTAACAAGAACAACATCCACAAAGAGCTGAAGAGTATGGCGAGAGCAACCAGCAGAGCTCTCAATGAATACGCGCGGGTGAACAGTGCTGTGTGTTCGACAGCGCCGAAAATTAAAATGGCGGATGCGCGTAGGGATGGAACGTGCCAAACGTCGCCCATCTTCCGCGCTGAAGAGCGTCAAAGGAGGCCGGTGGAAAGGGAAAAGCCCTCACCACCTCAGCAACCCCCGGAGAAAAGGAAGAAGGGGTCGAAGCAGCCCACTAACAAAAATGGGCCAGCAGATGCTTCGCCATCCGTTCCTAAGACGAGTGGGAACCAGTCGAAAGTCCCTGTCTGGGTCACAGTAGTGAAGAAGGGCAAGAAGAAGAAGAAGATGAAGAACAGCCAGCCGAAGCAGCATGAACAGCAGAAACGTGCCAGCAAACCGGCCAAAGGCACGGCAGAGCCTAAGGCCGGAGTAAGACCCCCACGCCCAGATGCCATCAAGATCAAGACACCTAGTGGGGGCTCTTCCTACGCTGACATTCTCCGGAAGGTCAAGGCTGCACCGGAGCTAAAGGCACTAGGAGAACGGGTCACGCGTATCAGGCGCACCACACGGAGAGACATTTTCATAGTTAAAGACGGTGCCCACTAGAAAAGCATGCTGTTTGACGGTGGCGACACCAACTATTTCAATGTATCCTATACACCGAACACACGAAACTAATCGTTCACTGTAAAAAACAGTGTAGTTCATCGTTCTTGTAGCTGAAGCGCCGCGTATTAGACGGTGGAGGGGGTCAATGTTTACGCTGCTCCTGCATTAAGAAGCAAGGTGACTAGCTCTCACCGTGTTTTACGCTGAAAATATCTCTCCGTGCAGGGCTGGAGAGCTCCTCCTCGGACTGGGGCGACCCGGAACGGAAACGGCGGAGCTGAGGACAGTGGTCTCGTCCACCCTGAGTGGGTCAGCAGAGGTCCAGCTGCTGACTCACAAAGTGTCCATCACCATCAGGGACATGGACGAGTCCACGACAACAACGGAGGTGGCCGCAGCGATTGCGGCAAAGATCGGACCAAATGTGGTATCCCCGGATAATATTAAAACCAGGGGATCCTACAGTGGCACCGTAGCTGCGACCATCCAGCTTCCGGCAGTAGCAGCCAAAAAACTGCTGCAAGACGGGAAGCTCCGGATCGGATGGGTCAATTGCAGAGTTCGACTGCGAGAGGTATCCTCGCGCTGCTACCGATGCCACGAATCGGGACACATCGCGAGGGAGTGCAAGAGCGCAGTCGACCGGTCAGCGCAATGCTATCGGTGCGGCCAAGAGGGCCACAAAGCAGTGGACTGCGAGGCCAAAGCCAAGACCTCGCATGAGGAAGGAGCACACATAAAAAATGATTAAGGTGCTCCAAATAAACCTCAACCACTGCGCTGTGGCCCAGGACCTGCTGTCCCAGCTGGTCAGAGAGGAGAGAGCGGACGTAGCGATCATCAGCGAGGAGTTCCGCGACCTCGAGAAGTCGAACTGGGTAAGGGACGCCACTGGCAAGGCGGCCATCTGGGTATGTGGAAATATACACATCTCCAGAAAGATGGTCGCCCCCCTTCCCAGCTTCACCTGGGTGGAGGTGGCGGGGGTACGCATGTACAGCTGCTACTTCCCGCCCAGCGATTCCACCGAGGACTTTGCGAGATCTCTGGATGCAGTCGTCACCAGTGCTCGGTCCTCACGACTACCGGTCGCAATCGGTGGGGACTTTAATGCTTGGGCGACGGCCTGGGGCAGCGCAAAGACCAACGCGCGTGGTCGCGCAGTTCTCGAGGCGTTCGCACTACTGGGGCTGGAGATCGCTAACACAGGGACAACCCCGACTTTCACCAAAGCCGGCAAGTCGTCCATAGTCGACCTCACCTTCGTCGATCCTAGATTGATGGGGGGAGGAGGACTCGGCTGGAAAGTTAGCGATCGTTACACGGGTAGTGACCACCAAGCACTCGTGTACCAGCTCCAGCTGACCAGCGGGAGGACAAAGGGAGCAGGAAGAGGAGCAAGAGAGAGATGGGCACCAGCCACGTTTGATCGTGAGACGTTCCTCTGCTCCCTTGAGGGGGCAAAAGTGGAAGGAACCGCCGAAGAAAAAGCACGAGGCCTCACGAATGCCCTAACAGCGGCTTGCGATGCCTCTATGGCCGTGAAGTTTAACCTTCGCGGCCGCCCACCGATAATCTGGTGGAGTGAGGACATTGCAGAAAAGAGACATGAGTGCCTGCGTGCCAGAAGGCTGCACCAAAGAGCGAGGGGAACACCGCGGTTCCAAGATCGTTCCGCAGAATACGAACAAAAGCGGAGGGATCTCAAGGTGGCCATCAAGGCTGCCAAGAGAAGGTGTTGGCGGGAGCTCTGTGAGGAGGTGGACCACGACCCCTGGGGCAGACCGTATAAAACGGTTATGAATAAGATCAACCCCGGGGGCGCTGTTGCACCCACCGACCCAGTTTTCCTGGACGAAGTCGTCCGCCACCTGTTTCCAGAACATCGGAAAAGGGCAGCAGAGACGGGCCTGATGGCCACCATTGGTGCAGCCGAGTCGCCAGACATTAGTGAAGCCGAGCTGAGGATGGCCGCTAAAGGTATTTCCGTACGTAAAGCCCCAGGGCCGGACGGAATACCTGGCCTGGCCGTCAAGACAGCGGCGATGAGTGCTCCGGGCTTGTTCCTGGACGCATTCAACGCATGCATAAGAGAAGGTTGCTTCCCGGCCCAGTGGAAGACGCAGAGGCTGGTACTCCTACCGAAGGGCAACAAACCCCCGGATGAGCCATCATCTTACCGCCCGCTCTGTCTACTGGATATAGTCGGGAAGCTTCTGGAGCGGGTGATCTGCGCCAGGCTCGCAGCGGCCATCGGTCGGGCCGGAGACCTCTCCGACAACCAGTTCGGCTTCCGAAAGGGTCGATCGACCATGGACGCTGTAGGCAGAGTTGTTGGTATAGCCACAAACGCCATCAATGCTGGTCGGAGTGCAAGGCGGATGTTTGCCATCATCACCTTGGACATCCGGAATGCCTTTAACTCTGCCAGATGGGACGACATCATGCTGTCCCTGCAGCACTTCCAAGTGCCACTCTATCTCAGGGTGGTCACCTCGAGTTACCTGACTGACCGTACTCTGCTCTACGACACCGACGACGGTGTGCACTCCCACAACATCACGGGAGGCGTGCCGCAGGGTTCGGTCATTGGGCCCCTACTCTGGAACGCTGTCTATGATGGCCTGCTCAGGCAGCAACTTACGGAGAGTGTCTCGATGGTGGCTTTCGCGGACGACGTGGCGCTAGTGGTGGTCGCAAAGAGTGTCGAAGAGATCGAATATCTCGGAGACGTCTCTATAGAAGTGGTCGCCACTTGGTTGAGAGACCACGGACTTAGTCTGGCGGCGGAAAAAACGGAGGCGGTGCTCATCTCTCGCACAAAAAAGGAGAGGACCGCCACCTTCACGGTAGGTAAAGAACGGATACGGTCGGTGAAAACGTTGAAGTATTTAGGGGTCACACTAGACGCGCGGCTGTCGTTCAAACACCATCTCGCGAACGCAGGCTCAAAGGCGGCAAAGGTGGCCCGTGCGCTGGCGGGCATCATGCCCAACATCGGGGGACCCCAGCAACCGCGAAGGTCTCTCCTTGCCTCGGTGGTGAGCTCCGTAATTTTATACGGAGCTCCTATCTGGGCTGATGCCCTGAACAGGCACAAGAGCTTTGGTGCTCCGTGCCAGAGAGCCTGCAGGATAGCTGCGCTAAGGGTGGCCCGGGCGTACCGAACCGTATCTGACATTGCGCTCTCGGTGGTCGCGGGGACCGCCCCCTTTGACCTCCTGGCAGCCGAGAGAGCTGAAAGACACCGTGAGGGTGGGCGACGCCTCGAAGAGAACTGCTGCCACAACCGATGGACATTGCGGACCGTAGAGGAGTGGCAGCGGAGATGGGACTCAGCCAGGGACGGCCGCTGGACCCACCGCATCATCCCGCGGATCCGAGAGTGGGCGAGCAGGAAACACGGCTTCGTCAGTTTCCAGCTTACCCAGGTGTTGACCGGGCACGGATGCTTCCGTAGTTACCTATTTCGTATAGGGGTCTACGGCAGCGCAGAGTGCCCGGCTTGTCCAGGGATGGACGAAGACGTGGAACACGTCCTCCTACGGTGTCCTCGTTTCAGGGAGGAACGGGACCAATTTCAAATCACTTGGAGCGGTCCCCTCACCCCTGAGGGCATCGGGGCGTGCCTGCTTGACTCCCAGGAGGGATGGAACGCGGTGGTGACCCTCTGTACGTCCGTAGTGGACAGGCTGGGTCTCATCAGAAGAGAAGAGGAGAGAAGGGTTGCAATAGCAACACTAGTGGGCTAACCTAGCCGTTGCCTCCCCCCGCGAAGTAATGCCTTGCGGCGGTTTCCGCGGGGGAATAAAGGTAAGAAAAGAGGTGGAGTTTTAGTGGGTATGCCTATCGACATCCTTCGGTAGGAGAGTCCCACACACGGGGAGTCTCGCATGGCTCCAGTCATGGTGCATTAAGCATTTCTCCACCTCTTCGGAAAAAAAAAAAAAAAAAAAAAAAAAAAAAAAAAAAAAAAAAAAAAAAACACACACTCACACACGCACACACACACACACACACACACACACACTTATATATATGACATACATATATATATCATATATGACATATATATAACATATATATATATGACATATATATATAACATATATATATAAAACATATATATATATATGTTGAATGCTGAATTCTTAGACACGGCGGCGGCGGCGGCGGCGGCGAAATATTTATATATTATAGAGATATATATATATCTCTTTGCGGCCACTTCTCAAACAACTTGCTAACAGTTTTTACCTCTGTAGGCGTTCTCTCACGGGATGGAAAAAATTTCGTCTCTTTCTATCTTTCGCATCTCCTATGACGCTATCTCTTTTTGTTGCCATCGAATGAAAAAGAAAGTGGAAATAGCAAAAATTCGAGAATCGGAATTCAGCAAGCAACTTTAATAACATCGAATTTCTCCACTATGCACTTATGAATTCAAACCGGATTTATTGTAAAGTGAAAACTTATATAAAAATAGATGTGAGATTTGTAATTGCATAAATAGATAGTATAATTTTAAATGTACGAAAATATAAAAAATCTGAGGGGTTAGTTAGCTGTATAATAAGGGCTTACGCGCCTGCATACTTGCGTGCAGGCGCTATCGCGCCTTTTGACTTTAAAAAATTTTTGGGGATACCTGATATGTGAATAAGATTTCGTCAGTTTTAAGGAATAGATAAACACGACTAATTCTAGCAAATTTATAAAAAAAATAGCAAGATTGCAAATTTGAGAAAATGTTTAAATATGCAATAATGTGCAGATATTCAAACATTTAAGAGTTACACCAGGGGTACCCAGTTAAAATTCTGAGCCCATATTCGTGTACCATAACCCCGAAAACCTCGTGGGTAGTGTTTTCAGTGACTCTGAAAATTTCAACGAACAAGTTTGAATTTGGTCTATTAAAGCATACATTCTGTTTTCAATTATTAGTTTTGTTTTACAACTCTCAACTTATTCTTCATTTCTTTTAGTCATTTGAATATGAATCGTCTTTCAGAACGTGAACGAATAACCATTCTCATGATGAGAGGATGGGGTAACATGGTCAGGTCATATCGTCGAGTTGCGGCTTTATTTAATGCAGAATACCGTTTACCGTTGCAACCAGGAATTTCACAAAAAACAGTTGGAAAAACTATTTCTCGTTTTGAGCAAACTGGTAGTGTCAAAGATTGCCCCAAAAGTGGGAGGCCTAAGATTGCGACTGATGAAGAAACTTCTTTGAATGTGGCATTATCATTCATTGAAAATCCTGGAACCTCTATCAGGCAAGTATCTCGGGAAACAAATGTTTGTAGGATTTCCGTTCATAGAATTATGAAACTGTTGAAATTTCATCCATATAAAATCAAATTGGTACAAGAATTAAATGAGGATGATTTTGATCGAAGACTGGAATTTGCCGAATTAATGATGAACCGTATAGATGCGCGGCAAAATTTTTTAAACGAAATAGTATTTTCCGATGAATATACTTTTCAGTTAGATGGCAACGTTAATCGTCACAATTGTAGGTTCTGGGCATCAGAGAATCCACACTGGTTTTTGAAATCACATACACAACATCCACAAAAACTAAATGTTTGGGCTGGTATCATGTTGCCACTAGATTATTTTTTAAGGGGCTACGTCAAAAACAAAGTGTATGCTACTAAACCTGCAAACTTGGAGGAATTACGACAACGTATTATTGACACGATACAGGCAATCCCAAATGAAATGATTCAAAGAGCAGTTTCATCATTTTATGATCGCATGGGGCATTGTCATCTAAAAAATGGAGGGCAATTCGAGCAAGAATTTAAATGGTAACTGACGATTTCTGAAAGAATTTTCATCTTGCCTTCACAGGCCAGACACCAGCATGTCTTGCCTTTAACGGCCGGACACCAGCCTGTCTTGCCTTCACCGGCCGGACATCACTCTGTCTTGCCTTCACCGGCTAGACATCACGTCAATCGTGAGAGGCAAGGGGACTCACGTTAAGCAAGCTCCCCATCGTGAGAGGCAAGGGGACTCACGTTAATCAAGCACCCCAAAGGAAACAGAACTTACTACGTCCACGTCATTGTTTCTGGGTAGCGCTAAAAGTAAGGTTAGTAAATTTACGACAATAGTTTCTAAGTGTTTATGAAATTTAACCTTCAATTAACTTTCTCATGTTCACAACGAAAAACTGTAAAATATCATTTCTGGTATTACGTTTTCCGCTCTCTTTGAATCCGGTGTCAGAAATAAGGCTGTCCATAAAAAATTTACTTTGACCTTTGAATGACCTTGAAAATTAACTCCAAGGTCGAGATACTCAAGGTTGTTAATCCCAAAATCTACTCTGACATTTATTCGCCCACAAATCCGAAAAAGTTCAAAGAAAATAGCTTGTTTACGATTTTTCAATATTTAACCTTCATTTTACCTTTTGAAGGTCATTCTAACAAATTGAAAACCATCGCTTTGGACGTAAAATTTTTCGCTCTTTCTGAATCCGGTGTCAAAAATAGGGGTTCCCATTTAAAAAAATCTCTTTGACCTTCAAATAACCTTGAAGGTCAAGCTTAAGGTCAAATTGAAGGTCACCATCAGATGCATCGTTTGATTTCCTAAAGCTTTTATATTGAAAGTATTTTCCTAGCACCCTTATTTTCCGAGATATTCAGGTGTGTCCATACTTTTGGGACACCCTGTATAATGCAATTAGCACCGACAGTAACGATATTTCGAATATATATGAGTACAGTGGTCTGAGAACCGGATTCCGACGACCACATGCGATGTAGCGGAATATCAGAGTCTTACGGCAGATATGCATCATGTATGAGTAATATCCATGAATAATGGACAGAATTAAGGCTAGCAAAGCAGATAGCACGGAAAAGAACTTTAATTCGTATATTCCTGGAGAAATTAGGCTGAAAACCAAATCACGACGACCACATGTATGTGGCGGAATTTCTGACTTTTTCAACGAAAATTGTTCAGTATGTTAGTAATATCAATGAATACTGAGAATAGCTAGTAATATAACGCAGTTAGCACAAAGAGAAACGATATTTCGATTATATAAGAGAAAAATAGCCTGAGAACCGGATTACGACGACCACATGCGATGTAGCGGAATATCAGACTCTTACATCAGATATGTATCATGTATGAGTAATTTCAATAAATAATGGACATAATTAAGATTAGCCATTCAGATAGCACGGAAAAGAACTAAAATTCGTATATTCTTGGATAAATTAGCCTGAAAACCATATCACGACGACCGTATGTATGTGGCGGAATTTCTGACTATTTCAACGAAAATTATTTAGCGCGTCAGTAATATCAACGATTACTAAGAATATCTATATATATAATGCAATTAGCACCGATAGTAATGATATTTCGAATATATATGAGTACAGTGGTCTGAGAACCGGATTCCGACGACCACATGCGATGTAGCGGAAAATCAGAGTCTTACGGCAGATATGCATCATGTATGAGTAATATCCATGAATAATGGACAGAATTAAGGCTAGCAAAGCAGATAGCACGGAAAAGAACTATAATTCGTATATTCCTGGAGAAATTAGGCTGAAAACCAAATCATGACGACCACATGTATGTGGCAGAATTTCTGACTTTTTCAACGAAAATTGTTCAGTAGGTTAGTAATATCAATGAATACTGAGAATAGCTAGTAATATAACGCAGTTAGCACAGAGAGTAACGATATTTCGATTATATAAGAGAAAAATAGCCTGAGAACCGGATTACGACGACCACATGTGATGTAGCGGAATATCAGACTCTTACATCAGATATGTATCATGTACGAGTAATTTCAATAAATAATGGTCATAATTAAGACAGCCATGCAGATAGCACGGAAAAGAACTATAATTCGTGTATTCTTTGACAAATTAGCATGAAAACCAAATCACGACGACCACATGTATGAGGCGGAATTTCTGACTTTTTCAACGAAAATTATTTAATATGTTAGTAATATCAATGAATACTGAAAATAGCTAAAAATATAATGCATTTAGCACAGAAAGTAACGATATTTCGATTATATAAATGAAAATGGGCCTGAGAACCGGATTACGACGACCACATGCGATGTAGCGGAATATCAGACTCTTACAGCAGATATGAATCATGTAAGAGTAATATCAATGAATAATGGACATAATTAAGATTAGCCATGCAGATAGCACGGAAAAGAACTAAAATTCGTATTTTCTTGGATAAATTAGCCTGAAAACCAAATCACGACGACCACATGCATGTGGTGAAATTTCTGACTATTTCAACGAAAATTATTTAGCGCGTTAGTAATATCGATGAATACTGAGAATAGCTAAATATATAATGCATTTAGCACAGAGAGTAACAAAATTACAAATATATATTTGAACAATGGTCTGAGAACCGGATTAAGACGACCACATCCGATGTAGCGGAATATCAGAGTCTTACGGCAGATATGCATCATGTATGAGTAATATCAATGAATAATGGACATAATTAAGATTAGCCATGCAGATAGCACGGAAAAGAACTATAATTCGTGTATTCTTTGACAAATTAGCATGAAAACCAAATCACGACGACCACATGTATGTGGCGGAATTTCTGACTTTTTCAACGAAAATTATTTAATATGTTAGTAATATCAATGAATACTGAAAATAGCTAAAAATATAATGCATTTAGCACAGAGAGTAACGATATTTCGATTATATAAATGAAAATGGGCCTGAGAACCGGATTACGACGACCACATGCGATGTAGCGGAATATCAGAGTCTTACGGCAGATATGCTTCATGTATGAGAAATATCCATGAATAATGGACAGAATTAAGGCTAGCCATGCAGATAGCAGGGAGAAGAAATATAATTCGTATATTCTTGGAGAAATTAGGTTGAAAACCATTTCACGACGACCACATGTATGTAGCGGAATCTCTGACTTTTTCAACGAAAATTATTTAATAAGTTAGTAATATCAATGAATACTGAGAATAGCTAGAAATATAACGCAGTTAGCACAAAGAGTAACGATAACGATTATATGGAAGAAAAATGGCCTGAGAACCGGATTACGACGAACACATGCGATGTAGCGGATTATCAGACTCTTACGGCAGATATGCATCATGTATGAGTAATTTCAATAAATAATGGTCATAATCAAGACTAGCCATGCAGATAGCACGGAAAAGAACTATAATTCGTGTATTCTTTGACAAATTAGCATGAAAACCAAATCACGACGACACATGTATGTGGCGGAATTTCTGAATTTTCAACGAAAATTATTTAATGTGTTAGTAATATCAATGAATACTGAGAATAGCTAAAAATATAATGCATTTAGCACAGAGTGTAACGATATTTCGATTATATAAATGAATATATATAATATATATAAAGTAATGTCAATGATTACTAAGAATATCTATATATATAATGCAATTAGCACCGACAGTAACGATATTTCGAATATATATGAGTACAGTGGTCTGAGAACCGGATTGCGACGACCACATAAGATGTAGCGGAATATCAGAGTCTTACGGCAGATTAGCATCGTGTACGAGTAATATCAATGAATAATGGACAAAATTAAGATTAGCCATGCAGATAGCACGGTAAAGAACTATAATTCGTATATTCCTGGAGAAATTAGCATGAAAACCAAATCACGACTACCACATGCATGTTGCGGAATATCTGACTTTTTCAACGACAATTGTTTAGTACGTTAGTAATATCGATGAATACTGAGAATATCTATACATATAATGCATTTAGCACCGAAAGTAACGATATTTCGAATATATATGAGCACAGTGGCCTGAGAACCGGATTACGACGACCACGTGTATGCGTCGGAAATTCTTACTTTTTCAACGAAAATTGCTTGACGTATTAGTAAAATCAATGAACACTGAAACTATCTAAAAATATAATGCATTTAGTATAGAGAGTAACTATGTTTCGAATATAGATAAGAACAATGGCCTGAGAACCGGATTACGACGACCACACGCGATCTAGCGGAATATCAGATTCTTACGGCAAATTTTCATCATGTATGTATAATATCAATAAATAATAGACATAATTAACATAAGCCATGCAGATAGCACAGAAAAGAAATATAATTCGTATATTCTTGGATAAATTAGCCTGAAAACCATATCACGACGACCACATGTATGTGGCGGAATTTCTGAGTTTTTCAACAAAAATTAATCAGTAGATTAGTAATATCAATGAATACTGAGAATAGCTAGAAATGTAACGCAGTTAGCACAGAGAGTAACGATATTTCGATTATTTAAGAGTAAAATGGCCTGAGAACCGGATTACGACGAACACATGCGATGTAGCGGATTATCAGACTCTTACGGCAGATATGCATCATGTATAAGTAATATCAATAAATAATGGAAATAATTAAGATTAGCCATGCAGATCGCACGGTAAAGAACTATAATTCGTATATTCCTGGAGAAATTAGCATGAAAACCAAATCACGACAACCACATGTATGTTGCGGAATTTCTGATTTTATCAACGGAAATTGTTTAGTACGTTAGTAATATCGATGAATACTGAGAATAGCTAAAAATATAATGCATTTAGTACAGAGAGTAACGATATTTTTATTATATAAATGAAAATGGGCCTGAGAACCGGATTACGACGACCACATGCGTTGTAGCGGAATATCAGAGTATTACGGCAGATATGCATCATATATGAGTAATATCAATGAATAATGGACAGACTTAAGACTAGCCATGTAGATAGCACGGTAAAGAACTAGAATTCGTATATTCCTGGAGAAATTAGCATGATAACCAAATTACGACGACCACAGGTATGTCGCGGAATTTCTGACTTTTTCAATGAAAATTGCTTAACATGTTAGTAATATCAATGATTTCTAAGAATATCTATAAAAATAATGCAATTAGCATGAAGTGTACCGATATTACGAATATACATGAGAACAATGGCCTGAGAACCGGATTACGACGACCACATGCGTTGTAGCGGAATATCAGAGTATTACGGCAGATATGCATCATGTAAGAGTAATATCAATGAATAAGGGACAGACTTGAGACTAGCCCTGCAGATAGCACGGTAAAGAACTATAATTCGTATATTCCTGGAGAAATTAGCATGAAAACCAAATCACGACGACCACATGTGTGTTGCGGAATTTCTGATATTATCATCGAAATTTGTTTAGTACGTTAGTAATATCGATGAATATTGAGAATAGCTAAAAATATAATGCATTTAGTACAGAGAGTAACGATATTTCGATTATATAAATGAAAATGGGCCTGAGAACCGGATTACGACGACAACATGCGTTGTAGCGGAATATCAGAGTCTTACGGCACATAATCATCATGTATGAGTAATATCAATGAATAATGGACAGACTCAAGACTAGCCATGCAGATAGCACGGTAAAGAACTAGAATTCGTATATTCCTGGAGAAATTATCATGAAAACCAAATCACGACGACCACATGTATGTTGCGGAATTTTTAATTTAATCAACGAAAATTGTTTAGTATGTTAGTAATGTCAATGAATACTGAGAATATCTAAACATATAATGCATTTAGCACCGAAAGTAACGATGTGTCGAATATATATGAGCACAGTGGCCTGAGAACCGGATTACGGCGACCACGTGTATGCGTCGGAATTTCTTACTTTTTCAACGAAAATTGCTTGATTTATTAGTAAAATCAATGAACACTGAAAATCTCTAAAAATATAATGCATTTAGTATAGAGAGTAACGATGTTTTGAATATAGATAAGAACAATTGCCTGAGAACCGGATTACGACGACCACACGCGATCTAGCGGAATATCAGACTCTTACGGCAAATTTTCATCATGTATGTATAATATCAATGAATAATAGAAATAATTAACATAATCCATGTAGATAGCACGGAAAAGAAATATAATTCGTATATTCTTGGATTAATTAGCCTGAAAACCATATCACGATGACCGTATGTATGTGGCGGAATTTCTGAATTTTTCAATGAAAATTGCTTAATATGTTAGTAATATCAATGATTACTAAGAATATCTATAAATATAATGCAATTAGCACCGACAGTACCGATATTTCGAATATATATGAGTACAGTGGACTGAGAACCGGATTACGACGACCACGTATATGCATCGGAATTTCTTACTTTTTCAACGAAAATTCCTTGATGTATTAGTAATATCAATGAACACTGAAAATATCTAACAATATAATGCATTTAGCACAGAGAGTAACGAAATTTCGAATATATATGAGAACAATGGCCTGAGAACCGGATTACGACGACCACATGCGATGTAGCGGAATATCAGAGTCTTACGGCAGATATGCATCATGTATGAGTAATATCCATGAATAATGGACAGAATTAAGACTAGCCATGCAGATAGCACGGATAAGAACTATAATTCGTACATTCTTGGACAAATTAGCATGGAAACCAACTCACGACGACCACATGTATGTAGCGGAATCTCTGACTTTATCAACGAAAATTATTTAATATGTTATGCGCGATGTAGCGGAATATCAGACTCTTACGGCAGATATGCATCGTGTATGAGTAATATCCATGAATAATGGCCATAATTAAGACTAGCCATGCAGATAGCACGGAAAAGAACTATAATTCGTGTATTCTTTGACACATTAGCATGAAAACCAGATCACGACGACCACATGTATGTGGCGGAATTTCTGACTTTTTCAACGAAAATTAATCAGTAGATTAGTAATATCAATGAATACTGAGAATAGCTAGAAATGTAACGCAGTTAGCACAGAGAGTAACGATATTTCGATTATTTAAGAGTAAAATGGCCTGAGAACCGGATTACGACGAACACATGCGATGTAGCGGATTATCAGACTCTTACGGCAGATATGCATCATGTATGAGTAATATCAATAAATAATGGAAATAATTAAGATTAGCCATGCAGATCGCACGGTAAAGAACTATAATTCGTATATTCCTGGAGAAATTAGCATGAAAACCAAATCACGACGACCACATGTATGTTGCGGAATTTCTGATTTTATCAACGGAAATTGTTTAGTACGTTAGTAATATCGATGAATACTGAGTATAGCTAATAATATAATGCATTTAGTACAGAGTGTAACGATATTTTTATTATATAAATGAAAATGGGCCTGAGAACCGGATTACGACGACCACATTCGATGTAGCTGAATATCAGACTCTTACGGCAAATTTGCATCATGTATGAGTAATACTAATGAATAATGAGATGATCTATAAGGGTAATGCATTTAGCACAAAGACTAACGAGATTTCGAATATATATGAGAACAATGGCCTGAGAACTGGATTACGACGACCACATGCGATATAACGTTACTTCTGACTTTCCAATCCTATAATTATACTGATAAGCATATGTACCAGAAGCGGTATACAAAACCTGGCAGACGAAACGTTGTACGTAGTTTTTCAAATATGATTGTGAAATTTACTATACATACTTCGATTGTTCCTCCAGAAATCGTTAATTACTTAAAAATAAACAACATTCTTATATGGCAATGTTTAAACAGTTCATCGAATGCGAATACTGTATGGACCAATTCTTGAATGTTAGCATTTACGTACAAAAGACACAAGATACAGAATTTTAGAGTAGGTTAATTAAGCAGAATACTGTACGAATCAATTTTCTTTCAACCGGTGCTTGCCAAATATTAAATTTTTTTGCAACATTTGCGAGATCGATCGATTCACACAATATTTACTTATTGTCGTCATAGCTCTAAAGTATTTTGAAGCAGATAATAAATTGTGAACACTGTAATTAAGTTCATCAAAGTTAACATCAGCTATACGTTGTATTATAATTATGTATTCATGCTTTCTTTTATTTGGCAGATTAAAATATTTATGTTTTGCCAAATTTGACCAACGTCAACAATCTATAGCATACATACAATAGGTACGTTCGCAGAATTGCGACTAAACGAAAATTGACGTCATAAAACGAAAAATCGATTTTAGTTTAATTCGAAATTAAACAGTATAATGTATGAACAATTTATACAGCTCACCTAAATTTCTGAAATAAAATATTGGATGGATAATCAATTTTATATATATTAATAACTCATTAATTGACTTCTATAAAAGATAAATTTTGCACCAAACGTAATTTCTATAATTTCATTACATTTCCGTATAAAAAATACTGGGCTGCATAAAGTACATTGCATATAAAGTCGGGATGCATACATTACGATAATTAAAAACATTTTTAATTTTGCAATAACTTCAATATTGTGCTATATAATTAAAAAATAATGCCATATATGGATTTAGAATAGCAATATACATTAATATATGGCCCGATATATGAATATACAGTCGGGCTGCTTTACACCCCATTTGGATATATATATATATATATATTGTCACGCTGCACTGGGGATTAGGGTGCAGGTGATGGGGATAATAAAAATAAGGAATATGTAAAATAACTTAATTTATTATCCGATGCGATTCATATTATAATCTGCTTTACTCTATGTAATTATTACGGGTGCCAGTCTCGTCCGTTACGCGGGCTCAAGCTTGGCTGAGATCGGCTCAGGGAGGGGGCGAATTTAGGAAGGCGAAATGCGGCGCACTGCGGATTGCACGAGTGCAATCTATAAATTAAAAAGCACGGATTGTTAGCTGAATCGGTGCTACTCATCCGCGACGAGTTTACTGTCGACTGACGGCGCGGCTACGATACGCGATCGCGGGTCGAAAGCTGCTCGATAGAAAGGGGGGAGGGGAGAAGGGGGAAACGCGGTAACTCGCACACACACGGTAAGGAAACACGGAATTAAGTGTAATAAATAAAGGAGGCACAGATAGGAATGCACCAACCTTTGTTGCTACGCTGCTTTCGCTTAATTGCTCCGCACAATACAATTTGGCACTCTCGCTTCACACTGTGGTTCGCACACCGGATCGGACGCCGTGACGCTACGGCGATCGGAAGAGCTCTTGCGGTGCGTACGCGGCCTTACTCGAGTGCGGCTTGAGTAACATGGCCGCCGCATCGTCTCGAAGTGTACGCCTCGTCCGTTCCCGCTACAACAATGGTGCCGTTGACGACGACGTAAGCTGCTTGCCAGGTAATTATTAATTTCGTTCCTTATTGTTCGCCCGTCGGCTAATAATCTCGGTGGTTACAGGGCTGCGGGAGGTGTGTATCCGCGGCACGTCGATACGGGCTCATGTGTGTTGCCGCGACCGATATCTCTTTCTCTCTCGCTCTTCTTGAGGCGCACGGCTTGACAGGTGCAACGGCGGGCTCGGGCTGCTGGGACGGACACACGGCGATTCAGGTAACTATCCACTTGGAAGACGGCTTGCTGTCTTTATTATTAATACTAATATTGTGTGTGTGTGTGTGAGCACTTATAATGCTCACCTAACCTCTTCACAAGTCCTCTCCTATACACACTTATTTAAGTAAGTGTGTGCTCCTATCTACTCCCTTATAGTGAACATTACTACATTAACTGGTGCTTACAGGTTCCCTGGATTATTGCTGACTGACGGACCTCCTGGCTACATTGGCTTCTCCTTCTGGCTCAGTCTTCCTTGGCTTGCTGGGTACGCTGCTACTAGGTTCAGGACTTTGGGGCTCGCTGTCAACACCTCAGCATGCTGCTTCATTGGCTCTTCGTCAGGCTCCTTCTTAGATTATTTGAGAAGTAATCTATGCTTCGGTGAACTCCTTCTGTGTCCTGCTCGGCTGCTCCCCTGTGTACCTTTGTTAGTGGGCTCGGTGGTTTATTATGTGTGTTAAGGAGCTCTGTTATTAGGAGGGTGTTGCAATTATCATTATAGGCTCTTAGGGAAATTCGAGAAGGATAGGTTTGATTAGGCTTGTATGTGTGTGTGTGTGCTCGTACAGGGAAATAAGACTAGCCATTTGTCGCTCTTAATGACATGCACTATTTGCATTGTCACAATATATATATAGTACGTATTGCAATACGCTGTAAAGGTTGCCATTGTGGTCGTATATACGAGCTCTCCGTGCCCACGAAAGTGTTCTATTTTGGCTTCTTAAATTCAAATCGGGTGATTGTTTTTCGCTAGAGTTGTGAAAAATTGTATATTAACAACTTTTAGCAACAATTATTTTCAAAAATATTGGTTTTATTAGCATAGTTTGTGCTCAATGTTTATAAAAATTTGTATAAAGGGTTTTTTGGTTTGCTAATTAAAAATTTGTTATTAGTTTTTCAAAATTCAAAATGTCGGCCAAAAATTTTAATAACTTTCTTATTTTTCCGAAAATGATTTGTGACGTGGTATTCGCGCACCCGATCTAATTTAATTAATTTTAATAATTACAATTAATCGTTGGGCGGCGTTGCCCAATACCGCGTACACAATTAATTTATTTATCCGAACTGCGGGCTGTCGCCAGGAACGCGAGTTCGCTGGGACGTACGGTATGGAGGATTTATTTCGTCCGCCTCGAGCGGCGGATCGGGACATACTCCTTAGGCAATCGCCTAATTTTCGAAAAAGGGATGACAGTGGGGAACACACACATACTCGCGCTCTCATCCCTACGTACCATTGCGCGCGTAATTGTACACTTCGATCGACGTAAACAAATGTCGTCGGTTGGCCTTGACATACCAAAGGCTCCGACGACTTACATTTAACAGGATTTAAATGCTTCGTTTGCCGCGAAAAGATTGTGTGACGATTTCCGTCACAAAGCCCCCCCCCCCTAGACTCTACTTCCCTCGGGAAGGCCGAGTCGAAAGAAGGCACAATCTATTCGCGACCGCGCGCTGTCCTCTTCTCTCTTCAATCAGTGGCGGGAAGGGATGCGGTCCTTGAGGATACGGACCACCTCCTGTCCTACATCTCGTGCCACATCAGCTGGGAGATTGGCAGCAGCCTCCAGCAACATACGACATTCCCTGAGAATGTCCGCCTCGTTGCTGGATTGTGCTGTCGACCCAGCTGAAGAAGCCGATACCTCCGAAGATGTACGGGGTTTAGACCCACTTCCCGACTTTGGTGTCGGCTGACGAGATGGCCCAGCCATCCTCGTAGCGTCGACTTCCATCGGGGTGGGCCGTCGCAAGTCGCTAGGCCGAGCCTTCTGCGACTGCTCCCCACGAGGTTTCGGAACAGAGGTCTTGGTCTTACCCTTTCCACTGACTCGTTGGACAGGGACTGGCTGAGCCCCGCTCTCTTCGCGTCCCTGCCTTCCTGCTTCCGCTGCTTGGTCGCTGGTCGAGGGAGCGTTCAGGCTTTCTCTGTACTCCCTCGACTTCTGGTCCGCTTTGGCTTGGACGACCGCACTTAGGGCTGCCTTCACTTGCTCGAAGGGCCCCGTGGAATCCAAGCCAAATGCAGCGGCCTGGCGGCGAGTCGCCTCTTCCACACGGCGACCCACCACCACTTCCGCATAGGAAGGTTTGTTGCTGGAAGGCTTCACACACGAGCCCTTCCTAGCGCCTTCCTTGCGGGTGGGCGTCTCCACCCGTCGCTTCTTCGACTCCTTCGGACCTGCCCGTGGCGTTGGTCGCTTCGGTGCCTGTGGCGAGACAGGGACCTTAGCGGCCGGTGCAACGGGGTTAGATGGCACGAAGGGGGAGTAGCCCCGTTCTCGGACCCACAAATCATGCGGCTCCGAACATCTGGGGCACTCCCTCACAGTCACCCCTCGGCGTCCGCAATTAAGACAGTATGTCTTTTGCGAAATCGCACACTCCCGGTGACTGTGGTCGCTTGCCCAGCAATTGTAGCAGGCGTTTTTAGGGGGATCTACCGACCGATCGAATGGTATTGCTACCAATCGTCGGAGGACAATTCCCCTAGTAATGACCGGGCCGGATGTAGATGACCCAGTCTTCGCCTGCTTGGGCAGGGACTCGACCCCAACATCGAGTTTCCCTGCTCGTGATGGACCTACGACAGGTGTCCCTGCTTCCGAGAACGGCCGAATCGTTGCTCGGGGTGGGGCGGGGACTCCTGATTCGTAGTCGTCCATCGTCAATTGCCTGTTGCCGCTAGATTTCTTCTTCTTGCGGCGTGGGCGATTTGCGGCGACGGACTTCTGCTGCTCCCGTTCTGCCTCACGCAGCTCCTCAGCATACTCTGCGGGGTAGATGTTGGCGGATGGCCCCGGTACTAATACCGCAGGCACATCCACTTCCATCCGCTCCACTGGGGTTGACTCAGCCGACGAGGTGAGGTCCACCGTTGAGGCACGTGGTGTCCCTTCCAACTCCACTAGCACCTGGTCGATGTCCCGCACCGACTGGGCACATCCAGCGATGGGCTTTCCCCCAACAGTATGAGCTGAGGTGGAGATGGAGTGACGCCGTCTCCTGCTTCCAGGTCTCGGGCGTCCGGCGATATTGCGCGACGATTTCTGGCCGCCTCCTTCTCAAACCGGCGGTGGCCTTCTTCGTCGCGCTCGATCGCTCTTTGTTGGAGCATCTGCTCCGTCAGGGCGATCAACTCGCCGTTTGGGTCCATCTGGGAGCTGAAATAAAACAGAAGCTTATTAGTCATAATTAAAATATAAATTACGAATAAGGGAGAATTGCCCATTCACTCACACACAAGTATTCTCAAATATCACTCTCTCAATGCATGGCATACAGTTACCAGGCCCAACCTTCGATAACTGTTCTCATGCGAACCGATACGCAACCCTTACTGCTTTACTTGACGACCCGAGGTGGTACATATCTTTTTACATCAGATATGTGTACCTCGGTCCGTTTCCGACCGGACTCTTCTAGTCTCAGAATTACTGGAGATAGTACTTCTTTAACTTCGAAGGGTCCGTCATACTTTGGTGCAAGCTTAGCAGATATGCCCTTCGCACCTTGGGAAAGCGTTCGGCACTTCCTCATGACTAGATCTCCGACCTGAAACGAGGCAATACGTCTGTTTCTGTTGTAGGTCTTTTCTTGACGTCTTTGCTCCTCGTCAATGTATTTCTTGACCAAGTCGCGTAGAGCATCAAGTCTTTTAAGACGATCTAGCCATACTTCGGGATTGTCCAGGATCTTAAATTCCTGTTTTTCCACTTCCCTGCGGAGACTCTTCACAGGTTGTGGATGACGCCCGAAGTTTAAGAACGCGGGTGAGACTTTGGTACTCGACTGCATTGCCGTGTTTATTGCATGACGAAATTCGTGCAAGTGTGTGTCCCACCCACGATGATCCGAATCCACAAACGTCGCAATCATCGTTTTTAACGTTCTATTTGTTCTCTCCACTGGGTTGGCTTGTGGTCGGTAAGGAGGGGTTCTGACATGTTTTATGCCATACTCCTCCAGCATTCGCGACATGATGCCGTTGATGAACTCCGTCCCATTATCCGTTATTAGGAAATCTGGCGTTTCCCAACGGAAGACTACGAGTTCCTCGAATGCTTTCGACACCGACTTACCGGTCGCCGTACGTAATGGTTTGAGCTCTATCCACCTTGTAAACAAGTCTTGAAATACTATGATGTATTTGTATTGACTTTTACTACGTGGAAGCTCCATTACGTCTGCTGCCACAACAGCCCAGGGTCTCTCAATGTTACGTTTACCCATCAAGCCTTGAGGACCTGCTTGAGACGTCTTATAGCTCTGACAGATCAGACACTGTAAAACAAATTGGCGGGTATCGTGGTAGATACCTGGCCAATAATAGTCTCTCGCAACACGTTCGTAAGTCTTTTCGACTCCCATATGACCCATGGATGGGTGGAAATGAGAATCTACTAAGACTCGGTTCCTCTGCTCTAAGGGTAGAACAAGGCGCCAGCCTTCTTCTCGTTCTGTTACAGAGTCCAAGAGTTTATCACTTGTAAAACGATATAGCATATCATCCTCAATTTTCCACTCCGGAAATTTCTGAGGGCATGAGCGTACATCGTTTAACCTAGCAATATACCATGGGTCTGTAATTACTTCGAACGAGGCAATCTCTTCTTCGTCGGGGTCTGGCTTGACGGCACGAGAAAGCGCGTCCGGGACATAGTGCAAGGCTCCTTTCTTATGCACTATTTCAAAGTCCCATTGCTGCATTTCAAGTATCCATCGTGCCAACCTACCCGACGGCTCTCTGAGATTTTTGAGCCATTTGAGAGCACTATGGTCGGTCACAGCCGTGAATCGATAGGCCTCAATATATGGTCTCAATCTCTTAATAGCCCATATGAGGGCCAAGCATTCTTTTTCCGTTGTCATGAAATTACGTTCAGCGCGATTTAATAATCGGCTGACGTAGACAATCGGATGCTCGAAACCCTCGTCGTCCAGTTGCGTCAACACCGCACCTATTGCTAAGTCACTAGCGTCACTTTGGACGGTAAATGGCTTAGAAAAGTCTGGACGGGCTAGTACAGGCGCTTCAGCTAACGCAACTCTAAGCTGACAGAACGCCTCCTCCTGCTCCTCGCCCCAATCCCAAGCCTGGTCTTTACGCAGCAACTTGGTAAGTGGAGCTTTAATGTCAGCTTCTCGATTAATGAATCGAGAGTACCAGCCTACCATCCCGAGAAAGGATCTCAGCTGTTTGACATTACGAGGAGTAGGGTAATTAAGGACTGGAGCGACTCGTTCCTCGTCAGGCCTCAAGCCGTCCGCGTCCAATTTGTACCCAAGGAACGTTACGCTGGAACAACAGAACTCACACTTCTCTCGATTCACTTCGAGTCCAGCGTCATTCAACGTCCTTAGTACGTATTCGAGCCATTTCAGATGGTCCTCAAAAGTTTCGGTAATGACGATCAAGTCGTCTAAATAACCAAACACATGAGGTTCCACCTTAGGCCCGAAAATTGCATCTATAAGCCGTGCAAAGGTCATCGGAGCATTCATGAGGCCAAAAGGCATTCTCGTGAACTGCCACAGCCCCGACCCTGGTACAGCAAATGCAGTATAATGCCAGCTCGCCTCGGCCATTAATATTTGGAAGTACGCTTTCTTAAGATCAATTTTCGATATATACCTTGCATTATGCAGCTTATCCAATATGGTATCCATATTAGGAATTGGATAAGAATCACGTTTTGTGACTGCATTAAGGTCTCGAAAATCGATACAGAAGCGATAACTTCCTTCGTCCTTGCGGACGATGACCGGAGCAGCTGACCAATCACTCGCACTCGGTTCAATAATGCCCTTGTCAAACATTTTTTTGACCTCACTCTGGGCAAATTCGAGGACCTTGGGAGACATACGTCTTGGCTTATGACGAACCGGTCTTGCACCAGGATCAACCTCTATGTGGTGCTCCGTTAACGTCGTAAAGCCGTGGACGTCTCCCGAGGGCAAGAGTAGGCTTTCAACTAACTCTTTGACTTGTTTCCGCTGGTCGTCCTGTATCTCAATTATACCAGCACTTTCAGCGGAAATCCTCGAATCGATGTCATGAGATGTATCTCTGACGAAGTGTCTCCAATCACTCTCGCCAATACGCCAAATAGCTTCGCCTAATTTGACTTCCATATTCCAATGTTGTAGAAAATCCATACCGAGAATGATGGAATGCTCAATATTCTCTACAATTCTCAGTTGGATATTGCCATCAAGGCCTTCTACACAGAATAGGATGTCAATTAGGCCAAGGACTTTAAGAGCTGGTCCAGCCACACCTTTCACGATAACCTTAACAGGTCTCCATTTAAACTTGTACTGTTCGACAACATCTGATCGTACAAGAGAGACCATGGCGCCAGGATCGAAAAGTGCTTTAAAGTCCTTTCCACCGAGTCGTACCAAAAAGAATAGCCGGTTATCCGATTGGATTCCAGCAATTATCTGATCGGTTTGACTATCGTCGTTAGGAGTCGATGCCGTGTGCGTCATTTTAGACGTACTTGGTACGGCATCTGCCCCCCCCTGAACTGTACTTCTCGGCAACGAGCTTGTACGGTTCATGTTATGCACACCATCGACAACTACCTTCTCCACCAAGGGCTCGTTGTTGAGGACAATTTCCTTCTCCACCAAGGGCTTCTTGTCCTCATTACTAGGTGTGTCACAACGGGGTGACGATGAGCAACAACCAAGGTCGTTCACTCCGATGGTGCTAAGCGGCTGAGATAACGATCTCTTTACACCTTCTTCACCAATAATATCTCTGCTATCAGAGTATATTTGCCTTTGGAGTTCCATAGACCAATCTTTAGCCTCACGCTTTTGTTGGTCTAATAAGGTTCCTTGTTCTGTTTTACCTTGCAAAGCTCGGGTGGGATTGACAGGTTGTGTTCTAAGAACTTTTCCATCTGTCGAATCCCCAGAACGTTTAGAATCCTTACACTCAGACTTACTTTCGACACCAACTTCGGTCTGAGAGGGAATTTGATCTCCGTTAAGGACTTTAGAGAAGTCAGCAAATGATTTGCTAGACTTCTTAAAGAGTTTAGAGGGTTCTCCAACCTTAAACTCTTGCCCTTGTAAACCATGCGGTTTACTAACTGCAGTGCAGGGCGCCCGGGGCAGCTCGGGTGCCCTGCGTTCAGGTTTCCCACGTTTTGGAGGAATCTGACGCAGTTAGGACATGTTTGGAGTGTAACGCCACTAGTTCCACACAGCTGGCACTCCTTTGCTACCAATTCGGTAGAGCACTGCTCAGCGGAGTGCCCAATGTTTCCGCATCGGTAGCATGTTCGGCTCGGGCAATCCGACGACCTATGACCGACTTTTTGGCATGTGAAACACACGCCGACAAAGTTGGTGCTCAAGTTCGTTGGGTTTACTGCCGTCGCCTGTGGTTGCACATACCTCACCAGGTTTTGTGCCATTTGTGGGACAAAAACATTTTGCTGGGGCAGTTGAGAATTCGTCAAAACACGTCTTTCTCTTTTGCCCGAGCTCTGTTTTGTTGCCCAGGTGACTGTTGAGAAACAGGCACGTACGATACGGATTTCGAATTGGGGGCACTCACTCCATTATTCGATTTGCCGTATCGTTTCTGAAAACTATTAGCGACGTTGGAAGTACCGTACACACCGGCTGCTTCGTATTCGCTCGAAGAAGAGTTTGGCGAGTTTTTCGCACTTTTCTTGCTCTTCTTCTTAATAGTTTTCTTAGACGACTGTTTATCCGAATGAGAAGACTCATCCTTACTCTTTTCGGTAACAGTCGCCACTTTACCCGAAACTCGTGCTGCACCACTCTGTTTCGGAAAAGCTTCTGGTACGAGCTTCTCGCGTTTAACGTTGGAACTGGAAAATTTCGGGTACCATGTTAAATGCTGCTCGTACTCTTTACCGTAGCTTGTCAAATCAGAGAAATTCCTGATTTGACGTACTGGTATGTACCTACGGTAGTCTGGCCTCATCTGCGAGTAGGCCATCTTCACCTGTTGTTCTAATGAGGGAGGGCATTTAAATTTATTCACGATCGCTCTGAAACAGTTCAAGAACGTCGTAGCCTTTTCTCCCTCATTTTGTGTTCTTGATCGAAGTTCCATGAGTAAATCTTCGTCATTTATTATACGGCCATACTCATTTAGGAACTCGATCTCAAATCACGCCAATCTCGAAGAGATGGCTGAACTGTTCTATACCAGAACAGTGCTGATTTTGAGAACACATTGGGCAGAGCACTGAACATCCTGCGATCTGAGAACTCGTTGTCATTTCTGAAGTCGTGCAAACGGTTCAGAAATTCTTCCGCGTCCTTTTTGGTCTCACCATCAAAGGACATGTTCCAGATGCGCAGTTCTCGTGCGCACCCAGTCCGATCGTGCGTTCGGTTATCGTCTTCACGATACCTTGGCCTGGCTTCGTAGGACTCTCTTTCCCGACGGTCATCTCGATTATCCGTCCGGGAACTCCTACGCCTACTGGTAGAGGGATTCCTATTCTCTTGTCGGCCTCAGCCGCCCTACGAGAATCGGATCTCCTACGAGCAGGTTCGCGATCAGACTGATACCCATCGGACGAATCCGTCTGAGTACTCTGATCGCAAGTGGCCACCGCACGATTCTCTCGAGGCGTTTCTTTACGTCTGTCCGACCTCTCTCTGTGCCTTGGACCGAAATTTTCCGGCTGCGCTCGGTCGTCGATTTACGGTTGGACTGACGTTTATGAGTACGTCCTCTCCGTACAGTTTTCACGACTTTCATCGCTGCTTGAGACTCTACTCACAGAACGATGGTTCGTGAGTTCTGTTTGGAGTCGTGTACTCACGCCTCTCTCTTCTATCTTGTCCTTCACAGTCTTAGAAGGGTCGACGACGTCTCTGTTCAAACCTCGGTTTTCGTAGATTGAACACTGACGTCATTAGGAAGGCATATCCATTTCTATCATCAACAAATTGACGTGCGGTTGTATTAGCTTCAGGTTGCCTGTTGTCGTATTGTCTAGAGGTGTATCCTCGTGATGTACGACGGTCGGCTTCCGTCTGCGAACCCAAGTCAAAATGTTGTGTTGGCACTTCACTCTCTCTAGTGGCCAAGATGTCCGCTGTTTCTCTGCTCTTCAATTGGGAGGTAATTGCGGGTGCATAAAAACCTTCGAGTTGAGCAGATCGTCACGGTCGTAACCGTCGACGTAGTGGTTGTGCACGAGGTTGCAGCACACCGAAACAGGAACATAAGGGATTGCAGTCGTGGTCATGTTTGCTCCCAGTACCTCACCAAACCGTTTAGGTATAGCACCTGTTGGTGCCAACCTCGGGCTTTGTGCAGTACTCAATGGCGAGTTTCTGGACAGACCACTTGGTGACAGAGCTCCATCTTTTTCAGGGATAGGTGCTCTGTCACTAGCAACCCTTCGCGATCCGACATTTCGGACTCGCAGGAACTTCCGTTTCCTGATGGGACCACACTCCCTTCCTGGAACGGGGTTTCCTAATTTCCCACAGTTCCTGACATACTAGAGGTTTATGTGCAGGCTCTGCCCTTACATTCTCATCGTATTCACGGAACCATGGTATTTCCAGATTAATGTCTACACATCTTATCCGGTGACGCAAAAGGCGTTCGCGGCACTCCGCCTCTTCGCCATTTGCGTTTAAACTCAGATGCTCCAATTGGGCATACACTGCCTCAATCGGAAGCTTCTTCGTTTCCCGACGAATATCCCTAGCTATGCGTGATTCACGCATAAGCTGGGCCATTCGGGCTTCATAGCTGCTGGCCATTATTTTTTGACCAGCAGCAGCCGACGTGTTACGTCGGGAGAAGTACTCTCAACCGGGATTTCAGATGAAATCCCTAGTGTTTCAAATACTTCGGAAGTATCCAATTTTCATTGGAAATTATTTTATTGGACTCACCACAATAAATAATTATTACTCCCAACGAGTAAAAAAAATTTGGTATCGGCTTAATTACAATAAATTGTAAAAATGCACCGACTAGTGTACCAACAAAATTAATTCACTTAATTAAAATCCAAAAGATTTTCTTTACAAGGAATTTATTTCGTCCTTAGAAGGACAAAATAATTAAATTTTGTTGGTTAAAGTTGTGACAAATCACACACTTAACACTTGCACCAAATTAAAATTAATTATTTAACTTGCTCACAAGTCTAAATAATTAATGTTTATAATAGTGTCTTGTGACTCACACGCACCAAGACTCTATACAATTGCTTCTGCAAGCAAAAATATTAATTATTAACAAAAAGAAATCCTTAAATTATTTCAATATCGTCGGTAATTTACCAGTTATGGTAAATTTAACGATTTCCCAAAATATCTCTCTCACCAGTTATAATCCAAAAGATTCCTCACTGGCGAAAAGAATTATTTTGTTATGGAAAATGAAATAATTAAAGTTTCAATCTATTAATAATACAGAACAACAAATTATAAAGGAAGAAAAGACAAAAAAATTAATTATTTATCTCACTAACGAGCCTAAATAATTAATTTTAAAATAAATATAAAAATAAATACAGTGTCTTGTGATTCACACACACCAAGACACTATTTATTATTTTGCTTTTCCAAGCCCAAAACAAAAAAAAAATTTCCTTTATAATTTACACTACACAACAAACACAAATTTAATTAAATTATTTCAACGGTACTCACGCCTCTCTCTTCTATCTTGTCCTTCACAAGTCTTAGAAGAGGTCTCACGACGTCTCTGTTCAAACCTCGGTTTTTCGTAAGATTGAACACTGACGTCATTAGGAAGGTCATATCCATTCCTATCATCAACAAATTGACGTTCGGTTGTATTAGCTTCAGGTTGCCTGTTGTCGTATTGTCTAGAGGTGTATCCTCGTGACGTACGACGGTCGGCTTCCGTCTGCGAACCCAAGTCAAAATGTTGTGTTGGCACTTCACTCTCTCTAGTGCCAAGATGTCCGCTGTTTCTCTGCTCTTCAATTGGGAGGTAATGTGCGGGTGCATAAAAACCTTCGAGTTGAGCAGTCGTCACGGTCGTAACCGTCGACGTAGTGGTTGTGCACGAGGTTGCAGCCACCCGAAACAGGAACATAAGGGATTGCAGTCGTGGTCATGTTTGCTCCCAGTACCTCACCAAACCGTTTAGGTTATAGCACCTGTTGGTGCCAACCTCGGGCTTTGTGCAGTACTCAATGGCGAGTTTCTGGACAGACCACTTGGTGACAGAGCTCCATCTTTTTCAGGGATAGGTGCTCTGTCACTAGCAACCCTTTCGCGATCCGACATTTCGGACTCGCAGGAAACTTCCGTTCCTGATGGGACCACACTCCCTTTCCTGGAACGGGGTTTCCTAATTTCCCACAGTTCCTGACATACTAGAGGTTTATGTGCAGGCTCTGCCCTTACATTCTCATCGTATTCACGGAACCATGGTATTTCCAGATTAATGTCTACACATCTTATCCGGTGACGCAAAAGGCGTTCGCGGCACTCCGCCTCTTCGCCATTTGCGTTTAAACTCAGATGCTCCAATTGGGCATACACTGCCTCAATCGGAAGCTTCTTCGTTTCCCGACGAATATCCCTAGCTATGCGTGATTCACGCATAAGCTGGGCCAATTCGGGCTTCATAGCTGCTGGCCATTATTTTTTTGACAGCAGCAGCCGACGTGTTACGTCGGGAGAAGTACTCTCAACCGGGATTTCAGATGAAATCCCTAGTGTTTCAAATACTTCGGAAGTATCCAATTTTCAATTGAAATTATTTTATTGGACTCACCACAATAAAATAATTATTACTCCCAACGAGTAAAAAAAATTTGGTATCGGCTTAATTACAATAAATTGTAAAAATGCACCGACTAGTGTACCAACAAATTAATTCACTTAATTAAAATCCAAAGATTTTCTTTACAAGGAATTTATTTCGTCCTTAGAAGGACAACATAATTAAATTTTGTTGGTTAAAGTTGTGACAAATCACACACTTAACACTTGCACCAAATTAAATTAATTATTTAACTTGCTCACAAGTCTAAATAATTATGTTTATAATAGTGTCTTGTGACTCACACGCACCAAGACTCTATACAATTGCTTCTGCAAGCAAAAATAATTAATTATTAACAAAAGAAATCCTTAAATTATTTCAATATCGTCGGTAATTACCAGTTATGGTAAATTTAACGATTTCCCAAAATATCTCTCTCACCAGTTATAATCCAAAAGATTCCTCACTGGCGAAAAGAATTTATTTTTGTTATGGAAAATGAAATAATTAAAGTTTCAATCTATTAATAAATACAGAACAACAAATTATAAAGGAAGAAAAGACAAAAAAAATAAATTATTATCTCACTAACGAGCCTAAATAATTAATTTTAAAATAAATATAAAAATAAATACAGTGTCTTGTGATTCACACACACCAAGACACTATTTATTATTTTGCTTTTCCAAGCCCAAAACAACAAAAAAAATTTCCTTTTATAATCTACACTACACAACAAACACAAATTTAATTAAATTATTTCAACGGTAGGTTTGCAACAAAATAATTATTTTCACTAATTGTCGTCCCCCAAACGACAATTTTTCAGCGAAATATATTATTTTATCCTAAGAAGGACTAAATAAATAATTTATGTTGCTACCAAGTTGAAATAATTTATATTTTCCTTTTTTAATAAATTGAACGAAAAGGAAATGAAAATTTAATTATTTAACTTGCCAACAAGTCTAAACAATTAAATTTATACACCGAATTAATTTTACTCAAACACACCAAAAAAAAATTATAACCAATTATTTAACTAACACACAAGTATAAATAATTGGCAAAATGTGTGGAGATATAATTAAACACACAAATAGAGAAAAGAAGTTTTTAACATATATTAAAATTTCACAGCAAATAACGAATACGAAATATTAGGTTAAATGCCGATCATTAAAATACATGCACAAAAAAATTCAATTATTTAACTCACTCTCGAGTCTAAATAATTATATTTTACAACTCTCGTATCTTTGCGGAACAATCACACAAAGATACTTAACATTAATTGTTTAACTTGCAACAAGTCTAAACAATTAACACGAGTTATAAAAAAATTTTCTCACACTCAAAAATTTCAAAAAAAATATTTTACAAATATCGTGAGCAGTAATACTTAATAAATACAAAATATTAATTAAGTAATTCTGTCAGACAATTGCAATACAACAATAATTTTAATTATTTACTCACACCGAGTTTAAATAATTAATAATACAACTATTGTAACTTGCGGCTGATTCACACAAAGTTACTTAATGTCAATTATTTAACTTGCAACAAGTCTAAATAATTAACAATAGTTGTAAAATATATTTTATTCACACACAAATAAAATAATATAACATATATTATAAATATAAATAGTAATAAATAATAACACAATTATTAAATTATAATTACTATATATAATATATGCGTGGGTCAGGGAGGGGAGAAAGCAACAACGAAATTTCGCTCTCGAACTCAAAATAAATTCAATTAAAATTTCGCCGCGTCCCGTATAAAAAGTAAAACAAATATTATATTTAAAAATTTTCTTTAAAAAGGGAGGGGGTGGGGCAGCTACCTCTCCCGAAAGGATCTAATTTTTAAAACACTCTCACACAAAAAATATAAATTAGATCCCGCGCGACGGGAACGAATTTATTTCATTAGAATTAAATAAATAATTCGCCCCCGCAGTGGTTTCTATCGGCGAAACCAGCTGCGAATGACTTCATACACGCGAAGGGGCTAGGCGATCGCGCTATTTCTCTCACTCACACACCTATAGTCCGCCTAGCACCTACTCCGATTCCCCGCGACTAGGGATTCTCTCTCTCTCACTCCCACTCGCGGGCGCAATCGGAGAGAGCCGATGATGATCGGCTCTCGCGAAGTCTTCCCCTGCGCGCTGTTCGGGGGGGATTCTCGCTGCCCGCGATCCGCGGCGCAGGCTACTCTCTCCCTACTTTGCCGCTCCCATACAAGCTAAGGCAAAGTTCTCCCGTCAAGCTTGCGATCGAGAGAGGCCGATCTCGGTGAGATCGGGCGCTTCCGGCTGAACACGGTTCGCGCGCGAACTCTCTCGATATACCGGTGTATACCTCTCCTCGGATACCCGAGCAAGAGGGGGAATACTCCGGTATAGAGACGGTCTCACACGCCGTCTCTCGCGCTCTCTCTCTCTCTCTCTCACTAACTCGAAATACACTCTCTCTCTCTCTCTCTCTCTCTCTCAAAACTCAACCCGCTCACGTTTCGCCGCGACACTGCTCGCGCGCGAAAGATGGCCGATAATTATTCTTTAATTTAAATTTAACATCGGTGAGGACGAAACCGAACGTCCTGCACGGTCGCCATTTGTGACGTGGTATTCGCGCACCCGATCTAATTTAATTAATTTTAATAATTACAATTAATCGTTGGGCCGCGTTGCTCAATACCGCGTACACAATTAATTTATTTATCCGAACTGCGGGCTGTCGCCAGGAACGCGAGTTCGCTGGGACGTACGGTATGGAGGATTTATTTCGTCCGCCTCGAGCGGCGGATCGGGACATACTCCTTAGGCAATCGCCTAATTTCGAAAAAGGGATGAGAGTGGGGAACACACACACACTCGCGCTCTCATCCCTACGTACCATTGCGCGCGTAATTGTACACTTCGATCGACGTAAACAAATGTCGTCGGTTGGCCTTGACATACCAAAGGCTCTGACGACTTACATTTAACAGGATTTAAATGCTTCGTTTGCCGCGAAAAGATTGTGTGCTCCGTCACAGATTGTATACAGGGTTTTTTGGTTCCTGATTAAGAATTTGTTCGAGTTTTAAAATCCGCAATTGCGGAGTCACAACTTCGCGTAATACATTTTATTACAATCTCTAAAACCTTTGAAAATATATATGAATTCTTTCAGATTTCAATTTAATATTTACATATAATTTTTAAATTGAATTGAACCTTCCCTTCAGAGTGATTTTAAATAAATTATAACAAATAATCATTT
>JANSJX010000227.1:0-46863 GCA_026168455.1 Theocolax elegans | reverse complement strand
ATTAGGTAGTTCGTCATCTTAGCACTGTCAATTCTTGGTAACAATATTTTTTAAATTAACTTTAATTTTGAACAACAAATTAATAAAAAGTCCTCTTTTTATGCTTATTCTTACCCAATGATTGTTTCAAATTTTGTTTGAACTTTCACTTAAAGAACATCTGATGATGACATCTCTTTGATGGGCACCATTTGCAATTCAAAATGTATAGAAGAATGTAAAAATATAAAAAAAATTTCACATACGTGCTTTTGAAACATAACCTCCTGCTCTCCGCTCGACACTCCCACTTGTACCACCTGCCTTTGATTATACTTGTTTCCAAAATCCAAATCCGTCCAAAATGTGAGTCTACACAAATATCTGATTGAGATCATCTGATCTCCGTCTCTACTCTCTAGGCTAGGTTTTTCCACTGTGCCTCGTCGACTCACGACTTTTTTCTTCCTTAAGGAGTTATCGGCTCCAAGCCATGTACTCCGACTCACGACTCTTTTATGAGACTGATGCCGCTTTAACGATACACATCGACTGAGAATTCAGCTCATTTCAAGCCGCAGACAGCTTGGAGACACTGCGCTTATTGCAGTGGAGCTAACTTTCAGCTTGAGGTAGCCTAAAATGAGCTTCAGTTTCCTTGTTTCAGCTGATTTCAAGCCGCAGACAGCTGGAGACACTATTCATATTGCAGTGGAGCTAACTTTCAGCTTAAGGTAGCTAAAATGAGCTTAAGTTTCCTTGTTTCAGCTCATTTCTAGCCGGAGATAGCTTGGAAACACTGTTCTTATTGCAGTGGAGCTAACTTTCAGCTTAAGGTAGCTAAAATGAGCTTAAGTTTCCTGCTAGTGTGGTAACGTTTCCGATAATCAATAATGTCAGTTGCAATTGTAACGATGACAGGAAGTCAGTCAAAGTCCAGACTTTCTTCTTGCCGTTATCAGAAATATCACACATAGACGGGTATCTTATAATTGTCTCTAATCTATGGTATTTAATAACCTGATTGCTGTCAAAAAATCTTACGTGCTTAGGACCCTAGCTTCCACTGCTAGACAAATGGGAAAATATTTTTAGTCTTATTCAGCTTGTTTCAGCTTGTTTCAGCTCATTTCAAGCCGCAGACAGCTTGGAGACACTGCGCTTATTGCAGTGGAGCTAGCTTTCAGCTTGAGGTAGCTAAAATGAGCTTAAGTTTCCTTGCTTCAGCTCATTTCTAGCCGGAGATAACTTGGAGACACTGTTCTTATTGCAGTGGAGCTAACTTTCAGCTTAAGGAAGCTAAAATGAGCTTAAGTTTCCATGTATTAGCTCATTTCAAGTCGCAGACAGCTAGGAGACACTGTTCTTAATGCAGTGGAGCTAACTTTCAGCTTAAGATAGCTAAAATGAGCTTAAGTTTCCTTGTTTCAGCTCATTTCCAGCCGCAGTCAGCTTGGAGACACTGTTCTTATTGCAGTGGAGCTAATTTTCAGCTTGAGGTAGCTAAAATGAGCTTAAGTTTCATTGTTTCAGCTCATTTCTAGCCGCAGTCAGCTTGGAGACACTGTTCTTATTGCAGTGGAGCTAACTTTCAGCTTAAGGTAGCTAAAATGAGCTTGAGTTTCCTTGTTTCAGCTCATTTCAAGCCGCAGACAGCTTGGAGACACTGCTCTTCTTGCAGTGGAGCTAGCTTTCAGCTTGAGGTAGATAAAATGAGCTTAAGTTTCCTTGCTTCAGCTCATTTCTAGCCGCAGTCAGCTTGGAGACACTGTTCTTATTGCAGTGGAGCTAACTTTCAGCTTAAGGTAGCTAAAATGAGCTTGAGTTTCCTTGTTTCAGCTCATTTCAAGCCGCAGACAGCTTGGAGACACTGCTCTTCTTGCAGTGGAGCTAGCTTTCAGCTTGAGGTAGATAAAATGAGCTTAAGTTTCCTTGCTTCAGCTCATTTCTAGCCGGAGATAGCTTGGAGACACTGTTCTTATTGCAGTGGAGCTAACTTTCAGCTTAAGGTAGCTAAAATAAGCTTAAGTTTCCTTGATTCAGCTCATTTCAAGCCGCAGACAGCTTGGAGACACTGCGCTTATTGCAGTGGAGCTAACTTTCAGCTTGAGGTAGCTAAAATGAGCTTAAGTTTCCTTGTTTCAGCTCATTTCAAGCCGCAGACAGCTTGGAGACACTATTCATATTGCAGTGGAGCTAACTTTCAGCTTAAGGTAGCTAAAATGAGCTTAAGTTTCCTTGTTTCAGCTCATTTCTAGCCGGAGATAGCTTGGAGACACAGCTCTTATTGCAGTGGAGCTAACTTTCAGCTTAAGGTAGCTAAAATGAGCTTAAGTTCCTGCTAGTGTGGTAACGTTTCCGATAATCAATAATGTCAGTTGCAATTGTAACGATGACAGGAAGTCAGTCAAAGTCCAGACTTTTGCTTCTTGCCGTTATCAGAAATATCAACACATAGACGGGTATCTTATAATTGTCTCTAATCTATGGTATTTAATAACCTGATTGCTGTCAAAAAAATCTTACGTGCTTAGGACCCTAGCTTCCACTGCTAGACAAATGGGAAAATATTTTTAGTCTTATTCAGCTTGTTTCAGCTTGTTTCAGCTCATTTCAAGCCGCAGACAGCTTGGAGACACTGCGCTTATTGCAGTGGAGCTAGCTTTCAGCTTGAGGTAGCTAAAATGAGCTTAAGTTTCCTTGCTTCAGCTCATTTCTAGCCGGAGATAACTTGGAGACACTGTTCTTATTGCAGTGGAGCTAACTTTCAGCTTAAGGAAGCTAAAATGAGCTTAAGTTTTCATGTATTAGCTCATTTCAAGTCGCAGACAGCTAGGAGACACTGTTCTTAATGCAGTGGAGCTAACTTTCAGCTTGAGGTAGCTAAAATGAGCTTAAGTTTCCTTAATTCAGCTCATTTCTAGCTGGAGATAGCTTGGAGACACTGTTCTTACTGCAGTTGAGCTAACTTTCAGCTTGAGGTAGCTAAAATGAGCTTAAGTTTCCATGTATTAGCTCATTTCAAGTCGCAGACAGCTGGGAGACACTGCGCATATTGCAAGTGGAGCTAACTTTCAGCTTGAGTAGCTAAAATGAGCTTAAGTTTCCTTAATCAGCTCTTTTCTAGCTGGAGATAGCTTGGAGACACTGTTCTTACTGCAGTGGAGCTAACTTTCAGCTTGAGTAGCTAAAATGAGCTAAGTTTCCATGGATTAGCTCATTTCCAAGTCGCAGACAGCTTGGAGCACTGCGCTTATTGCCGTGGAGCTAACTTCAGCTGAGGTAGCTAAAATGAGCTTAAGTTTCCTTAATTCAGCTCATAGCTCATTTCTAGCTGGAGATAGCTTGGAGACACTGTTCTTACTGCAGTGGAGCTAACTTTCAGCTTGAGGTAGCTAAAATGAGCTTAAGTTTCCATGTATTAGCTCATTTCAAGTCGCAGACAGCTAGGAGACACTGTTCTTATTGCAGTGGAGCTAACTTTCAGCTTAAGATAGCTAAATGAGCTTAAGTTTCCTTGTTTCAGCTCATTTCTAGCCGGAGATAGCTTGGAGACACTGTTCTTATTGCAGTGGAGCTAACTTTCAGCTTAAGGTAGCTAAATGAGCTTAAGTTTCCTGCTAGTGTGGTAACGTTTCCGATAATCAATAATGTCAGTTGCAATTGTAACGATGACAGGAAGTCAGTCAAAGTCCAGACTTTTCTTCTTGCCGTTATCAGAAATATCAACACATAGACGGGTATCTTATAATTGTCTCTAATCTATGGTATTTAATAACCTGATTGCTGTCAAAAAAATCTTACGTGCTTAGGACCCTAGCTTCCACTGCTAGACAAATGGGAAAATATTTTTAGTCTTATTCAGCTTGTTTCAGCTTGTTTCAGCTCATTTCAAGCCGCAGACAGCTTGGAGACACTGCGCTTATTGCAGTGGAGCTAGCTTTCAGCTTGAGGTAGCTAAAATGAGCTTAAGTTTCCTTGCTTCAGCTCATTTCTAGCCGGAGATAACTTGGAGACACTGTTCTTATTGCAGTGGAGCTAACTTTCAGCTTAAGGAAGCTAAAATGAGCTTAAGTTTCCATGTATTAGCTCATTTCAAGTCGCAGACAGCTAGGAGACACTGTTCTTAATGCAGTGGAGCTAACTTTCAGCTTAAGATAGCTAAAATGAGCTTAAGTTTCCTTGTTTCAGCTCATTTCCAGCCGCAGTCAGCTTGGAGACACTGTTCTTATTGCAGTGGAGCTAATTTTCAGCTTGAGGTAGCTAAAATGAGCTTAAGTTTCATTGTTTCAGCTCATTTCTAGCCGCAGTCAGCTTGGAGACACTGTTCTTATTGCAGTGGAGCTAACTTTCAGCTTAAGGTAGCTAAAATGAGCTTGAGTTTCCTTGTTTCAGCTCATTTCAAGCCGCAGACAGCTTGGAGACACTGCTCTTATTGCAGTGGAGCTAGCTTTCAGCTTGAGGTAGATAAAATGAGCTTAAGTTTCCTTGCTTCAGCTCATTTCTAGCCGGAGATAGCTTGGAGACACTGTTCTTATTGCAGTGGAGCTAACTTTCAGCTTAAGGTAGCTAAAATAAGCTTAAGTTTCCTTGATTCAGCTCATTTCAAGCCGCAGACAGCTTGGAGACACTGCGCTTATTGCAGTGGAGCTAACTTTCAGCTTGAGGTAGCTAAAATGAGCTTAAGTTTCCTTGTTTCAGCTCATTTCTTACACTGTTCTTATTGCAGTGGAGCTAACTTTCAGCTTAAGGTAGCTAAAATGAGCTTAAGTTTCCTGCTAGTGTGGTAACGTTTCCGATAATCAATAATGTCAGTTGCAATTGTAACGATGACAGGAAGTCAGTCAAAGTCCAGACTTTTCTTCTTGCCGTTATCAGAAATATCAACACATAGACGGGTATCTTATAATTGTCTCTAATCTATGGTATTTAATAACCTGATTGCTGTCAAAAAAATCTTACGTGCTTAGGACCCTAGCTTCCACTGCTAGACAAATGGGAAAATATTTTTAGTCTTATTCAGCTTGTTTCAGCTTGTTTCAGCTCATTTCAAGCCGCAGACAGCTTGGAGACACTGCGCTTATTGCAGTGGAGCTAGCTTTCAGCTTGAGGTAGCTAAAATGAGCTTAAGTTTCCTTGCTTCAGCTCATTTCTAGCCGGAGATAACTTGGAGACACTGTTCTTATTGCAGTGGAGCTAACTTTCAGCTTAAGGAAGCTAAAATGAGCTTAAGTTTCCATGTATTAGCTCATTTCAAGTCGCAGACAGCTAGGAGACACTGTTCTTAATGCAGTGGAGCTAACTTTCAGCTTAAGATAGCTAAAATGAGCTTAAGTTTCCTTGTTTCAGCTCATTTCCAGCCGCAGTCAGCTTGGAGACACTGTTCTTATTGCAGTGGAGCTAATTTTCAGCTTGAGGTAGCTAAAATGAGCTTAAGTTTCATTGTTTCAGCTCATTTCTAGCCGCAGTCAGCTTGGAGACACTGTTCTTATTGCAGTGGAGCTAACTTTCAGCTTAAGGTAGCTAAAATGAGCTTGAGTTTCCTTGTTTCAGCTCATTTCAAGCCGCAGACAGCTTGGAGACACTGCTCTTATTGCAGTGGAGCTAGCTTTCAGCTTGAGGTAGATAAAATGAGCTTAAGTTTCCTTGCTTCAGCTCATTTCTAGCCGGAGATAGCTTGGAGACACTGTTCTTATTGCAGTGGAGCTAACTTTCAGCTTAAGGTAGCTAAAATAAGCTTAAGTTTCCTTGATTCAGCTCATTTCAAGCCGCAGACAGCTTGGAGACACTGCGCTTATTGCAGTGGAGCTAACTTTCAGCTTGAGGTAGCTAAAATGAGCTTAAGTTTCCTTGTTTCAGCTCATTTCAAGCCGCAGACAGCTTGGAGACACTATTCATATTGCAGTGGAGCTAACTTTCAGCTTAAGGTAGCTAAAATGAGCTTAAGTTTCCTTGTTTCAGCTCATTTCTAGCCGGAGATAGCTTGGAGACACTGTTCTTATTGCAGTGGAGCTAACTTTCAGCTTAAGGTAGCTAAAATGAGCTTAAGTTTCCTGCTAGTGTGGTAACGTTTCCGATAATCAATAATGTCAGTTGCAATTGTAACGATGACAGGAAGTCAGTCAAAGTCCAGACTTTTGCTTCTTGCCGTTATCAGAAATATCAACACATAGACGGGTATCTTATAATTGTCTCTAATCTATGGTATTTAATAACCTGATTGCTGTCAAAAAAATCTTACGTGCTTAGGACCCTAGCTTCCACTGCTAGACAAATGGGAAAATATTTTTAGTCTTATTCAGCTTGTTTCAGCTTGTTTCAGCTCATTTCAAGCCGCAGACAGCTTGGAGACACTGCGCTTATTGCAGTGGAGCTAGCTTTCAGCTTGAGGTAGCTAAAATGAGCTTAAGTTTCCTTAATTCAGCTCATTTCTAGCTGGAGATAGCTTGGAGACACTGTTCTTACTGCAGTGGAGCTAACTTTCAACTTGAGGTAGCTAAAATGAGCTTAAGTTTCCATGTATTAGCTCATTTCAAGTCGCAGACAGCTTGGAGACACTGCGCTTATTGCAGTGGAGCTAACTTTCAGCTTGAGGTAGCTAAAATGAGCTTAAGTTTCCTTAATTCAGCTCATTTCTAGCTGGAGATAGCTTGGAGACACTGTTCTTATTGCAGTGGAGCTAACTTTCAGCTTGAGGTAGCTAAAATGAGCTTAAGTTTCCATGTATTAGCTCATTTCAAGTCGCAGACAGCTAGGAGACACTGTTCTTATTGCAGTGGAGCTAACTTTCAGCTTAAGATAGCTAAAATGAGCTTAAGTTTCCTTGTTTCAGCTCATTTCTAGCCGGAGATAGCTTGGAGACACTGTTCTTATTGCAGTGGAGCTAACTTTCAGCTTAAGGTAGCTAAAATGAGCTTAAGTTTCCTGCGAGTGTGGTAACGTTTCCGATATCAATAATGTCAGTTGCAATTGTAACGATGACAGGAAGTCAGTCAAAGTCCAGACTTTTGCTTCTTGCCGTTATCAGAAATATCAACACATAGACGGGTATCTTATAATTGTCTCTAATCTATGGTATTTAATAACCTGATTGCTGTCAAAAAAATCTTACGTGCTTAGGACCCTAGCTTCCACTGCTAGACAAATGGGAAAATATTTTTAGTCTTATTCAGCTTGTTTCAGCTTGTTTCAGCTCATTTCAAGCCGCAGACAGCTTGGAGACACTGCGCTTATTGCAGTGGAGCTAGCTTTCAGCTTGAGGTAGCTAAAATGAGCTTAAGTTTCCTTGCTTCAGCTCATTTCTAGCCGGAGATAACTTGGAGACACTGTTCTTATTGCAGTGGAGCTAACTTTCAGCTTAAGGAAGCTAAAATGAGCTTAAGTTTCCATGTATTAGCTCATTTCAAGTCGCAGACAGCTAGGAGACACTGTTCTTAATGCAGTGGAGCTAACTTTCAGCTTAAGATAGCTAAAATGAGCTTAAGTTTCCTTGTTTCAGCTCATTTCCAGCCGCAGTCAGCTTGGAGACACTGTTCTTATTGCAGTGGAGCTAATTTTCAGCTTGAGGTAGCTAAAATGAGCTTAAGTTTCATTGTTTCAGCTCATTTCTAGCCGCAGTCAGCTTGGAGACACTGTTCTTATTGCAGTGGAGCTAACTTTCAGCTTAAGGTAGCTAAAATGAGCTTGAGTTTCCTTGTTTCAGCTCATTTCAAGCCGCAGACAGCTTGGAGACACTGCTCTTATTGCAGTGGAGCTAGCTTTCAGCTTGAGGTAGATAAAATGAGCTTAAGTTTCCTTGTTTTAGCTCATTTCTAGCCGGAGATAGCTTGGAAACACTGTTCTTATTGCACTGGAGCTAACTTTCAGCTTAAGGTAGCTAAAATGAGCTTAAGTTTCCTTGATTCAGCTCATTTCAAGCCGCAGACAGCTTGGAGACACTGCGCTTATTGCAGTGGAGCTAACTTTCAGCTTGAGGTAGCTAAAATGAGCTTAAGTTTCCTTGTTTCAGCTCATTTCAAGCCGCAGACAGCTTGGAGACACTATTCATATTGCAGTGGAGCTAACTTTCAGCTTAAGATAGCTAAAATGAGCTTAAGTTTCCTTGTTTCAGCTCATTTCTAGCCGGAGATAGCTTGGAGACACTGTTCTTATTGCAGTGGAGCTAACTTTCAGCTTAAGGTAGCTAAAATGAGCTTAAGTTTCCTGCTAGTGTGGTAACGTTTCCGATAATCAATAATGTCAGTTGCAATTGTAACGATGACAGGAAGTCAGTCAAAGTCCAGACTTTTGCTTCTTGCCGTTATCAGAAATATCAACACATAGACGGGTATCTTATAATTGTCTCTAATCTATGGTATTTAATAACCTGATTGCTGTCAAAAAAATCTTACGTGCTTAGGACCCTAGCTTCCACTGCTAGACAAATGGGAAAATATTTTTAGTCTTATTCAGCTTGTTTCAGCTTGTTTCAGCTCATTTCAAGCCGCAGACAGCTTGGAGACACTGCGCTTATTGCAGTGGAGCTAGCTTTCAGCTTGAGGTAGCTAAAATGAGCTTAAGTTTCCTTAATTCAGCTCATTTCTAGCTGGAGATAGCTTGGAGACACTGTTCTTACTGCAGTGGAGCTAACTTTCAGCTTGAGGTAGCTAAAATGAGCTTAAGTTTCCATGTATTAGCTCATTTCTAGCCGGAGACAGCTTGGAGACACTGCGCTTATTGCAGTGGAGCTAACTTTCAGCTTGAGGTAGCTAAAATGAGCTTAAGTTTCCTTAATTCAGCTCATTTCTAGCTGGAGATAGCTTGGAGACACTGTTCTTATTGCAGTGGAGCTAACTTTCAGCTTGAGGTAGCTAAAATGAGCTTAAGTTTCCATGTATTAGCTCATTTCAAGTCGCAGACAGCTAGGAGACACTGTTCTTATTGCAGTGGAGCTAACTTTCAGCTTAAGATAGCTAAAATGAGCTTAAGTTTCCTTGTTTCAGCTCATTTCTAGCCGGAGATAGCTTGGAGACACTGTTCTTATTGCAGTGGAGCTAACTTTCAGCTTAAGGTAGCTAAAATGAGCTTAAGTTTCCTGCTAGTGTGGTAACGTTTCCGATAATCAATAATGTCAGTTGCAATTGTAACGATGACAGGAAGTCAGTCAAAGTCCAGACTTTTGCTTCTTGCCGTTATCAGAAATATCAACACATAGACGGGTATCTTATAATTGTCTCTAATCTATGGTATTTAATAACCTGATTGCTGTCAAAAAAATCTTACGTGCTTAGGACCCTAGCTTCCACTGCTAGACAAATGGGAAAATATTTTTAGTCTTATTCAGCTTGTTTCAGCTTGTTTCAGCTCATTTCAAGCCGCAGACAGCTTGGAGACACTGCGCTTATTGCAGTGGAGCTAGCTTTCAGCTTGAGGTAGCTAAAATGAGCTTAAGTTTCCTTGCTTCAGCTCATTTCTAGCCGGAGATAACTTGGAGACACTGTTCTTATTGCAGTGGAGCTAACTTTCAGCTTAAGGAAGCTAAAATGAGCTTAAGTTTCCATGTATTAGCTCATTTCAAGTCGCAGACAGCTAGGAGACACTGTTCTTAATGCAGTGGAGCTAACTTTCAGCTTAAGATAGCTAAAATGAGCTTAAGTTTCCTTGTTTCAGCTCATTTCCAGCCGCAGTCAGCTTGGAGACACTGTTCTTATTGCAGTGGAGCTAATTTTCAGCTTGAGGTAGCTAAAATGAGCTTAAGTTTCATTGTTTCAGCTCATTTCTAGCCGCAGTCAGCTTGGAGACACTGTTCTTATTGCAGTGGAGCTAACTTTCAGCTTAAGGTAGCTAAAATGAGCTTGAGTTTCCTTGTTTCAGCTCATTTCAAGCCGCAGACAGCTTGGAGACACTGCTCTTATTGCAGTGGAGCTAGCTTTCAGCTTGAGGTAGATAAAATGAGCTTAAGTTTCCTTGTTTTAGCTCATTTCTAGCTGGAGATAGCTTGGAAACACTGTTCTTATTGCACTGGAGCTAACTTTCAGCTTAAGGTAGCTAAAATGAGCTTAAGTTTCCTTGATTCAGCTCATTTCAAGCCGCAGACAGCTTGGAGACACTGCGCTTATTGCAGTGGAGCTAACTTTCAGCTTGAGGTAGCTAAAATGAGCTTAAGTTTCCTTGTTTCAGCTCATTTCAAGCCGCAGACAGCTTGGAGACACTATTCATATTGCAGTGGAGCTAACTTTCAGCTTAAGATAGCTAAAATGAGCTTAAGTTTCCTTGTTTCAGCTCATTTCTAGCCGGAGATAGCTTGGAGACACTGTTCTTATTGCAGTGGAGCTAACTTTCAGCTTAAGGTAGCTAAAATGAGCTTAAGTTTCCTGCTAGTGTGGTAACGTTTCCGATAATCAATAATGTCAGTTGCAATTGTAACGATGACAGGAAGTCAGTCAAAGTCCAGACTTTTGCTTCTTGCCGTTATCAGAAATATCAACACATAGACGGGTATCTTATAATTGTCTCTAATCTATGGTATTTAATAACCTGATTGCTGTCAAAAAAATCTTACGTGCTTAGGACCCTAGCTTCCACTGCTAGACAAATGGGAAAATATTTTTAGTCTTATTCAGCTTGTTTCAGCTTGTTTCAGCTCATTTCAAGCCGCAGACAGCTTGGAGACACTGCGCTTATTGCAGTGGAGCTAGCTTTCAGCTTGAGGTAGCTAAAATGAGCTTAAGTTTCCTTAATTCAGCTCATTTCTAGCTGGAGATAGCTTGGAGACACTGTTCTTACTGCAGTGGAGCTAACTTTCAGCTTGAGGTAGCTAAAATGAGCTTAAGTTTCCATGTATTAGCTCATTTCTAGCCGGAGACAGCTTGGAGACACTGCGCTTATTGCAGTGGAGCTAACTTTCAGCTTGAGGTAGCTAAAATGAGCTTAAGTTTCCTTAATTCAGCTCATTTCTAGCTGGAGATAGCTTGGAGACACTGTTCTTATTGCAGTGGAGCTAACTTTCAGCTTGAGGTAGCTAAAATGAGCTTAAGTTTCCATGTATTAGCTCATTTCAAGTCGCAGACAGCTAGGAGACACTGTTCTTATTGCAGTGGAGCTAACTTTCAGCTTAAGATAGCTAAAATGAGCTTAAGTTTCCTTGTTTCAGCTCATTTCTAGCCGGAGATAGCTTGGAGACACTGTTCTTATTGCAGTGGAGCTAACTTTCAGCTTAAGGTAGCTAAAATGAGCTTAAGTTTCCTGCTAGTGTGGTAACGTTTCCGATAATCAATAATGTCAGTTGCAATTGTAACGATGACAGGAAGTCAGTCAAAGTCCAGACTTTTGCTTCTTGCCGTTATCAGAAATATCAACACATAGACGGGTATCTTATAATTGTCTCTAATCTATGGTATTTAATAACCTGATTGCTGTCAAAAAAATCTTACGTGCTTAGGACCCTAGCTTCCACTGCTAGACAAATGGGAAAATATTTTTAGTCTTATTCAGCTTGTTTCAGCTTGTTTCAGCTCATTTCAAGCCGCAGACAGCTTGGAGACACTGCGCTTATTGCAGTGGAGCTAGCTTTCAGCTTGAGGTAGCTAAAATGAGCTTAAGTTTCCTTGCTTCAGCTCATTTCTAGCCGGAGATAACTTGGAGACACTGTTCTTATTGCAGTGGAGCTAACTTTCAGCTTAAGGAAGCTAAAATGAGCTTAAGTTTCCATGTATTAGCTCATTTCAAGTCGCAGACAGCTAGGAGACACTGTTCTTAATGCAGTGGAGCTAACTTTCAGCTTAAGATAGCTAAAATGAGCTTAAGTTTCCTTGTTTCAGCTCATTTCCAGCCGCAGTCAGCTTGGAGACACTGTTCTTATTGCAGTGGAGCTAATTTTCAGCTTGAGGTAGCTAAAATGAGCTTAAGTTTCATTGTTTCAGCTCATTTCTAGCCGCAGTCAGCTTGGAGACACTGTTCTTATTGCAGTGGAGCTAACTTTCAGCTTAAGGTAGCTAAAATGAGCTTGAGTTTCCTTGTTTCAGCTCATTTCAAGCCGCAGACAGCTTGGAGACACTGCTCTTATTGCAGTGGAGCTAGCTTTCAGCTTGAGGTAGATAAAATGAGCTTAAGTTTCCTTGTTTTAGCTCATTTCTAGCCGGAGATAGCTTGGAAACACTGTTCTTATTGCACTGGAGCTAACTTTCAGCTTAAGGTAGCTAAAATGAGCTTAAGTTTCCTTGATTCAGCTCATTTCAAGCCGCAGACAGCTTGGAGACACTGCGCTTATTGCAGTGGAGCTAACTTTCAGCTTGAGGTAGCTAAAATGAGCTTAAGTTTCCTTGTTTCAGCTCATTTCAAGCCGCAGACAGCTTGGAGACACTATTCATATTGCAGTGGAGCTAACTTTCAGCTTAAGATAGCTAAAATGAGCTTAAGTTTCCTTGTTTCAGCTCATTTCTAGCCGGAGATAGCTTGGAGACACTGTTCTTATTGCAGTGGAGCTAACTTTCAGCTTAAGGTAGCTAAAATGAGCTTAAGTTTCCTGCTAGTGTGGTAACGTTTCCGATAATCAATAATGTCAGTTGCAATTGTAACGATGACAGGAAGTCAGTCAAAGTCCAGACTTTTGCTTCTTGCCGTTATCAGAAATATCAACACATAGACGGGTATCTTATAATTGTCCCTAATCTATGGTATTTAATAACCTGATTGCTGTCAAAAAAATCTTACGTGCTTAGGACCCTAGCTTCCACTGCTAGACAAATGGGAAAATATTTTTAGTCTTATTCAGCTTGTTTCAGCTTGTTTCAGCTCATTTCAAGCCGCAGACAGCTTGGAGACACTGCGCTTATTGCAGTGGAGCTAGCTTTCAGCTTGAGGTAGCTAAAATGAGCTTAAGTTTCCTTGCTTCAGCTCATTTCTAGCCGGAGATAACTTGGAGACACTGTTCTTATTGCAGTGGAGCTAACTTTCAGCTTAAGGAAGCTAAAATGAGCTTAAGTTTCCTTGTTTCAGCTCATTTCTAGCCGGAGATAGCTTGGAGACACTGTTCTTATTGCAGTGGAGCTAACTTTCAGCTTAAGGTAGCTAAAATGAGCTTAAGTTTCCATGTATTAGCTCATTTCAAGTCGCAGACAGCTAGGAGACACTGTTCTTAATGCAGTGGAGCTAACTTTCAGCTTAAGATAGCTAAAATGAGCTTAAGTTTCCTTGTTTCAGCTCATTTCTAGCCGGAGATAGCTTGGAGACACTGTTCTTATTGCAGTGGAGCTAACTTTCAGCTTAAGGTAGCTAAAATGAGGTTAAGTTTCCTTGTTTAAGCTCATTTCAAGCCGCAGACAGCTTGGAGACACTGCTCTTATTGCAGTGGAGCTAACATTCAGCTTGAGGTAGCTAAAATGAGCTTAAGTTTCCTTAATTCAGCTCATTTCTAGCCAGAGATAGCTTGGAGACACTGTTCTTATTGCAGTGGAGCTAACTTTCAGCTTAAGGTAGCTAAAATGAGCTTAAGTTTCCTTGTTTCAGCTCATTTCAAGCCGCAGTCAGCTTGGAGACACTGTTCTTATTGCAGTGGAGCTAACATTCAGCTTAAGGTAGCTAAAATGAGCTTAAGTTTCCTGCTAGTGTTGTAACGTTTCCCAAAATCAATAATGTCTTTTGCAATTGTTATGAAAACAGCAAGTCAGTCAAAGTCCAGACTTTTGCTTCTTGCCGGCATCCGAAATATTAACACATAGACGGGTATCTTATAATTGTCTCTAATCTATGGTATTTAATAACCTGATTGCTGTCAAAAAAATCTTACGTGTTTAGGACCCTAGCTTCCACTGCTAGACAAATGGGAAAATATTTTTAGTCTTATTCAGCTTGTTTCAGCTTGTTTCAGCTCATTTCAAGCAGCAGACAGCTTGGAGACACTGCGCTTATTGCAGTGGAGCTAGCTTTCAGCTTGAGGTAGCTAAAATGAGATTAAGTTTCCTTGCTTCAGCACATTTCTAGCCGGAGATAGCTTGGAGACACTGTTCTTATTGCAGTGGAGCTAACTTTCAGCTTAAGGTAGCTAAAATGAGCTTAAGTTTCCTTAATTCAGCTCATTTCTAGCCGGAGATAGCTTGGAGACACTGTTCTTATTGCAGTGGAGCTAACTTTCAGCTTGAGGTAGCTAAAATGAGCTTAAGTTTCCATGTTTTAGCTCATTTCAAGTCGCAGACAGCTAGGAGACACTGTTCTTATTGCAGTGGAGCTAACTTTCAGCTTAAGATAGCTAAAATGAGCTTAAGTTTCCTTGTTTCAGCTCATTTCTAGCCGGAGATAGTTTGGAAACACTGTTCTTATTGCAGTGGAGCTAACTTTCAGCTTAAGGTAGCTAAAATGAGCTTAAGTTTCCTTGTTTCAGCTCATTTCAAGCCGCAGACAGCTTGGAGACACTGCTCTTATTGCAGTGGAGCTAACTTTCAGCTTGAGGTAGCTAAAATGAGCTTAAGTTTCCATGTTTTAGCTCATTTCAAGTCGCAGACAGCTAGGAGACACTGTTCTTATTGCAGTGGAGCTAACTTTCAGCTTGAGGTAGCTAAAATGAGCTTAAGTTTCCATGTTTTAGCTCATTTCAAGTCGCAGACAGCTAGGAGACACTGTTCTTATTGCAGTGGAGCTAACTTTCAGCTTAAGATAGCTAAAATGAGCTTAAGTTTCCTTGTTTCAGCTCATTTCTAGCCGGAGATAGTTTGGAAACACTGTTCTTATTGCAGTGGAGCTAACTTTCAGCTTAAGGTAGCTAAAATGAGCTTAAGTTTCCTTGTTTCAGCTCATTTCAAGCCGCAGTCAGCTTGGAGACACTGTTCTTATTGCAGTGGAGCTAACTTTCAGCTTGAGGTAGCTAAAATGAGCTTAAGTTTCATTGTTTCAGCTCATTTCAAGCCGCAGACAGCTTGGAGACACTGCTCTTATTGCAGTGGAGCTAGCTTTCAGCTTGAGGTAGCTAAAATGAGCTTAAGTTTCCTTGCTTCAGCTCATTTCTAGCCGGAGATAGCTTGGAGACACTGTTCTTATTGCAGTGGAGCTAACTTTCAGCTTAAGGTAGTGTAACAGGGTTATTCTCGTACGTCAGGAGGGTTATGTTCGTCCTGTACATCTGTTCGATGTACAGGAAATCAATGCAATACCGAGGTCAGCTGTCTCACCATACAGCCGACAAATCGGTGAAAATTACCTTTCGGGACGACCGGAGCTAGCCTCAAGCTCCGAACGACGACGTTGGCCCTGTGTACAATGTGTGCACTTACTTAGTGCTCACTTATCCTCCGATGATGCTCGTACTCGGCTACTCAGTTAAGTGTGTCGTGCTGAGTGCAATGCACGACACCCGCGGGGCATGGCGGTATTCGCCTTTGGGATAGGAATTAATCGCCGGTTAATTAAGATAATTCGGAATTAGGATTGATTAATTAATTTATTAATACGAAGTAAGAATAAAAGAAACGTTACAGTAAGGTGAGCCAAGGCAAGGTCGAACCTTGGCTCAAAACAAATAAGGTTATTCGCGTAACTTATAAAAGGTACAAAATACACGATGACGTGTGTGTGTGCGCCCGCCGCAATATACGCGTCGAGACTCGCGGTCTCGATCTACTCGGGGAGGAGGTTATATTCGCCAGGTATCGGTTACCTGGCTCCACGATGTTTATCGCTGGGTTGCGATCGCGCCGGAGTGCGTAGCACTCCGGTTTGCCGTAATCGGGATTCACGGGGCGAGTGAGAGTGTCGCGACGAGAGCGGCTAACCTCTCGTATACGTCTGCGTCGGGATACCGCGCGTATCCCGTCGCCGGTTTCGCTCGCGGTACGGTGGTAATAAACCGGATATAGCCTGGCCAGGACTTACGTTTCAGGAGATGATCTCGGGTGGACAGTACGTGTCTCGTTCTCTTCGGTCCCGTACTCTCTCCCTCTCTCTCTTCCTTCTCTCTAACGTCCTCGTCCTACTACACGCTTCACTCGCGGGACACGCCTAATTCTTCCTTTCGAACGATTTCCGATCCCGCGTTGTTCGAGGTTCGAACGATACTGCCGGTGTGTCGTGCACACCGGCTCTCCGACGCGCTCGCGCATGCGCCTTACGCGTCTTCAACGGTAGACTCACGCGATCGGTACGATTTTCGTCTCGCGTGAACCGTTTACCGTTACACCCCCCTTCCAGACGCAAGGTATATTTCCATATACCATGCTCTGACCTTTCCTAGACGCGTCAGGATATGGTTAGGGGTCTGATACTGAGTGAAATCGCTTTATTTCACGATTTCGATAGCCAGGGGACTTTTACCCTGGTGATCTCGTCCTGACTCAGATTTGTCAGGAGCTATCGGCTCTTTCTGACTTAGCTAGTGGTGGTTCGACCGACTGGGGCATGTACATAGGTTATGTATCCCCTGCCAACCACACACAATAGCGTTAGTGCTTTTTCGTCTTTTCGACGGCGAACTCGTTGAATCGGGTTCAGTATTGTCATCCGTCTACGTCAACAAACTACTTATATAGTGCTTAATACATTTTTCACTGTCGTTTCGCTTGCGCGCGCGTCTTTCTACGGACTACCGATGACCCTGATCTCTCGAGTACGGATTCGACGTCATTATTTACTACACCGCGTTTCACTATGTTTTTCCCGTGGGGTCTCGCGACGGTTTTTGCGGATTTTTGCGGACGGCCGCGCTTTCGTGCTTTCGGCGTTTTGACTCTCGCAGGAGTCTGTTCTCGCACGCTGGTGTCACCCGCTATGACTCGCGCAGGAGTCCGCACGCAATTTGGTGACTGTACGCTCGCCTGGGGCGGGTCGCGCGTCGCCCCTTCTCCCACGATGTCCCTCGGCGGATGTTCTTCTTCCTCATCTGCGTCGAGATCTGGCGAAATGTAGTGTCTAAGGTGTTCGGCGTGTGCCAGGTCGGTCACTTTACCGTCTTTATCCAACAACGTATAAGTATTGGATCCTGGTTGGCCTATTATGATATACGGACCGGTCGCCTTCGGGGCCAGCTTAGCCGAAATACCCTGAGCTGCTGAGGACAGGACTCTGTTCTTCTTCCACACCATATCTCCTACGGTGAAAGGTGTGTTCCTCCTTTTAGCGTTATAATAGCTTGCTTGCCGCTCATGTTGTTGGTCTGAGCGTGCGGCTGCAGACTCATGTACTTCCCTGAGCTTTCGAAGTCGCTCTTGCCATAATTCTATCTTATGGTGCTGCTCCTCTTCTATACCAGCCTGTTCCTGGTTCCTCTTGATGGTACCGGGGGGCATAGGCTCTCGTCCGTAATTCAGCATTGCCGGAGTTGTACCCGTCGACTCGTGGACGGTGTTGTTCAACGAGAATACAAGCTCCGGCAACTTCTCGTCCCAGGTATTGTGGTTTTCCTCTATGAAAGCCACAATCCTGGTTTTCAGCGTTCGGTTGACGCGTTCAACCGGATTCGCTTGGGGGAAATATGGCGGAGTGGTGGTATGGTGTATCCCCACCTCCTGTAGGTATTCGTCGACGGCCTTATTCTTGAATTCGGTACCGTTATCCGATAGAAATACCTCAGTAGTACCAAATCTTAAAACTATTCTCTCTTTGAACTCCTTGAGAATGGTTTTCGCGTTGGCTTTGCGAATTGGTACACACTCCGCCCACCGGGTGAATAAATCCAAGAATACGAGGATGTATTCGTACCCGCCCTTGCTCCTTACAAAGGGTCCGGTGATATCCCCTGCCACGACTTGCCAGGGACGCTCGACCGTGCGTTTTCCCATCAGTCCTGCAGGTGGTCGCTGATCCACCTTGCATTGTTGACAGACGAGACAGCGACGCACGTAGTCCTTCACGTCGGCGTAATAACCTGGCCAGTAGTAATACTTAGCCAGACTGGCAAACGTCTTCTCCCGTCCAGCATGGCCAGACGTAGGAGAGTCGTGGCTTTCTTCGAGGACCGCTTTTCGGTGTTCCTTTGGAATCACTAACTTCCACGCGTCCTCGTCTCCGAGTGTTTCGTCGATCAACTCGTTCGGCTTGTGGAAGTATAGTCGTCCTCCGACACACTTCCAACGAGGAAAATCCCTTGGACTGGATTTAACTCGTTTCAGCCAATTCTGAAACCACTCGTCTTGGGACTCCTCTACCCAAGATATTGCGTGGATGGCGAGAGCCTCCTCCTCGCTCATCCGCGATAGCGCGTCGGGTACATAGTTCAGGGCGCCTTTTCGATGCTCCACATCAAAGCTGTGTCCCTGCAACTCTAACGCCCATCGCGCTAACCTACCCGTTGGGCTGTGTAAGCTACGCAACCAACGTAAGCTACTATGGTCGGTTATAACGCGGAAATGATAGCCTTCTATGTAAGGTCTATATTTACCAATCGCCCATATAACCGCCAGGCATTCTCGTTCCGTAACGCTATAATTGCGTTCGGCCTGGTTTAACGTCCTACTGGCGAATTCCAGTACTCTCTCTTCCCCATTAATCACCTGGAGAAGTACTGCGCCAATGCCAGTGTCGCTCGCGTCTGTTTGTATGACAAACTGCACATCGAACTCTGGCCTCGCTAGGACGGGAGCAGTTGCGATCAGCGCCTTAATCTGATCGAATGCCTGTTGCTGCTCCTCGAGCCATTCAAACTTACGGTCCTTCTTGGTAAGCCTTGTCAGCGGCTCGGCCAAGGTAGCAAAGTCCCGTAAGAATTTCCGGTACCACGAACCCATACCAAGGAATCTTCTCAGCTGTTTTAGATTCTTTGGCGCCGGATAATTAATGATCGGCTCGATTTTCTCGGGGTCTGGTCTGATTCCATCGCGATTTACCAGCACTCCGAGATATTTTACCTCAGTACGTCCAAACACACTTTTATCCCGATTCACTGTGAGACTAGCCTCGTTGATTCTCTTCAGGACATACTTTAGCCACTTTTCGTGTTCCTCAAAGGTCTCCGTGGCGATGATTATATCATCGAGGTACGAAAATGCATAGGGCTCGAGCTCAGGCCCTATGATTTTGTCCACTAACCTTTGGAACGTGGCTCCCGCCTGGGATAGGCCATAAGGCATTCTTTTAAATTGGAATAAGCCTAACCCAGGTACTGTGAACGCGGTAATAGCCGCTGACTCCGGTCTTAGCGGTATCTGGTGGTACGCGCTACTCAAGTCTAGCGTGCTGATGTACCTCGCGTTCTTGAGCTTCCGTAGTATGCCGTCCATGTTAGGCAGCGGGTAAGCATCGGTTTTCGACACTGCATTGACCTTCCGATAGTCAATACAGAACCGATATTTCCCGTTAGGTTTACGAACCATTACTACGGGGCTCGACCATCCACTGGTTGATGGCTCGATCACCCCTGCGTCGAGCATCTCTTTAACCTGGGCGTGCATCTCCTCCTCTATTCGCTTAGAGACGGGATAATATTTCTGCTTGATCGGCCGCGTCGCACCCACGTCGATCGCGTGCTCAATCAAGGAGGTACACCCCAACGGCCTCCCCGTTGTACCCAGGTATCGGTCAGCCAGTGTACGCAGTCTTTCTTGCTCCTCTGGCAGTAAGTCTGCAAGTCCTATTGATGCTATCTCGAATGCATCGATTCGCGATATGCTCGCTACTTCCAGGTCTACGGACTTGTTGGCCGCTTTGATCCAAAGTTTATTCTCGTTTGGATCCAAAACTGCGCCAAAATCACGGATGAAGTCCGCTCCGACGTAACAGTCGATTTGATCGTCCGGAAGTACGGCTACGCGAATATCTCGCTTTATCCCGGCAACCTCGAAAGGCAGGTCTACGTAACCAGCGATCGACACCGTCTGGTTTCCTGGCACTTTCGCTTTCCTTCCGTTGCTCGGGATGAGTGGACAGCCACAGGCCGTGGCCAATTGTAGGCCAATCGAGCCCATTACCGTGCGCGATGCTCCTGTGTCGAACAAGGCGCGTACGCGGTAGCCGGCAATGCCCACTTGGACCCACCAACGAGTTTCTTTTTCACTCGGAGGGTCTTCTCCTCCAGCCCTATCATCCAGATCTCCAGTAGCGGCCGCTATCTGGTGTTGATCCGACTTTTCCGTCGATCTCACAGAATTCGGGCTGAGGCAGCCGCTATCTTTCTCGGACTCAGCCGATGTCGTCGGCACTCCCGGCGACTCTTTTGCTGCCGAGCTCTCTTCACAGCGCTCCGCTGTGATCGGGATATCTGTTCGGGTCTTACGCGGGGCAGGAACGGGAACGACCCTTTTCAACCGCTCCTGTTTGCGTTTCCCGAACAGTCCGGACAATCTGCGCGCTTATACCCTAGCCGTCCGCAACCAAAGCATTTCAGTGGTTGTGTGGCTTGCGGTCTTGCGCTCACGATCTGATTGTCTTTTTCCACCTTCGATCCGCCGTACGTCCTTTCGGCGGAACCCTTCGCATTCTTCGTCCGGTTTGGTTCCCTCGGTTTACCACTTCCGCTCCGAGATGTGGTCATTGAAAGGACGAATTCTCTCATCTTCTCTTCCAGAACTTTGGCCAGGGTTTTCGCCAAGTCCTCTGGCGAATTCTTCTTGGTCTGCGGATTTGGTGTTGTCGGTTGCACCGCTGCAATCTTCGTCTTGGCCCTCTTTTCATCCTTCGGTTTGTAAGCCGACTCGGGTATTAGGGCCGTCTCGGGTGGCGGAGGGTGTCTATACGCTTTCTGTCCCTCCAGCGTAAGTTCGGCTTCGACAGCAAGATCAAGAAGAGTATGGATTGAATCGCAATCCGTCCTGCGCACCAAATTCTGTATCTCGGGGCGCAGGTTGCCGTGCAGTGTATCTAACTGCTGCTCGATCCTTGGGATTGGATCGAGTCTTCTTATCATGTGCACTAAACACGTAATATAGTCCCGTGTTTTCTCGCCGGGTCCTTGATAGCGAGAATTTATTTCGGCAATCAACCTCTTCTGAAACCGCCTATTTGTTCCGAACCAGTGACGAGCTTCTTTTTGGAATTCGGACCACGTCGACCACGTATCTCTTTCGTTTTTGAACCAGAGTGCTGCAACGCCTTTGAATAACTCTGGCAGTGAGCTTAGCAATTCGGATTCTGAAAGATTGGCCAGAATCCGACATTCCTCGACTCGTTCGAGAAATGAGTCTATGCTCTGGTCGCCATCTGCTGAGAACTGTAGTCCCCATTTCCGGACAATTTGACCGACGTCTCTCAGTGACTGTCCTGCACTTCTCTGCCAGGTGCTGTTCTCGGTCCTGGTACCACTCGTATTTCCAAGTCTTTCCTGACCTTGGAAGTTCCCCCCCTCCCAGGCTTGGCCGACTCTCCTTGCGAGTGGTGCTGGGGGGTCAGGTTGTGGTAATTCGGTTGTATTGTCCAGGTAATGGTACGTCATTGTGTCCTGGAATCCTACTTGCTGTCGTTGGCTCCGGACTTCGTGTCGTGGCTGGTCCAGTCTAGTGCTTGTTAAAATAGGCTGAGCTTGCGCAGCCGTTAGCGCATTTACTTTTTCAGTTAATTGCTTAACTGTGTCCGACATTCCTTGCATAAAATTTGCGAATTCGAGTGGGATTTCGAATGATCCTCCGTCTGTTGCAGTGAGTCTTATTCTGCTTGAATTTTTATCATCGTTTGTAATACTGTCGGCAGCTTTGTCATCCGTTGATGTTGATTCCGTGGTTTCTTGCAACATTGCCGTGGTTTCATTGTCTTGGAGGTGGTGAACTCTTCTACGACTTGTTTCCATATTTTCTTTAACTTTTTCATCGTTGTTAAGAGTTAATAATGGATGGCTTGTGTTGTCGTCAATTGTCGAGTTCTCCCACGGGTGTTCTGCCGAGCTATATTTTGTGATAAAATTTTGCCTGAGTTCCTCCCGATGGTACCAGACGGTGATTTCATCCTGCTCAGGTTCTTCAACGAAATCCCTTGGCTCGTAATCTCCTAGGAGCCATTTTGTCAGACGACTTAATTTGTCAAATTTATTGCCTGTATCTTTAAGTGACAGGTCGTTAAGATATTGACAAATATCTTTGTCTCTATAAAACAAACACCAGTCTTCGATCTTCTGTTGTGTCGAACACGCCATATTTATAATAACGATTTAAATAAATAATTAACAATAAATACAAAAAAATAATTTATTTCGCTTTACCAGAGCAGTCCAATTGCGCGGCTATCGTGGGGTCGTTCGCTCGCGTTTTCCCTAAGGCACACAATTATAATCGCAAAATACAAAGAATATATATGATTGGACTATACGGCCTAACTATTGGGTTGCTCTGGCTTTGTCCTACCGTGTACGCTAATGCAAGGTTGTGTGGGTTACTTCGACTCTGGTTGTACCAAGTTGTAACAATATCGGCTTGATATTGCCAGAGTAAGGATTTAATAATTAAATATGAAATATTAATTGTGGGTATTACAAACACCTCTTTAATTTAAAACAGTTAAAATAACCCGAATAAAACAATAAGTGTTTTATTTTTGCCCACACAATCTTTCAGCACGTCAATTAAAATTTATTGAACGTGTATCAAGATAATTCTAATTGATAAACGAAATTAAAGACGAATTATAAATAAAATGAAGACTTCAATTATACGTCTTTTTATTTTTATAGTACTAAATTAATGCCAATTAATTATCTAGTTAATTAATTGGTTAAAGCTTAGCGTACACTTTACACCAAATCTATTGTCTCTCTCTCGCCTATTATGCTACGCAGAAATATATAACGAGAAATTACAATTCTAAGGGTATCGTTCTAGCGCTCGTATTTTTACGACGCACACACTTTATTTTTCGATTTGTGAAATCGTATTATTCACTTTGAAAAATTTTCCAGATTACCGTAAAAAAAAATAAAATACCTTTACGAGGATTACAAAATAATTCGAAAGATTCAGAAAAATTTACGAATTCCGAGAAAATTGGAAAAATTGGAAAAATTCCAAAAACCTACAAAAATTTTGCAAATATGAAAAATTTGAAAATTTTATAAAAATCTAACAAAAAATTATGGAAGATTTTTAAATATCGAAAAATTTAAAAAATCTTGAAAATCTCGAAAATTTTGAAAACCTCGAAAAATTTAAAAATTTCTAAAAAAATTTGAAAATTTCAGAAAATTTGAAAATTTTGAAAAATTTTGAAAAAACTTGAAAATTCTGAAAATTTTGTGAAACTTGAAAAAAATTGCAAATTTTGAAAAATTTGAAAAGATTGAAGATTTCGGAAAATTTGGAAAATTTTTAATTTTTGGGAAAATTTGGGAACTTAATTTGTTTATAAAATTTATGTCTGTTATGAATTATTACTTTAAGAAATTTATTTAATTCGAATTTTAAATTTAATTTAACTCGAAAATAATAAGTCTTATTTCGAAAATAATAGGTATTATTTCGAGTCAATTCCGAGAATTATGTTCGTTTGTACTCGGCTCGTGTTGTTGTTTACATATGTTCGTTGCGACGAACTCGCAACGTACTCGCAACCACTCGTTGCGATTTATATGTACAACAACGTCCGCAGTACAAAATTCAACTAAATGGAAAATTTTTCCTATCCCGAGGAAACTCACGTGTTGGGTATCACTTGCACTAATTTTCCCTATCCCAAGGAAACTCACGTGTTGGGCGCCAGTTGCAACAGGGTTATTCTCGTACGTCAGGAGGGTTATGTTCGTCCTGTACATCTGTTCGATGTACAGGAAATCAATGCAATACCGAGGTCAGCTGTCTCACCATACAGCCGACAAATCGGTGAAAATTACCTTTCGGGACGACCGGAGCTAGCCTCAAGCTCCGAACGACGACGTTGGCCCTGTGTACAATGTGTGCACTTACTTAGTGCTCACTTATCCTCCGATGATGCTCGTACTCGGCTACTCAGTTAAGTGTGTCGTGCTGAGTGCAATGCACGACACCCGCGGGGCATGGCGGTATTCGCCTTTGGGATAGGAATTAATCGCCGGTTAATTAAGATAATTCGGAATTAGGATTGATTAATTAATTTATTAATACGAAGTAAGAATAAAAGAAACGTTACAGTAAGGTGAGCCAAGGCAAGGTCGAACCTTGGCTCAAAACAAATAAGGTTATTCGCGTAACTTATAAAAGGTACAAAATACACGATGACGTGTGTGTGTGCGCCCGCCGCAATATACGCGTCGAGACTCGCGGTCTCGATCTACTCGGGGAGGAGGTTATATTCGCCAGGTATCGGTTACCTGGCTCCACGATGTTTATCGCTGGGTTGCGATCGCGCCGGAGTGCGTAGCACTCCGGTTTGCCGTAATCGGGATTCACGGGGCGAGTGAGAGTGTCGCGACGAGAGCGGCTAACCTCTCGTATACGTCTGCGTCGGGATACCGCGCGTATCCCGTCGCCGGTTTCGCTCGCGGTACGGTGGTAATAAACCGGATATAGCCTGGCCAGGACTTACGTTTCAGGAGATGATCTCGGGTGGACAGTACGTGTCTCGTTCTCTTCGGTCCCGTACTCTCTCCCTCTCTCTCTTCCTTCTCTCTAACGTCCTCGTCCTACTACACGCTTCACTCGCGGGACACGCCTAATTCTTCCTTTCGAACGATTTCCGATCCCGCGTTGTTCGAGGTTCGAACGATACTGCCGGTGTGTCGTGCACACCGGCTCTCCGACGCGCTCGCGCATGCGCCTTACGCGTCTTCAACGGTAGACTCACGCGATCGGTACGATTTTCGTCTCGCGTGAACCGTTTACCGTTACAGTAGCTAAAATGAGCTTAAGTTTCCTTAATTCAGCTCATTTCTAGCCGGAGACAGCTTGGAGACACTGCTCTTATTGCAGTGGAGCTAGCTTTCAGCTTGAGGTAGCTAAAATGAGCTTAAGTTTCCTTGCTTCAGCTCATTTCTAGCCGGAGATAGCTTGGAGACACTGTTCTTATTGCAGTGGAGCTAACTTTCAGCTTAAGGTAGCTAAAATGAGCTTAAGTTTCCTTAATTCAGCTCATTTCTAGCCGGAGATAGCTTGGAGACACTGTTCTTATTGCAGTGGAGCTAACTTTCAGCTTGAGGTAGCTAAAATGAGCTTAAGTTTCCTTAATTCAGCTCATTTCTAGCCGGAGATAGCTTGGAGACACTGTTCTTATTGCAGTGGAGCTAACTTTCAGCTTGAGGTAGCTAAAATGAGCTTAAGTTTCCTTGTTTCAGCTCATTTCAAGCCGCAGACAGCTTGGAGACACTATTCATATTGCAGTGGAGCTAACTTTCAGCTTAAGGTAGCTAAAATGAGCTTAAGTTTCCTTGTTTCAGCTCATTTCAAGCCGCAGTCAGCTTGGAGACACTGTTCTTATTGCAGTGGAGCTAACTTTCAGCTTAAGGTAGCTAAAATGAGCTTAAGTTTCCTTGTTTCAGCTCATTTCTAGCCGGAGATAGCTTGGAGACACTGTTCATATTGCAGTGGAGCTAACTTTCAGCTTAAGGTAGCTAAAATGAGCTTAAGTTTCCTGCTAGTGTGGTAACGTTACCGATAATCAATAATGTCAGTTGCAATTGTAACGATGACAGGAAGTCAGTCAAAGTCCAGACTTTTGCTTCTTGCCGTTATCAGAAATATCAACACATAGACGGGTATCTTATAATTGTCTCTAATCTATGGTATTTAATAACCTGATTGCTGTCAAAAAAATCTTACGTGCTTAGGACCCTAGCTTCCACTGCTAGACAAATGGGAAAATATTTTTAGTCTTATTCAGCTTGTTTCAGCTTGTTTCAGCTCATTTCAAGCCGCAGACAGCTTGGAGACACTGCGCTTATTGCAGTGGAGCTAGCTTTCAGCTTGAGGTAGCTAAAATGAGCTTAAGTTTCCTTGCTTCAGCTCATTTCTAGCCGGAGATAGCTTGGAGACACTGTTCTTATTGCAGTGGAGCTAACTTTCAGCTTAAGGTAGCTAAAATGAGCTTAAGTTTCCTTAATTCAGCTCATTTCTAGCCGGAGATAGCTTGGAGACACTGCTCTTATTGCAGTGGAGCTAACTTTCAGCTTGAGGTAGCTAAAATGAGCTTAAGTTTCCATGTTTCAGCTCATTTCAAGCCGCAGTCAGCTTGGAGACACTGTTCTTATTGCAGTGGAGCTAACATTCAGCTTGAGGTAGCTAAAATAAGCTTAAGTTTCCTTGATTCAGCTCATTTCAAGCCGCAGTCAGCTTGGAGACACTGTTCTTATTGCAGTGGAGCTAACATTCAGCTTAAGGTAGCTAAAATGAGCTTAAGTTTCCTTGCTTCAGCTCATTTCTAGCCGGAGATAGCTTGGAGACACTGTTCTTATTGCAGTGGAGCTAACTTTCAGCTTAAGGTAGCTAAAATGAGCTTAAGTTTCCTTAATTCAGCTCATTTCTAGCCGGAGATAGCTTGGAGACACTGTTCTTATTGCAGTGGAGCTAACTTTCAGCTTGAGGTAGCTACAATGAGCTTAAGTTTCCATGTTTTAGCTCATTTCAAGTCGCAGACAGCTAGGAGACACTGTTCTTATTGCAGTGGAGCTAACTTTCAGCTTAAGATAGCTAAAATGAGCTTAAGTTTCCTTGTTTCAGCTCATTTCTAGCCGGAGATAGTTTGGAAACACTGTTCTTATTGCAGTGGAGCTAACTTTCAGCTTAAGGCTTACACCGCCCGGATTAGGAACGCCAGGGGGACACCAGCCTACCGCAAACTGGTTGACCACGCACTTAGCGAACTTGCGGATGAGGAAATCGCTTTCATCGCTCCAACAACTGCCACTCCAACATCTATGGCTGAGTACCCAGCCGACCTTTCATCATCGGCACTTGCACCCCTCCAAACCGCTCCTTCCTCCCAGGACCCAAGGGAGGCGTACGCAAATGCCGTCAGGCAATTGCTTGATACGCTCAAAGGGAATGACTCCACCAAGAGTCATCCTCTTATCCCCGTGGGTGAACATCTCCTGGGAGGCCATAACGTGAATAGCGGTATCACGGAATGGTTAGAGGTCGTTGGAACACCACCACTGACGGCCCCGAAGGAGCGGCGTAAGAGGCGGCGCGCGGTCGCGGAGAAGCCCCAGCTGAGTCGCCAAAAGATCAGGCGGAGGGAATATGCCAGCATGCAGACCTTGTGCAAGAAGAACATGAGCAAGGCTGCGCACAAGGTGCTTGACGGGGATAATGAGGCCAAACCACCCGACCTCGAGGTGATGCGTGAATATTGGGAACCCGTGTTCACGCGTCCTTCTATCACCGTCGAACAGCACCCAGTGCTGCCAGAAGATCGGCAAAAACATATGCTGGCCGCACCCATATCCGTCAAGGAAGTGGGTGCCATTAATGTTCCCCTTAACTCAGCTGCGGGCCCCGATGGCATAACACCTGCCACTTGGAGGAAGCACCCTGTCACTGTTCGAACCCTCCTCTACAACATGATCCTCTACATCGGATCCTTCCCGGAGGATACCCTCTCGAGTAGGACGGTCTTCGTACCTAAGAAGGCAAACGCTACCTCGCCTTCGGACTTCAGGCCTATAAGCATCGCCTCGGTTGTAGTGCGGCAGCTACATAAGATCTTAGCTGGCCGCATGGTGGCTGCCAAGTTGGTCGATGAAAGGCAGAGATGTCTCGAAGACGGCTGCGCTGAAAACGTAGCAGTCTTGGCCGCGACCATCAGCCACGCCAGGTCCAAGCTGCGTGAACTCCACGTGGTTTCCCTGGATGTGGCAAAGGCCTTCGACTCGGTTAGCCACCAGGCCATAACATCAGCCCTCACCGGGGCCGGCGTGCCCGAGGTCCTCGTTAGGTACATTGAGACCGCCTACCGACGATCCACCACCATCTTGGAGGTAGGGGGTAAGAGATCCGGGAAGATACTTGTTGAGAGGGGGGTGAGACAAGGTGACCCGATGAGCACAGTTATATTCTCTCTGGTCATCGACAGGGTGCTCCGTGCTGTCCCGCCAACGGTGGGATACGCGTTGAAGGACCAAAGCCACCTGGTCAACGCCGTCGCATACGCAGATGATATCTGCCTGGTCTCATCATCGACCACTGGTATGCGTGCGGCGTTGAAGGCAGCCGAAGAAACAGCCGGACAACAGGGGCTCGCCTTTAATCCATCTAAATGCGTTGCCACCTCCATTGTTCCATCTGGACGGGTTAAAAAGGTAAAGATTCTTACTTCACCTCAGTTCTCCCTACTGGGCGGAGCCCCCATTCGTCAATTGGGCCCAGTTGACGAGTGGAGGTACTTAGGTGTAAATCTTAGCCCGGTAGGTTTGAGAAAAGCTAGCCCGTCCCTGGAGGTGGAACTGCAACGCATTACGCGAGCCCCTCTAAAACCACAGCAGCGCCTTAAGATCTTGCGCTGCTTTCTGGTGACCAGGTATTATCATCTCCTGGTCTTGTCCGGCTGTACCCTGAAGATTCTCCGACATCTCGATCTTCAGGTAAGGGCTGCCATACGCAGGTGGCTCCGGCTACCCAAGGACACTCCCGTGCCCTACTTCCACGCGTCCTGCAGGCATGGCGGACTCGGAATCCCTTCCTTCCTCACTACCATCCCCGGCCTAATGCGCTCCCGGCTCATGCGGATGCAAAAGTCATCCTTTCAGTCCGTAAGGGCTGCGCATGAGTCGGAGTGGGTCCAACAAAAGATCCGCTGGACCGATAAAGTTCTCCACCAGAATGGTAGGGAGCTCTATAGCTCAGAAAATCGAGCTGCGTATTGGGCTGAGCGACTCTATGAGTCTGTGGATGGAAGGGAGTTGCGAGACTGTATAGAATCCGCTGCTTCCACCAGGTGGATAGATGCGGGTAGCCTGGGTGTTCCCGGTAGGGATTACATCCAATACCACCATACCCGCATCAACAGTCTCCCCACCCGAGTCCGTACAACGAGAGGCCAGAGGCTCGTGCATACGAACATCAAGTGCCGAGCTGGATGCAGCTGCACCGAGACTGCCGCATACATCATCCAATCCTGCTTCCGTACACACGGAGGCAGGGTTAAGCGGCACGATGCAGTCTGTAAAACCCTGGCTGATCACCTGCGCGCGCGTGGGATGAGGGTTCACACTGAACCCCATCTTAGGACACGGGAAGGGCTGCGTAAGCCCGACCTTGTGGTGGCCAACGAGGGGGTCGGCTACATCGTGGATGCCCAGATTGTGAGTGGAGTTGCGCTAGACGACAGTCACAGGATGAAGGTGGAAAAGTATAACACCGCCCCAGTAAAAGAAGAAGCAGCCAGCTTACTGGGAGTTCCACCTTCTATGATGACTGTCGTATCATGCACCCTTTCCTGGCGGGGTGTATGGAGCGGTGCGTCTGCACGGCAGCTTCACTCGCGTCTGGGCGTCCCGATGGGCCTATTAGCGGGCATTACGACTAGGGTGATACAAGGTTCCCATACCAACTGGAACCGGTGGAGCCAAATGACATCTAGAGCTCCACCAACAGCGCGAGTGGGTGTGGGATGATCGGCCCTCACCCCCCATCAATCAGGGCAACCTGCGCCCTTCCATCTTAATTCGGCAGCAGGAAATAAAGCCGTCCCCAGCCTGACCATCTTGGCTGGGAAGACAGGGGGTTTTAGTGGGTAACCGCATTTATGCGGAGTCCCACATACCCAGGAGTCCAAGACTCCTGGGATGCATAAAGCATTTCCCCCTGTTCAAAAAAAAAAAAAAAAAAAAAAAAAAAAAAAAAAAAAAAAAAAAAAATAGCTAAAATGAGCTTAAGTTTCCTTGTTTCAGCTCATTTCAAGCCGCAGACAGCTTGGAGACACTGCTCTTATTGCAGTGGAGCTAACTTTCAGCTTGAGGTAGCTAAAATGAGCTTAAGTTTCCTTAATTCAGCTCATTTCTAGCCGGAGATAGCTTGGAAACACTGTTCTTATTGCAGTGGAGCTAACTTTCAGCTTAATTATTGCAGTGGAGCTAACTTTCAGCTTAAGGTAGCTAAAATGAGCTTAAGTTTCCTGTTTCAGCTCATTTCAAGCCGCAGACAGCTTGGAGACACTGCCTCTTATTGCAGTGGAGCTAACTTTCAGCTTGAGGTAGCTAAATGAGCTTAAGTTTCCATGTTTCAGCTCATTCAAGCCGCAGTCAGCTTGAGACACTGTTCTTATTGCAGTGGAGCTAACATTCAGCTTGAGGTAGCTAAAATAAGCTTAAGTTTCCTTGATTCAGCTCATTTCAAGCCGCAGACAGCTTGAAGACACTGCGCTTATTGCAGTGGAGCTAACTTTCAGCTTAAGGTAGCTAAAATGAGCTTAAGTTTCCTTGTTTCAGCTCATTTCAAGCCGCAGACAGCTTGGAGACACTGCTCTTATTGCAGTGGAGCTAACTTTCAGCTTGAGGTAGCTAAAATGAGCTTAAGTTTCCTTAATTCAGCTCATTTCTAGCTGGAGATAGCTTGGAGACACTGTTCTTACTGCAGTGGAGCTAACTTTCAGCTTGAGGTAGCTAAAATGAGCTTAAGTTTCCATGTATTAGCTCATTTCAAGTCGCAGACAGCTAGGAGACACTGTTCTTATTGCAGTGGAGCTAACTTTCAGCTTAAGATAGCTAAAATGAGCTTAAGTTTCCTTGTTTCAGCTCATTTCTAGCCGGAGATAGCTTGGAAACACTGTTCTTATTGCAGTGGAGCTAACTTTCAGCTTAAGGTAGCTAAAATGAGCTTAAGTTTCCTGCTAGTGTGGTAACGTTTCCGATAATCAATAATGTCAGTTGCAATTGTAACGATGACAGGAAGTCAGTCAAAGTCCAGACTTTTGCTTCTTGCCGTTATCAGAAATATCAACACATAGACGGGTATCTTATAATTGTCTCTAATCTATGGTATTTAATAACCTGATTGCTGTCAAAAAAATCTTACGTGCTTAGGACCCTAGCTTCCACCGCTAGACAAATGGGAAAATATTTTTAGTCTTATTCAGCTTGTTTCAACTTGTTTCAGCTCATTTCAAGCCGCAGACAGCTTGGAGACACTGCGCTTATTGCAGTGGAGCTAGCTTTCAGCTTGAGGTAGCTAAAATGAGCTTAAGTTTCCTTGCTTCAGCTCATTTCTAGACGGAGATAGCTTGGAGACACTGTTCTTATTGCAGTGGAGCTAACTTTCAGCTTAAGGTAGCTAAAATGAGCTTAAGTTTCCTTAATTCAGCTCATTTCTAGCCGGAGATAGCTTGGAGACACTGTTCTTATTGCAGTGGAGCTAACTTTCAGCTTGTGGTAGCTAAAATGAGCTTAAGTTTCCATGTTTTAGCTCATTTCAAGTCGCAGACAGCTAGGAGACACTGTTCTTATTGCAGTGGAGCTAACTTTCAGCTTAAGATAGCTAAAATGAGCTTAAGTTTCCTTGTTTCAGCTCATTTCTAGCCGGAGATAGTTTGGAAACACTGTTCTTATTGCAGTGGAGCTAACTTTCAGCTTAAGGTAGCTAAAATGAGCTTAAGTTTCCTTGTTTCAACTCATTTCAAGCCGCAGACAGCTTGGAGACACTGCTCTTATTGCAGTGGAGCTAACTTTCAGCTTGAGGTAGCTAAAATGAGCTTAAGTTTCCATGTTTCAGCTCATTTCAAGCCGCAGTCAGCTTGGAGACACTGTTCTTATTGCAGTGGAGCTAACTTTCAGCTTAAGATAGCTAAAATGAGCTTAAGTTTCCTTGTTTCAGCTCATTTCTAGCCGGAGATAGCTTGGAAACAGTGTTCTTATTGCAGTGGAGCTAACTTTCAGCTTAAGGTAGCTAAAATGAGCTTAAGTTTCCTTGTTTCAGCTCATTTAAAGCTGGAGATAGCTTGGAGACACTGTTCTTACTGCAGTGGAGCTAACTTTCAGCTTAAGGTATTTAAAATGAGCTTAAGTTTCCTTGTTTCAGCTCATTTCAAGCCGCAGACAGCTTGGAGACACTGCTCTTATTGCAGTGGAGCTAACTTTCAGCTTGAGGTAGCTAAAATGAGCTTAAGTTTCCATGTTTCAGCTCATTTCAAGCCGCAGTCAGCTTGGAGACACTGCGCTTATTGCAGTGGAGCTAGCTTTCAGCTTGAGGTAGCTAAAATGAGCTTAAGTTTCCTGCTAGTGTGGTAACGTTTCCGATAATCAATAATGTCAGTTGCAATTGTAACGATGACAGGAAGTCAGTCAAAGTCCAGACTTTTGCTTCTTGCCGTTATCAGAAATATCAACACATAGACGGGTATCTTATAATTGTCTCTAATCTATGGTATTTAATAACCTGATTGCTGTCAAAAAAATCTTACGTGCTTAGGACCCTAGCTTCCACTGCTAGACAAATGGGAAAATATTTTTAGTCTTATTCAGCTTGTTTCAACTTGTTTCAGCTCATTTCAAGCCGCAGACAGCTTGGAGACACTGCGCTTATTGCAGTGGAGCTAGCTTTCAGCTTGAGGTAGCTAAAATGAGCTTAAGTTTCCTTGCTTCAGCTCATTTCTAGACGGAGATAGCTTGGAGACACTGTTCTTATTGCAGTGGAGCTAACTTTCAGCTTAAGGTAGCTAAAATGAGCTTAAGTTTCCTTAATTCAGCTCATTTCTAGCCGGAGATAGCTTGGAGACACTGTTCTTATTGCAGTGGAGCTAACTTTCAGCTTGAGGTAGCTAAAATGAGCTTAAGTTTCCATGTTTTAGCTCATTTCAAGTCGCAGACAGCTAGGAGACACTGTTCTTATTGCAGTGGAGCTAACTTTCAGCTTAAGATAGCTAAAATGAGCTTAAGTTTCCTTGTTTCAGCTCATTTCTAGCCGGAGATAGCTTGGAAACAGTGTTCTTATTGCAGTGGAGCTAACTTTCAGCTTAAGGTAGCTAAAATGAGCTTAAGTTTCCTTGTTTCAGCTCATTTCAAGCCGCAGACAGCTTGGAGACACTATTCATATTGCAGTGGAGCTAACTTTCAGCTTAAGGTATTTAAAATGAGCTTAAGTTTCCTTGTTTCAGCTCATTTCAAGCCGCAGACAGCTTGGAGACACTGCTCTTATTGCAGTGGAGCTAACTTTCAGCTTGAGGTAGCTAAAATGAGCTTAAGTTTCCATGTTTCAGCTCATTTCAAGCCGCAGTCAGCTTGGAGACACTGCGCTTATTGCAGTGGAGCTAGCTTTCATCTTGAGGTAGCTAAAATGAGCTTAAGTTTCCTTGCTTCAGCTCATTTCTAGCCGGAGATAGCTTGGAGACACTGTTCTTATTGCAGTGGAGCTAACTTTCAGCTTAAGGTAGCTAAAATGAGCTTAAGTTTCCTTGTTTCAGCTCATTTCAAGCCGCAGACAGCTTGGAGACACTGATTCATTATTGCAGTGGAGCTAACTTTCAGCTTAAGGTATTAAAATGAGCTTAAGTTTCCTTGTTTCAGCTCATTTCAAGCCGCAGACAGCTTGGAGACACTGCTCTTATTGCAGTGGAGCTAACTTTCAGCTTGAGGTAGCTAAAATGAGCTTAAGTTTCCATGTTTCAGCTCATTTCAAGCCGCAGTCAGCTTGGAGACACTGCGCTTATTGCAGTGGAGCTAGCTTTCAGCTTGAGGTAGCTAAAATGAGCTTAAGTTTCCTTGTTTCAGCTCATTTCTAGCCGGAGATAGCTTGGAAACACTGTTCTTATTGCAGTGGAGCTAACTTTCAGCTTAAGGTAGCTAAAATGAGCTTAAGTTTCCTTGTTTCAGCTCATTTCTAGCCGGCAGACTAGCTTGGAGACACTGTTCTTATTGCAGTGGAGCTAACTTTCAGCTTAAGAGTAGCTAAAATGAGCTTAAGTTTCCTTGTTTCAGCTCATTTCTAGCCGGAGATAGCTTGGAAACACTGTTCTTATTGCAGTGGAGCTAACTTTCAGCTTAAGGTAGCTAAAATGAGCTTAAGTTTCCTTGTTTCAGCTCATTTCAAGCCGCAGTCAGCTTGGAGACACTATTCATATTGCAGTGGAGCTAACTTTCAGCTTAAGGTAGCTAAAATGAGCTTAAGTTTCCTTGTTTCAGCTCATTTCAAGCCGCAGTCAGCTTGGAGACACTGTTCTTATTGCAGTGGAGCTAACATTCAGCTTAAGGTAGCTAAAATGAGTTTAAGTTTCCTTGTTTCAGCTCATTTCAAGCCGCAGTCAGCTTGGAGACACTGTTCTTATTGCAGTGGAGCTAACATTCAGCTTAAGGTAGCTAAAATGAGCTTAAGTTTCCTGCTAGTGTTGTAACGTTTCCCAAAATCAATAATGTCATTTGCAATTGATATGAAAACAGCAAGTCAGTCAAAGTCCAGACTTTTGCTTCTTGCCGGCATCCGAAATATCAACACATAGACGGGTATCTTATAGTTGTCTCTAATCTATGGTATTTAGTAACCTGATTGCTGTCAAAAAAATCTTACGTGCTTAGGACCCTAGCTTCCACTGCTAGACAAATGGGAAAATATTTTTAGTCTTATTCAGCTTGTTTCAGCTTGTTTCAGCTCATTTCCAGCCGCAGTCAGCTTGGAGACACTGTTCTTATTGCAGTGGAGCTAACTTTCAGCTTGAGGTAGCTAAAATGAGCTTAAGTTTCCTTGTTTCAGCTCATTTCTAGCCGCAGATAGCTTGGAGACACTGTTCTTATTGCAGTGGAGCTAACTTTCAGCTTAAGGTAGCTAAAATGAGCTTAAGTTTCCTTGCTTCAGCTCATTTCTAAGCCGCAGATAGCTTGGAGACACTGTTCTTATTGCAGTGGAGCTAACTTTCAGCTTAGAGTAGCTAAAATGAGCTTAAGTTTCCTTGTTTCAGCTCATTTCTAGCCGGAGATAGCTTGGAAACACTGTTCTTATTGCAGTGGAGCTAACTTTCAGCTTAAGGTAGCTAAAATGAGCTTAAGTTTCCTTGTTTCAGCTCATTTCAAGCCGCAGTCAGCTTGGAGACACTATTCATATTGCAGTGGAGCTAACTTTCAGCTTAAGGTAGCTAAAATGAGCTTAAGTTTCCTTGTTTCAGCTCATTTCAAGCCGCAGTCAGCTTGGAGACACTGTTCTTATTGCAGTGGAGCTAACATTCAGCTTAAGGTAGCTAAAATGAGTTTAAGTTTCCTTGTTTCAGCTCATTTCAAGCCGCAGTCAGCTTGGAGACACTGTTCTTATTGCAGTGGAGCTAACATTCAGCTTAAGGTAGCTAAAATGAGCTTAAGTTTCCTGCTAGTGTTGTAACGTTTCCCAAAATCAATAATGTCATTTGCAATTGATATGAAAACAGCAAGTCAGTCAAAGTCCAGACTTTTGCTTCTTGCCGGCATCCGAAATATCAACACATAGACGGGTATCTTATAGTTGTCTCTAATCTATGGTATTTAGTAACCTGATTGCTGTCAAAAAAATCTTACGTGCTTAGGACCCTAGCTTCCACTGCTAGACAAATGGGAAAATATTTTTAGTCTTATTCAGCTTGTTTCAGCTTGTTTCAGCTCATTTCCAGCCGCAGTCAGCTTGGAGACACTGTTCTTATTGCAGTGGAGCTAATTTTCAGCTTGAGGTAGCTAAAATGAGCTTAAGTTTCATTGTTTCAGCTCATTTCTAGCCGCAGTCAGCTTGGAGACACTGTTCTTATTGCAGTGGAGCTAACTTTCAGCTTGAGGTAGCTAAAATGAGCTTAAGTTTCCATGTTTCAGCTCATTTCAAGCCGCAGTCAGCTTGGAGACACTGTTCTTATTGCAGTGGAGCTAACTTTCAGCTTAAGGTAGCTAAAATGAGCTTAAGTTTCCTTGTTTCAGCTCATTTCTAGCCGGAGATAGCTTGGAAACACTGTTCTTATTGCAGTGGAGCTAACTTTCAGCTTAAGGTAGCTAAAATGAGCTTAAGTTTCCTTGTTTCAGCTCATTTCAAGCCGCAGTCAGCTTGGAGACACTATTCATATTGCAGTGGAGCTAACTTTCAGCTTAAGGTAGCTAAAATGAGCTTAAGTTTCCTTGTTTCAGCTCATTTCAAGCCGCAGTCAGCTTGGAGACACTGTTCTTATTGCAGTGGAGCTAACTTTCAGCTTAAGATAGCTAAAATGAGCTTAAGTATCCTTGTTTCAGCTCATTTCAAGCCGCAGTCAGCTTGGAGACACTGTTCTTATTGCAGTGGAGCTAACATTCAGCTTAAGGTAGCTAAAATGAGCTTAAGTTTCCTGCTAGTGTTGTAACGTTTCCCAAAATCAATAATGTCATTTGCAATTGATATGAAAACAGCAAGTCAGTCAAAGTCCAGACTTTTGCTTCTTGCCGGCATCCGAAATATCAACACATAGACGGGTATCTTATAGTTGTCTCTAATCTATGGTATTTAGTAACCTGATTGCAGTCAAAAAAATCTTACGTGCTTAGGACCCTAGCTTCCACTGCTAGACAAATGGGAAAATATTTTTAGTCTTATTCAGCTTGTTTCAGCTTGTTTCAGCTCATTTCCAGCCGCAGTCAGCTTGGAGACACTGTTCTTATTGCAGTGGAGCTAATTTTCAGCTTGAGGTAGCTAAAATGAGCTTAAGTTTCATTGTTTCAGCTCATTTCTAGCCGCAGTCAGCTTGGAGACACTGTTCTTATTGCAGTGGAGCTAACTTTCAGCTTAAGGTAGCTAAAATGAGCTTAAGTTTCCTTGTTTCAGCTCATTTCAAGCCGCAGTCAGCTTGGAGACACTGTTCTTATTGCAGTGGAGCTAACTTTCAGCTTAAGGTAGCTAAAATGAGCTTAAGTTTCCTTGTTTCAGCTCATTTCAAGCCGCAGACAGCTTGGAGACACTGCTCTTATTGCAGTGGAGCTAACTTTCAGCTTGAGGTAGCTAAAATGAGCTTAAGTTTCCATGTTTCAGCTCATTTCAAGCCGCAGTCAGCTTGGAGACACTATTCATATTGCAGTGGAGCTAACTTTCAGCTTAAGGTAGCTAAAATGAGCTTAAGTTTCCTTGTTTCAGCTCATTTCAAGCCGCAGTCAGCTTGGAGACACTGTTCTTATTGCAGTGGAGCTAACATTCAGCTTAAGGTAGCTAAAATGAGTTTAAGTTTCCTTAATTCAGCTCATTTCTAGCTGGAGATAGCTTGGAGACACTGTTCTTACTGCAGTGGAGCTAACTTTCAGCTTGAGGTAGCTAAAATGAGCTTAAGTTTCCTTGTTTCAGCTCATTTCTAGCCGGAGATAGCTTGGAAACACTGTTCTTATTGCAGTGGAGCTAACTTTCAGCTTAAGGTAGCTAAAATGAGCTTAAGTTTCCTTGCTTCAGCTCATTTCTAGCCGGAGATAGCTTGGAGACACTGTTCTTATTGCAGTGGAGCTAACTTTCAGCTTAAGATAGCTAAAATGAGCTTAAGTTTCCTTGTTTCAGCTCATTTCTAGCCGGAGATAGCTTGGAAACACTGTTCTTATTGCAGTGGAGCTAACTTTCAGCTTAAGGTAGCTAAAATGAGCTTAAGTTTCCTTGTTTCAGCTCATTTCAAGCCGCAGTCAGCTTGGAGACACTATTCATATTGCAGTGGAGCTAACTTTCAGCTTAAGGTAGCTAAAATGAGCTTAAGTTTCCTTGTTTCAGCTCATTTCAAGCCGCAGTCAGCTTAGGAGACACTGTTCTTATTGCAGTGGAGCTAACATTCAGCTTAAGGATAGCTAAAATGAGCTTTAAGTATCCTTGTTTCAGCTCATTTCAAGCCGCAGTCAGCTTGGAGACACTGTTCTTATTGCAGTGGAGCTAACATTCAGCTTAAGGTAGCTAAAATGAGCTTAAGTTTCCTGCTAGTGTTGTAACGTTTCCCAAAATCAATAATGTCATTTGCAATTGATATGAAAACAGCAAGTCAGTCAAAGTCCAGACTTTTGCTTCTTGCCGGCATCCGAAATATCAACACATAGACGGGTATCTTATAGTTGTCTCTAATCTATGGTATTTAGTAACCTGATTGCTGTCAAAAAAATCTTACGTGCTTAGGACCCTAGCTTCCACTGCTAGACAAATGGGAAAATATTTTTAGTCTTATTCAGCTTGTTTCAGCTTGTTTCAGCTCATTTCCAGCCGCAGTCAGCTTGGAGACACTGTTCTTATTGCAGTGGAGCTAACTTTCAGCTTGAGGTAGCTAAAATGAGCTTAAGTTTCATTGTTTCAGCTCATTTCTAGCCGCAGATAGCTTGGAGACACTGTTCTTATTGCAGTGGAGCTAACTTTCAGCTTAAGGTAGCTAAAATGAGCTTAAGTTTCCTTGCTTTCAGCTCATTTCTAAGCCGCAGATAGCTTGGAGACACTGTTCTTATTGCAGTGGAGCTAACTTTCAGCTTAAGATAGCTAAAATGAGCTTAAGTTTTCTTGTTTCAGCTCATTTCTAGCCGCAGTCAGCTTGGAGACACTGTTCTTATTGCAGTGGAGCTAACTTTCAGCTTAAGATAGCTAAAATGAGCTTAAGTATCCTTGTTTCAGCTCATTTCAAGCCGCAGTCAGCTTGGAGACACTGTTCTTATTGCAGTGGAGCTAACATTCAGCTTAAGGTAGCTAAAATGAGCTTAAGTTTCCTGCTAGTGTTGTAACGTTTCCCAAAATCAATAATGTCATTTGCAATTGATATGAAAACAGCAAGTCAGTCAAAGTCCAGACTTTTGCTTCTTGCCGGCATCCGAAATATCAACACATAGACGGGTATCTTATAGTTGTCTCTAATCTATGGTATTTAGTAACCTGATTGCAGTCAAAAAAATCTTACGTGCTTAGGACCCTAGCTTCCACTGCTAGACAAATGGGAAAATATTTTTAGTCTTATTCAGCTTGTTTCAGCTTGTTTCAGCTCATTTCCAGCCGCAGTCAGCTTGGAGACACTGTTCTTATTGCAGTGGAGCTAATTTTCAGCTTGAGGTAGCTAAAATGAGCTTAAGTTTCATTGTTTCAGCTCATTTCTAGCCGCAGTCAGCTTGGAGACACTGTTCTTATTGCAGTGGAGCTAACTTTCAGCTTAAGGTAGCTAAAATGAGCTTAAGTTTCCTTGTTTCAGCTCATTTCAAGCCGCAGTCAGCTTGGAGACACTGTTCTTATTGCAGTGGAGCTAACTTTCAGCTTAAGGTAGCTAAAATGAGCTTAAGTTTCCTTGTTTCAGCTCATTTCAAGCCGCAGACAGCTTGGAGACACTGCTCTTATTGCAGTGGAGCTAACTTTCAGCTTGAGGTAGCTAAAATGAGCTTAAGTTTCCATTGTTTCAGCTCATTTCAAGCCGCAGTCAGCTTGGAGACACTATTCATATTGCAGTGGAGCTAACTTTCAGCTTAAGGTAGCTAAAATGAGCTTAAGTTTCCTTGTTTCAGCTCATTTCAAGCCGCAGTCAGCTTGGAGACACTGTTCTTATTGCAGTGGAGCTAACATTCAGCTTAAGGTAGCTAAAATGAGTTTAAGTTTCCTTAATTCAGCTCATTTCTAGCTGGAGATAGCTTGGAGACACTGTTCTTACTGCAGTGGAGCTAACTTTCAGCTTGAGGTAGCTAAAATGAGCTTAAGTTTCCTTGTTTCAGCTCATTTCTAGCCGGAGATAGCTTGGAAACACTGTTCTTATTGCAGTGGAGCTAACTTTCAGCTTAAGGTAGCTAAAATGAGCTTAAGTTTCCTTGCTTCAGCTCATTTCTAGCCGGAGATAGCTTGGAGACACTGTTCTTATTGCAGTGGAGCTAACTTTCAGCTTAAGATAGCTAAAATGAGCTTAAGTTTCCTTGTTACAGCTCATTTCTAGCCGGAGATAGCTTGGAAACACTGTTCTTATTGCAGTGGAGCTAACTTTCAGCTTAAGGTAGCTAAAATGAGCTTAAGTTTCCTTGTTTCAGCTCATTTCAAGCCGCAGTCAGCTTGGAGACACTATTCATATTGCAGTGGAGCTAACTTTCAGCTTAAGGTAGCTAAAATGAGCTTAAGTTTCCTTGTTTCAGCTCATTTCAAGCCGCAGTCAGCTAGGAGACACTGTTCTTATTGCAGTGGAGCTAACTTTCAGCTTAAGATAGCTAAAATGAGCTTAAGTATCCTTGTTTCAGCTCATTTCAAGCCGCAGTCAGCTTGGAGACACTGTTCTTATTGCAGTGGAGCTAACATTCAGCTTAAGGTAGCTAAAATGAGCTTAAGTTTCCTGCTAGTGTTGTAACGTTTCCCAAAATCAATAATGTCATTTGCAATTGATATGAAAACAGCAAGTCAGTCAAAGTCCAGACTTTTGCTTCTTGCCGGCATCCGAAATATCAACACATAGACGGGTATCTTATAGTTGTCTCTAATCTATGGTATTTAGTAACCTGATTGCTGTCAAAAAAATCTTACGTGCTTAGGACCCTAGCTTCCACTGCTAGACAAATGGGAAAATATTTTTAGTCTTATTCAGCTTGTTTCAGCTTGTTTCAGCTCATTTCCAGCCGCAGTCAGCTTGGAGACACTGTTCTTATTGCAGTGGAGCTAATTTTCAGCTTGAGGTAGCTAAAATGAGCTTAAGTTTCATTGTTTCAGCTCATTTCTAGCCGCAGTCAGCTTGGAGACACTGTTCTTATTGCAGTGGAGCTAACTTTCAGCTTAAGGTAGCTAAAATGAGCTTAAGTTTCCTTAGTTTCAGCTCATTTCTAGCCGCAGATCAGCTTGGAGACACTGTTCTTATTGCAGTGGAGCTAACTTTCAGCTTAAGGTAGCTAAAATGAGCTTAAGTTTCCTTGTTTCAGCTCATTTCTAGCCGGAGATAGCTTGGAAACACTGTTCTTATTGCAGTGGAGCTAACTTTCAGCTTAAGGTAGCTAAAATGAGCTTAAGTTTCCTTGTTTCAGCTCATTTCAAGCCGCAGTCAGCTTGGAGACACTATTCATATTGCAGTGGAGCTAACTTTCAGCTTAAGGTAGCTAAAATGAGCTTAAGTTTCCTTGTTTCAGCTCATTTCAAGCCGCAGTCAGCTTGGAGACACTGTTCTTATTGCAGTGGAGCTAATTTTCAGCTTGAGGTAGCTAAAATGAGCTTAAGTTTTCTTGTTTCAGCTCATTTCTAGCCGGAGATAGCTTGGAAACACTGTTCTTATTGCAGTGGAGCTAACTTTCAGCTTAAGGTAGCTAAAATGAGCTTAAGTTTCCTTGTTTCAGCTCATTTCAAGCCGCAGACAGCTTGGAGACACTATTCATATTGCAGTGGAGCTAACTTTCAGCTTAAGGTAGCTAAAATGAGCTTAAGTTTCCTTGTTTCAGCTCATTTCAAGCCGCAGTCAGCTTGGAGACACTGTTCTTATTGCAGTGGAGCTAACATTCAGCTTAAGGTAGCTAAAATGAGTTTAAGTTTCCTTAATTCAGCTCATTTCTAGCTGGAGATAGCTTGGAGACACTGTTCTTACTGCAGTGGAGCTAACTTTCAGCTTGAGGTAGCTAAAATGAGCTTAAGTTTCCTTGTTTCAGCTCATTTCTAGCCGGAGATAGCTTGGAAACACTGTTCTTATTGCAGTGGAGCTAACTTTCAGCTTAAGGTAGCTAAAATGAGCTTAAGTTTCCTTGCTTCAGCTCATTTCTAGCCGGAGATAGCTTGGAGACACTGTTCTTATTGCAGTGGAGCTAACTTTCAGCTTAAGATAGCTAAAATGAGCTTAAGTTTCCTTGTTACAGCTCATTTCTAGCCGGAGATAGCTTGGAAACACTGTTCTTATTGCAGTGGAGCTAACTTTCAGCTTAAGGTAGCTAAAATGAGCTTAAGTTTCCTTGTTTCAGCTCATTTCAAGCCGCAGTCAGCTTGGAGACACTATTCATATTGCAGTGGAGCTAACTTTCAGCTTAAGGTAGCTAAAATGAGCTTAAGTTTCCTTGTTTCAGCTCATTTCAAGCCGCAGTCAGCTAGGAGACACTGTTCTTATTGCAGTGGAGCTAACATTTCAGCTTAAGATAGCTAAAATGAGCTTAAGTTCCTTGTTTCAGCTCATTTCAAGCCGCAGTCAGCTTGGAGACACTGTTCTTATTGCAGTGGAGCTAACATTCAGCTTAAGGTAGCTAAAATGAGCTTAAGTTTCCTGCTAGTGTTGTAACGTTTCCCAAAATCAATAATGTCATTTGCAATTGATATGAAAACAGCAAGTCAGTCAAAGTCCAGACTTTTGCTTCTTGCCGGCATCCGAAATATCAACACATAGACGGGTATCTTATAGTTGTCTCTAATCTATGGTATTTAGTAACCTGATTGCTGTCAAAAAAATCTTACGTGCTTAGGACCCTAGCTTCCACTGCTAGACAAATGGGAAAATATTTTTAGTCTTATTCAGCTTGTTTCAGCTTGTTTAGCTCATTTCCAGCCGCAGTCAGCTTGGAGACACTGTTCTTATTGCAGTGGAGCTAACTTTCAGCTGAGGTAGCATAAATGAGCCTTAAGTTTCCTTGTTTCAGCTCATTTCTAGCCGAGATAGCTTGGAAACACTGTTCTTATTGCAGTGGAGCTACCTTTCAGCTTAAGGTAGCTAAAATGAGCTTAAGTTTCCTTGCTTCAGCTCATTTCTAGCCGGAGATAGCTTGGAGACACTGTTCTTATTGCAGTGGAGCTAACTTTCAGCTTAAGATAGCTAAAATGAGCTTAGTTCCTTGTTTCAGCTCATTTCTAGCCGGAGAGAAGCTTGGAAACACTGTTCTTATTGCAGTGGAGCAACTTTCAGCTTAAGGTAGCTAAAATGAGCTTAAGTTTCCTTGTTTCAGCTCATTTCAAGCCGCAGTCGCTTGGAGACACTATTCATATTGCAGTGGAGCTAACTTTCAGCTTAAGGTAGCTAAAATGAGCTTAAGTTTCCTTGTTTCAGCTCATTCAAGCCGCAAGTCAGCTTGGAGACACTGTTCTTATTGCAGTGAGCTAACATTCATCTTAAGGTAGCTAAAATGAGTTTAAGTTTTCTTGTTTCAGCTCATTTCAAGCCGCAGTCAGCTTGGAGACACGTCTTATTGCAGTGGAGCTAACATTCGCTTCAAGGTAGCTAAAATGAGCTTAGTTTCCTGCTAGTGTTGTAACGTTTCCCAAATCAATAATGTCATTTGCAATTGATATGAAAACAGCAAGTCAGTCAAAGTCCAGACTTTTGCTTCTTGCCGGCATCCGAAATATCAACACATAGACGGGTATCTTATAGTTGTCTCTAATCTATGGTATTTAGTAACCTGATTGCTGTCAAAAAAATCTTACGTGCTTAGGACCCTAGCTTCCACTGCTAGACAAATGGGAAAATATTTTTAGTCTTATTCAGCTTGTTTCAGCTTGTTTCAGCTCATTTCCAGCCGCAGTCAGCTTGGAGACACTGTTCTTATTGCAGTGGAGCTAATTTTCAGCTTGAGGTAGCTAAAATGAGCTTAAGTTTCATTGTTTCAGCTCATTTCTAGCCGCAGTCAGCTTGGAGACACTGTTCTTATTGCAGTGGAGCTAACTTTCAGCTTAAGGTAGCTAAAATGAGCTTAAGTTTCCTTAATTCAGCTCATTTCTAGCCGGAGATAGCTTGGAGACACTGTTCTTATTGCAGTGGAGCTAACTTTCAGCTTAAGGTAGCTAAAATGAGCTTAAGTTTCCTTGTTTCAGCTCATTTCAAGCCGCAGACAGCTTGGAGACACTGCTCTTATTGCAGTGGAGCTAGCTTTCAGCTTGAGGTAGCTAAAATGAGCTTAAGTTTCCTTGCTTCAGCTCATTTCTAGCCGGAGATAGCTTGGAGACACTGTTCTTATTGCAGTGGAGCTAACTTTCAGCTTAAGGTAGCTAAAATGAGCTTAAGTTTCCTTAATTCAGCTCATTTCTAGCCGGAGATAGCTTGGAGACACTGTTCTTATTGCAGTGGAGCTAACTTTCAGCTTGAGGTAGCTAAAATGAGCTTAAGTTTCCTTAATTCAGCTCATTTCTAGCCGGAGATAGCTTGGAGACACTGTTCTTATTGCAGTGGAGCTAACTTTCAGCTTGAGGTAGCTAAAATGAGCTTAAGTTTCCTTGTTTCAGCTCATTTCTAGCCGGAGATAGCTTGGAAACACTGTTCTTATTGCAGTGGAGCTAACTTTCAGCTTAAGGTAGCTAAAATGAGCTTAAGTTTCCTTGTTTCAGCTCATTTCAAGCCGCAGACAGCTTGGAGACACTATTCATATTGCAGTGGAGCTAACTTTCAGCTTAAGGTAGCTAAAATGAGCTTAAGTTTCCTTGTTTCAGCTCATTTCAAGCCGCAGTCAGCTTGGAGACACTGTTCTTATTGCAGTGGAGCTAACATTCAGCTTAAGGTAGCTAAAATGAGCTTAAGTTTCCTTAATTCAGCTCATTTCTAGCTGGAGATAGCTTGGAGACACTGTTCATATTGCAGTGGAGCTAGCTTTCAGCTAGAGGTAGCTAAAATGAGCTTAAGTTTCCTTGCTTCAGCTCATTTCTAGCCGGAGATAGCTTGGAGACACTGTTCTTATTGCAGTGGAGCTAACTTTCAGCTTAAGGTAGCTAAAATGAGCTTAAGTTTCCTTAATTCAGCTCATTTCTAGCCGGAGATAGCTTGGAGACACTGTTCTTATTGCAGTGGAGCTAACTTTCAGCTTGAGGTAGCTAAATGAGCTTAAGTTTCCTTAATTCAGCTCATTTCTAGCCGGAGATAGCTTGGAAACACTGTTCTTATTGCAGTGGAGCTAACTTTCAGCTTAAGGTAGCTAAAATGAGCTTAAGTTTCCTTGTTTCAGCTCATTTCAAGCCGCAGTCAGCTTGGAGACACTGTTCTTATTGCAGTGGAGCTAACTTTCAGCTTAAGATAGCTAAAATGAGCTTAAGTATCCTTGTTTCAGCTCATTTCAAGCCGCAGTCAGCTTGGAGACACTGTTCTTATTGCAGTGGAGCTAACATTCAGCTTAAGGTAGCTAAAATGAGCTTAAGTTTCCTGCTAGTGTTGTAACGTTTCCCAAAATCAATAATGTCATTTGCAATTGATATGAAAACAGCAAGTCAGTCAAAGTCCAGACTTTTGCTTCTTGCCGGCATCCGAAATATCAACACATAGACGGGTATCTTATAGTTGTCTCTAATCTATGGTATTTAGTAACCTGATTGCTGTCAAAAAAATCTTACGTGCTTAGGACCCTAGCTTCCACTGCTAGACAAATGGGAAAATATTTTTAGTCTTATTCAGCTTGTTTCAGCTTGTTTTAGCTCATTTCCAGCCGCAGTCAGCTTGGAGACACTGTTCTTATTGCAGTGGAGCTAATTTCAGCTTGAGGTAGCTAAAATGAGCTTAAGTTTCCATGTTTCAGCTCATTTCAAGCCGCAGTCAGCTTGGAGACACTGTTCTTATTGCAGTGGAGCTAACTTTCAGCTTAAGATAGCTAAAATGAGCTTAAGTTTTCTTGTTTCAGCTCATTTCTAGCCGGAGATAGCTTGGAACACTGTCTTATTGCAGTGGAGCTAACTTTCAGCTTAAGGTAGCTAAAATGAGCTTAAGTTTCCTTGTTTCAGCTCATTTCAAGCCGCAGACAGCTTGGAGACACTATTCATATTGCAGTGGAGCTAACTTTCAGCTTAAGGTAGCTAAAATGAGCTTAAGTTTCCTTGTTTCAGCTCATTTCAAGCCGCAGTCAGCTTGGAGACACTGTTCTTATTGCAGTGGAGCTAACATTCAGCTTAAGGTAGCTAAAATGAGCTTAAGTTTCCTGCTACTGTTGTCACGTTTCCCAAAATCAATAATGTCATTTGCAATTGATATGAAAACAGCAAGTCAGTCAAAGTCCAGACTTTTGCTTCTTGCCGGCATCCGAAATATCAACACATAGACGGGTATCTTATAGTTGTCTCTAATCTATGGTATTTAGTAACCTGATTGCTGTCAAAAAATCTTACGTGCTTAGGACCCTAGCTTCCACTGCTAGACAAATGGGAAAATATTTTTAGTCTTATTCAGCTTGTTTCAGCTGTTTCAGCTCATTTCCAGCCGCAGTCAGCTTGGAGACACTGTTCTTATTGCAGTGGAGCTAATTTTCAGCTTGAGGTAGCTAAAATGAGCTTAAGTTTCATTGTTTAAGCTCTTTTCTAGCCGCAGTCAGCTTGGAGACACTGTTCTTATTGCAGTGGAGCTAACTTTCAGCTTAAGGTAGCTAAAATGAGCTTAAGTTTCCTTAATTCAGCTCATTTCTAGCCGGAGATAGCTTGGAGACACTGTTCTTATTGCAGTGGAGCTAACTTTCAGCTTAAGGTAGCTAAAATGAGCTTAAGTTTCCTTGTTTCAGCTCATTTCAAGCCGCAGACAGCTTGGAGACACTGCTTCTTATTGCAGTGGACTAAGCTTTCAGCTTAGAGGTAGCTAAAATGAGCTTAAGTTCCTTGCTTCAGCTCATTTCTAGCCGAGATAGCTTGGAGACACTGTTCTTATTGCAGTGGAGCTAACTTTCAGCTTAAGGTAGCTAAAATGAGCTTAAGTTTCCTAATTCAGCTCATTCTAGCCGGAGATAGCTTGGAGACACTGTGCTTATTGCAGTGGAGCTAACTTTCAGCTTGAGGTAGCTAAAATGAGCTTAAGTTTCCTTAATTCAGCTCATTTCTAGCCGGAGATAGCTTGGAGACACTGTTCTTATGCAGTGGAGCTAACTTTCAGCTTGAGGTAGCTAAAATGAGCTTAAGTTTCCTTGTTTCAGCTCATTTCTAGCCGGAGATAGCTTGGAAAATCACTGTTTCTTATTGCAGTGGAGCTAACTTTCAGCTTAAGGTAGCTAAAATGAGCTTAATAAGTGTTCCTTGTTTCAGCTCATATTCATAGCCGGCAGGACTAGCCTTTGGAGGCACTAGCTATCCTATTGCAGTGGAGCTAACTGTCCAGCTTAAGGTAGCTAAAATGAGACTCTGAAGTTTCCTGTTTTCAGCTCATTTCAAGCCGCAGTCAGCTTGGAGACACTGTTTCTTTTGCAGTGGAGCTAACATTCAGCTTAAGGTAGCTAAAATGAAGCTTAAGTTTCCTTAATTCAGCTCATTTCTAGCTGGAGATAGCTTGGAGACACTGTTCATATTGCAGTGGAGCTAGCTTTCAGCTAGAGGTAGCTAAAATGAGCTTAAG
>JANSJX010000029.1:0-203777 GCA_026168455.1 Theocolax elegans | reverse complement strand
ATTTTAATGAAAGATGTAGCATACATTAAAATAAATTTACCGCAATATTTTATAAAACGTTTTATTGGATAGAGTTCCCAAGTATCATCTCGTTCGTCCAAATTTATGATTGCTTTTTTGCATTTCGATTGTTCTTTATAAGGAGGCCAATATACTAAAAATTTGAAAATTTCTACTTCTTTGCCGGTTTATGTGTGTGTACACGTATAATATTGCAAGCTCACTCAATCCACCCGGCAACGAACGAAATCTAAAAATTTGAAAATTTCGGTTTCTTTGCCGGTTATACGTGTTTATGGTGGCAAAAGCATTTTAATTCAAAGCACCCGGCTAGGTACAATATCTAAAAATTTGAAAAATTGGACTTCTTAGGCGTTAATATGTTTTTAGGTGAAAAAAAGCATTTAATTAAAGCACCCGGCTATGGAACGATATCTAAAAATGTGAAAATTTCGACACCTTAGCCGGTTATATTGTTTATACGAGAAAAAAAGCATTTTAATTCAAAGCACCCGGCTATGGAAAAATCTAAAAATTTGAAAAGGACTTCTTAGGCGGTTAATATGTGTTTATAGGTGAAAAAAAGCATTATAATTTAAAGCACCCGGCTATGGAACGATATCTAAAAATGTGAAAATTTCGACATCTTAGCCGTTTATATGGTTTATACGAGAAAAAAAGCATTTGAATTCAAAGCACCAGGCTATGGAACGAAACTTAAAATTGAAATTTTGGACTTCTTTGCCGGTTTAGGCGTGTATCTACGTGTAATATTGCATGTTAATTCAATTCACCTGGCTATGGGACGATATCTAAAAATTTGAAATTTGGACTTCTTAGCCGTATATATGTGTTTATTCGAGAAAAAATCATTTGAATCATAGCCCGGCTATGGAACAAAATCTAAAAATTTGAAAATTTCTACTTCTTTGCCGTTTGTGTGTTGTGATACTGTAATATTGCGCGTTAATTCAAGCAGCATCCGGCTATGGAACGACATCTAAAAATTTGAAAATTTCGACATCTTAGCCGGTTTATATGTTTATACAGAAAAAAAAGCATTTAAATTCAAAGCAGCAGGCTATGGAACGAAATCTAAAAATTTGAAAATTGGGACTTCTTAGCCGGTTTATATGTGTTTATACGTGACAAAATGCATTTGAATTCGATAACCAGGCTATGTGAACAATATCTAAAAATTTGAAAATTTGGACTTCTTAGCCGGTTTATATGTTTTATTCGAGAAAAAAATCATTTGAATTTATAGCACCGGGCTATGGAACGAAATCTAAAAATTTGAAAATTTCGACATCTTAGCCGGTTTATACGTGTTATAGGTGAAAAAACATTTTTAATTCAAAGCACCAGGCTATGGAACAATATCTAAAAATTTGAAAAATTGAACTTCTTAGCGTTAATAATGTGTTTATAGGTGAATAAAAGCATTATAATTTAAAGCACCGGCTATGGAACGATCGCTAAAATGTGAAAATTTCGACATCTTAGCCGGTTTATATGTGTTTATAAAAAAAAAAGCATTTGAATTCAAAGCACCAGGCTATGGAACGAAACTTAAAAATTTGAAATTTTGGACTCCTTTGCCGTTTAGGCGTGTATATACGGTAATATGCATGTTATTCAATCCACCCGGCTATTAAACGAAATCTAAAAGTTTGAAAATTTGGACTTCTTAGCCGATCTATATGTGATTATTCGAGAAAAAAAACATTTGAATACATAGCACCGGGCTATGGAACGAAATCTAAAAATTTGAAAATTTCTACTTCTTTGCCGGTTTTATGTGTGTATCCGTGTAATATTGCATAATAATTCAATTCACCTGGCTATGGTACGAAATCTACAAATTTGAAATTTGGACTTCTTAGCCGGTTTTTATGTGTTTATTCGAGAAAAAAATCATTTGAATTTATAGCACCGGGCTATGGAACGAAATCTAAAAATTTGAAAATTTCGACTTATTTGCCGGTTTATATGTGTTTATTCGAGAAAAAGGCATTTGAATTCAAAGCACCAGGCTATGGAATGAAGTCTTAAAATTTGAAAATTTCGACTTTATGGCCGGTTTATCGTGTATATACGTGTAATAATGCATGTTAACTCATCCATCCGGCAACGGAACGAAATCTAAAAATTTGAAAATTTCGGTTTCTTAGCCGTTTATACGTGTTTATAGGTGAAAAAAAGCATTTGAATTCAAGCACCCGGATATGGAACGAAATCTAAAAATTTGAAAATTTCGCATCTTAGCCGGTTTATACGTTGTTTATAGGTGAAAAAAAGCATTTTAATTCAAGCACCCGGCTATGGAACGAAATCTAAAATTTGAAAATTTCTACTTCTTTGCCGGTTTATGTGTGTGTACACGTAAATTTGCAAGCTCACTCAATCCACCCGGCAACGGACGAAATCTAAAAATTTGAAAATTTCGGTTTCTTTGCCGGTTTATACGTGTTTATGGAAAAAAGCATTTTAATTCAAAGCACCCGGCTATGGTACAATATCTAAAAATTTGAAAAATTGGACTTCTTAGCGGTTAATATGTGTTTATAGGTGAAAAAAAGCATTATAATTTAAAGCACCCGGCTATGGAACGATATCTAAAAATGTGAAAATTTCGACCACCTTAGCCGGTTTATAGTGTTTATACAGAAAAAAAGCATTTTAATTCAAAGCACCGGCTATGGAAAATATCTAAAAATTTGAAAAATTGGACTTCTTAGGCGGTTAATATGTGTATAGGTGAAAAAAAGCATTATAATTTAAAGCACCCGGCTATGGAACGATATCTAAAAATGTGAAAATTCGACATCTTAGCCGGTTTATATGTGTTTATACGAGAAAAAAAGCATTTGAATTCAAAGCACCAGCTATGGAACGAAACTTAAAAATTTGAAATTTTGGACTTCTTTGCCGGTTTAGGCGTGTATATACGTGTAATATTGCATGTTAATTCAATTCACCTGGCTATGGAACGATATCAAAAATTTGAAATTTGGACTTCTTAGCCGGTATATATGTGTTTATCGAGAAAAAAATCATTTGAATTCATAGCACCGGGCTATGGAACAAAATCTAAAAATTTGAAAATTTCTACTTCTTTGCCGGTTTATGTGTGTGTATACGTGTAATATTGCATGTTAATTCAAAGCATCCGCTATGGAACGACATCTAAAAATTTGAAAATTTCGACATCTTAGCCGGTTATATGTGTTTATACGAAAAAAAAAGCATTTAAATTCAAAGCAGCAGGCTAGGAACGAAATCTAAAAATTTGAAAATTTGGACTTCTTAGCCGGTTTATATGTGTTTATACGTGAAAAAATGCATTTGAATTCGATTAACCAGGCTATGGAACAATATCTAAAAATTTGAAAATTTGGACTTCTTAGCCGGTTTATATGTGTTTATACGAGAAAAAAAGCATTTGAATTCAAAGCACCAGGCTATGGAACGAAATCTAAAAATTTGAAAATTTCTACTTCTTGCGGTTTATGTGCTATATACGTGTAAAAATGCATGTTAATTCATCCACCCGGTTATAGAACGAAATCCTAAATTTGAAAATTTCGACTTCATAGCTGGTTTATGCGTGTTTATAGGTGAATAAAAGCATTTTAATTCAAAGCATCCGGCTATGGAACGAAATCTAAAAATTTGAAAATTTCGACATCTTAGCCGGTTTATATGTTTTTATACGAGAAAAAAAGCATTTGAATTCAAAGCACCAGCTATGGAACGAAATCTTAAAATTTGACAATTTCTACTTCTTTGCCGGTTTATACGTGTTTATAGGTGAAAAAAAGCATTTTAATTCAAAGCACCAGCTATGGAACAATATCTAAAAATTTGAAAATTTGGACTTCTTAGCTGGTTAGGGTGTATATACGTGTAATATTGCATTTTAATTCAAGCACCCGTCTATGGAACGAAATCTAAAAATTTGAAAATTTCTACTTCTTTGCCGGTTTATGTGTGTGTTCACGTATAATATTGCAAGCTCACTCAATCCACCCGGCAACGGAACGAAATCTAAAAATTTGAAAATTTCGGTTTCTTAGCCGGTTTATACGTGTTTAGGTGAATAAAAGCATTATAATTTAAAGCACCCGGCTATGGAACGATATCTAAAAATGTGAAAATTTCGACATCTTAGCCGGTTTATATGTGTTTATAAAAAAAAAAGCATTTGAATTCAAAGCACCAGGCTATGGAACGAAACTTAAAAATTTGAAATTTGGACTCCTTTGCCGGTTTAGGCGTGTATATACGTGTAATATTGCATGTTAATTCATCCACCCGGCTATTAAACGAAATCTAAAAGTTTGAAAATTTGGACTTCTTAGCCGATCTATATGTGATTATTCGAGAAAAAAAACATTTGAATACATAGCACCGGGCTATGGAACGAAATCTAAAAATTTGAAAATTTCTACTTCTTTGCCGGTTTATGTGTGTGTATCCGTGTAATATTGCATAATAATTCAATTCACCTGGCTATGGTACGAAATCTACAAATTTGAAATTTGGACTTCTTAGCCGGTTTTTATGTGTTTATTCGAGAAAAAAATCATTTGAATTTATAGCACCGGGCTATGGAACGAAATCTAAAAATTTGAAAATTTCGACTTATTTGCCGGTTTATATGTGTTTATTCGAGAAAAAATGCATTTGAATTCAAAGCACCAGGCTATGGAATGAAGTCTTAAAATTTGAAAATTTCGACTTTATGGCCGGTTTATGCGTGTATATACGTGTAATAATGCATGTTAACTCAATCCATCCGGCAACGGAACGAAATCTAAAAATTTGAAAATTTCGGTTTCTTAGCCGGTTTATACGTGTTTATAGGTGAAAAAAAGCATTTGAATTCAAAGCACCCGGATATGGAACGAAATCTAAAAATTTGAAAATTTCGACATCTTAGCCGGTTTATACGTTGTTTATAGGTGAAAAAAAGCATTTTAATTCAAAGCACCCGGCTATGGAACGAAATCTAAAAATTTGAAAATTTCTACTTCTTTGCCGGTTTATGTGTGTGTACACGTATAATATTGCAAGCTCACTCAATCCACCCGGCAACGGAACGAAATCTAAAAATTTGAAAATTTCGGTTTCTTTGCCGGTTTATACGTGTTTATGGTGAAAAAAAGCATTTTAATTCAAAGCACCCGGCTATGGTACAATATCTAAAAATTTGAAAAATTGGACTTCTTAGGCGGTTAATATGTGTTTATAGGTGAAAAAAAGCATTATAATTTAAAGCACCCGGCTATGGAACGATATCTAAAAATGTGAAAATTTCGACACCTTAGCCGGTTTATATGTGTTTATACGAGAAAAAAAGCATTTTAATTCAAAGCACCCGGCTATGGAAAAATATCTAAAAATTTGAAAAATTGGACTTCTTAGGCGGTTAATATGTGTTTATAGGTGAAAAAAAGCATTATAATTTAAAGCACCCGGCTATGGAACGATATCTAAAAATGTGAAAATTTCGACATCTTAGCCGGTTTATATGTGTTTATACGAGAAAAAAAGCATTTGAATTCAAAGCACCAGGCTATGGAACGAAACTTAAAAATTTGAAATTTTGGACTTCTTTGCCGGTTTAGGCGTGTATATACGTGTAATATTGCATGTTAATTCAATTCACCTGGCTATGGAACGATATCTAAAAATTTGAAATTTGGACTTCTTAGCCGGTATATATGTGTTTATTCGAGAAAAAAATCATTTGAATTCATAGCACCGGGCTATGGAACAAAATCTAAAAATTTGAAAATTTCTACTTCTTTGCCGGTTTATGTGTGTGTATACGTGTAATATTGCATGTTAATTCAAAGCATCCGGCTATGGAACGACATCTAAAAATTTGAAAATTTCGACATCTTAGCCGGTTTATATGTGTTTATACGAGAAAAAAAAGCATTTAAATTCAAAGCAGCAGGCTATGGAACGAAATCTAAAAATTTGAAAATTTGGACTTCTTAGCCGGTTTATAGTGTTTATACGTGAAAAAATGCATTGAATTCGATTAACCAGCTATGGAACAATATCTAAAAATTTGAAAATTTGGACTCTTAGCCGGTTTATATGTGTTTATACGAGAAAAAAAGCATTTGAATTCAAAGCACCAGGCTATGGAACGAAATCTAAAAATTTGAAAATTTCTACTTCTTTGCCGGTTTATGTGCGTATATACGTGTAAAAATGCATGTTAATTCAATCCACCGGTTATAGAACGAATCCTAAAATTTGAAAATTCGACTTCATAGCTGGTTATGCGTGTTTATAGGTGAATAAAAGCATTTTAATTCAAAGCATCGGCTATGGAACGAAATCTAAAAATTTGAAAATTTCGACATCTTAGCCGGTTTATATGTTTTTATACGAGAAAAAAGCATTTGAATTCAAAGCACCAGGCTATGGAACGAAATCTTAAAATTTGACAATTTCTACTTCTTTGCCGGTTTATACGTGTTTATAGGTGAAAAAAAGCATTTTAATTCAAAGCACCAGGCTATGGAACAATATCTAAAAATTTGAAAATTTGGACTTCTTAGCTGGTTTAGGCGTGTATATACGTGTAATATTGCATTTTAATTCAAAGCACCCGTCTATGGAACGAAATCTAAAAATTTGAAAATTTCTACTTCTTTGCCGGTTTATGTGTGTGTCACGTATAATATTGCAAGCTCACTCAATCCACCCGGCAACGGAACGAAATCTAAAAATTTGAAAATTTCGGTTTCTTAGCCGGTTATACGTGTTTATGGTGAAAAAAAGCATTTTAATTCAAAGCACCCGGCTATGGTACAATATCTAAAAATTTGAAAAATTGGACTTCTTAGGCGGTTAATATGTGTTTATAGGTGAAAAAAAGCATTATAATTTAAAGCACCCGGCTATGGAACGATATCTAAAAATGTGAAAATTTCGACACCTTAGCCGGTTTATATGTGTTTATACGAGAAAAAAAGCATTTGAATTCAAAGCACCGGGCTATGGAACGAAATCTAAAAATTTGAAAATTTCGACATCTTACCCGGTTTATATGTGTTTATACGAAAAAATGCATTTGAATTCGATTCACCGGGCTATGGAACGAAATCTAAAACTTGAAAATTTCTACTTCTTTGCCGGTTTATGTGTGTGTATACGTGTATTGCATAATAATTCAATTCACCTGGCTATGGAACGATATCTAAAAATTTGAAATTTGGACTTCTTAGCCGGTATATGTGTTTATTCGAGAAAAAAATCATTTGAATTCATAGCACCGGGCTATGGAACGAAATCTAAAAATTTGAAAATTTCGACATCTTAGCCGGTTTATAGTGTTATACGAGAAAAAATGCATTTGAATTCGATTCACCGGGCTATGGAACGAAATCTAAAACTTGAAAATTTCTACTTCTTTGCCGGTTTATGTGTGTGTATACGTGTAATATGCATAATAATTCAATTCACCTGGCTATGGAACGAAATCTAAAAATTTGAAATTTGGACTTCTTAGCCGGTTTATATGTGTTTATTCGAGAAAAAAATCATTTGAATTTATAGCACCGGGCTATGGAACGAAATCTAAAAATTTGAAAATTTCGACATCTTAGCCGGTTTATACGTGTTTATAGGTGAAAAAAAGCATTTTAATTCAAAGCACCAGGATATGGAACAATATCTAAAAATTTGAAAATTTGGACTTCTTTGCCGGTTAATATGTTTATAGGTGAAAAAAAGCATTATAATTTAAAGCACCGGCTACGGAACGATATCTAAAAATGTGAAAATTTCGACATCTTAGCCGGTTTTTATGTGTTTATTCGAGAAAAAAATCATTTGAATTTATAGCACCGGGCTATGGAACGAAATCTAAAAATTTGAAAATTTCGACATCTTAGCCGGTTTATATGTGTTTATACGAGAAAAAAAGCATTTGAATTCGATTCACCGGGCTATGGAACGAAATCTAAAAATTTGAAAATTTGGACTTCTTAGCCGGTTTAAGCGTGTATATACGTGTAATATGCATGTTAATTCAATCCCCCGGCAATGGAACGAAATCTAAAAATTTTGAAAATTTCGACATCTTAGCCGGTTTATACGTTGTTTATAGGTGAAAAAAGCATTTTAATTCAAAGCACCCGACTATGGAACGAAATCTAAAAATTTTGAAAATTTCTACTTCTTTGCTGGTTTATGTGTGTGTACACGTATAATATTGCAAGCTCACTCAATCCACCCGGCAACGGAACGACATCTAAAAATTTGAAAATTTCGACATCTTAGCCGGTTTATACGTGTTTATAGGTGAAAAAAGCATTTTAATTCAAAGCACCAGACTATGGAACAATATCTAAAAATTTGAAAATTTGGACTTCTTAGCCGTTAATATGTGTTTATAGGTGAAAAAAAGCATTATAATTTAAAGCACCCGGCTACGGAACGATATCTAAAAATGTGAAAATTTCGACATCTTAGCCGGTTTATATGTGTTTATACGAGAAAAAAAAGCATTTGAATTCAAGCACCAGGCTATGAACGAAATCTAAAAATTTGAAAATTCGGACTTCTTTGCCGGTTTAGGCGTGTATATACGTGTAATATTGCATGTTAATTCAATCCACCCGGCTATTAAACGAAATCTAAAAGTTTGAAAATTTGGACTTCTTAGCCGATCTATATGTGTTTATTCGAGAAAAAAAACATTTGAATACATAGCACCGGGCTATGGAACAAAATCTAAAAATTTGAAAATTTCTACTTCTTTGCCGGTTTATGTGTGTGTATCCGTGTAATATTGCATAATAATTCAATTCACCTGGCTATGGAACGAAATCTACAAATTTGAAATTTGGACTTCTTAGCCGGTTGTTATGTGTTTATTCGAGAAAAAAATCATTTGAATTTATAGCACCGGGCTATGGAACGAAATTTAAAAATTTGAAAATTTCGACATCTTAGCCGGTTTATATGTTTATACGAGAAAAAAAAGCATTTAAATTCAAAGCAGCAGGCTATGGAACGAAATCTAAAAATTTGAAAATTTGGACTTCTTAGCCGGTTTATATGTGTTTATACGTGAAAAAATGCATTTGAATTCGATTCACCGGGCTATGGAACGAAATCTAAAAATTTGAAAATTTGGACTTCTTAGCCGGTTTAAGCGTGTATATACGTGTAATATTGCATGTTAATTCAACCCACCCGGCAATGGAACGAAATCTAAAAATTTGAAAATTTCGACATCTTAGCCGGTTTTATGTGTTTATTCGAGAAAAAAATCATTTGAATTTATAGCACCGGGCTATGGAACGAAATCTAAAAATTTGAAAATTTCGACATCTTAGCCGGTTTTATGTGTTTATACGAGAAAAAATGCATTTGAATTCGATTCACCGGGCTATGGAACGAAATCTAAAAATTTGAAAATTTGGACTTCTTAGCCGGTTTAAGCGTGTATATACGTGTAATATTGCATGTTAATTCAATCCCCCGGCAATGGAACGAAATCTAAAATTTTGAAAATTTCGACATCTTAGCCGGTTTATACGTTGTTTATAGGTGAAAAAAAGCATTTTAATTCAAAGCACCCGACTATGGAACGAAATCTTAAAATTTGAAAATTTCTACTTCTTTGCTGGTTTATGTGTGTGTACACGTATAATATTGCAAGCTCACTCAATCCACCCGGCAACGGAACGACATCTAAAAATTTGAAAATTTCGACATCTTAGCCGGTTTATACGTGTTTATAGGTGAAAAAAAGCATTTTAATTCAAAGCACCAGACTATGGAACAATATCTAAAAATTTGAAAATTTGGACTTCTTAGCCGGTTAATATGTGTTTATAGGTGAAAAAAAGCATTATAATTTAAAGCACCCGGCTACGGAACGATATCTAAAAATGTGAAAATTTCGACATCTTAGCCGGTTTATATGTGTTTATACGAGAAAAAAAAGCATTTGAATTCAAAGCACCAGGCTATGGAACGAAATCTAAAAATTTGAAAATTCGGACTTCTTTGCCGGTTTAGGCGTGTATATACGTGTAATATTGCATGTTAATTCAATCCACCCGGCTATTAAACGAAATCTAAAAGTTTGAAAATTTGGACTTCTTAGCCGATCTATATGTGTTTATTCGAGAAAAAAAACATTTGAATACATAGCACCGGGCTATGGAACAAAATCTAAAAATTTGAAAATTTCTACTTCTTTGCCGGTTTATGTGTGTGTATCCGTGTAATATTGCATAATAATTCAATTCACCTGGCTATGGAACGAAATCTACAAATTTGAAATTTGGACTTCTTAGCCGGTTGTTATGTGTTTATTCGAGAAAAAAATCATTTGAATTTATAGCACCGGGCTATGGAACGAAATTTAAAAATTTGAAAATTTCGACATCTTAGCCGGTTTATATGTGTTTATACGAGAAAAAAAAGCATTTAAATTCAAAGCAGCAGGCTATGGAACGAAATCTAAAAATTTGAAAATTTGGACTTCTTAGCCGGTTTATATGTGTTTATACGTGAAAAAATGCATTTGAATTCGATTCACCGGCTATGGAACGAAATCTAAAAATTTGAAAATTTGGACTTCTTAGCCGGTTTAAGCGTGTATATACGTGTAATATTGCATGTTAATTCAACCCACCCGGCAATGGAACGAAATCTAAAAATTTGAAAATTTCGACATCTTAGCCGGTTTATATGTGTTTATACGAGAAACAAAGCATTTGAATTCAAAGCACCCGGCTATGGATCGAAATCCAAAAATTTGAAAATTTCGACATCTTAGCCGGTTTATACGTGTTTATAGGTGAAAAAAAGCATTTTAATTCCAAGCTCCCGGCTATGGAACGAACCCTAAAAATTTGAAAATTTGAACATCCTAGCCGGTTTATACGTGTTTATACGTGAAAAAAAGCATTTGAATTCATAGCACCAGGCTATGGAATGAAATCTAAAAATGTGAAAATTTCGACATCTTAGCCGGTTTATATGTTTTTATACGAGAAAAAAAGCATTTGAATTCAAAGCACCAGGCAATGGAACGAAACTTAAAAATTTGAAATTTTGGACTTTTTTGCCGGTTTATGTGTGTGTACACGTATAATATTGCAAGCTCACTCAATCCACCCAGCAACGGAACGAAATCTAAAAATTTGAAAATTTCGGTTTCTTAGCCGGTTTATATGTGTTTATACAAGAAAAAAAGCATTTGAATTCAAAGCACCAGGCTATGGAACGAAATCTAAAAATTTGAAAATTTCGACATCTTAGCCGGTTTATACGTGTTTATACGAGAAAAAATGCATTTGAATTCAAAGCACCAGGCTATGGAACGAAATCTTAAAATTTAAAAATTTCGACTTCATGGCCGGTTTATGCTTGTATATATGTGTAATAATGCATGTTAACTCAATCCACCCGGCTATGGAAGGAAGTCTAAAAATTTAAGAATTTGGACTTCTAAGCCTGTTTAAGCGTGTATATACGTGTAATATTGCATGTTAATTCAATCCACCCGGCAATGGAACGAAATCTAAAAATTTGAAAATTTCGAGACCTTAGCCGGTTTATACGTGTTTAGGTGAAAAAAGCATTTTAATTCCAAGCTCCCGGCTATGGAACGAACTCTAAAAATCTGAAAATTTGAACATCTTAGCCGGTTTATACGTGTTTATACGAGAAAAAATGCATTTGAATTCAAAGCACCAGGCTATGGAACGAAATCTTAAAATTTAAAAATTTCGACTTCATGGCCGGTTTATGCTTGTATATATGTGTAATAATGCATGTTAACTCAATCCACCCGGCTATGGAAGGAAGTCTAAAAATTTAAGAATTTGGACTTCTAAGCCTGTTTAAGCGTGTATATACGTGTAATATTGCATGTTAATTCAATCCACCCGGCAATGGAACGAAATCTAAAAATTTGAAAATTTCGAGACCTTAGCCGGTTTATACGTGTTTATAGGTGAAAAAAAGCATTTTAATTCCAAGCTCCCGGCTATGGAACGAACTCTAAAAATCTGAAAATTTGAACATCTTAGCCGGTTTATACGTGTTTATACGTGAAAAAAAGCATTTGAATTCATAGCACCGGGCTATGGAATGAAATCTAAAAATTTGAAAATTTCGACATCTTAGCCGGTTTATACGTGTTTATAGGTGAAAAGAAGCATTTTAATTCAAAGCACCTGGCTATGGAACGAAATCTAAAAATTTGAAAATTTCTACTTCTTTGCCGGTTTATGTGTGTGTACACGTATAATATTGCAAGCTCACTCAATCCACCCGGCAACGGAACGAAATCTAAAAATTTGAAAATTTCGGTTTCTTTGCCGGTTTATACGTGTTTATACGTGAAAAAAAGCATTTGAATTCAAAGCACCAGGCTATGGAACGAAATCGAGAAATTTGAAAATTTCGACATCTTAGCCGGTTTATATGTATTTATACGAGAAAAAATGCATTTAATTCAAAGCACCAGGCTATGGAACGAAATCTTAAAATTTAAAAATTTCGACTTCATGGCCGGTTTATGTGTGTATATACGTGTAATATTGCATGTTAATTCAATCCACCCGGCAATGGAACGAAATCTAAAAATTTGAAAATTTCGAGATCTTAGCCCGTTTATACGTGTTTATAGGTGAAAAAAAGCATTTTAATTCCAAGCTCCCGGCTATGGAACGAACCCTAAAAATTTGAAAATTTGAACATCCTAGCCGGTTTATACGTGTTTATACGTGAAAAAAAACATTTGAATTCATAGCACCAGGCTATGGAATGAAATCTAAAAATTTGAAAATTTCGACATCCTAGCCGGTTTATACGTGTTTATAGGCGAAAAGAAGCATTTTCATTCAAAGCACCTGGCTATGGAACGAAATCTAAAAATTTGAAAATTTGGACTTCTTAGCCGGTTTAGGCGTGTTTATACGTGAAAAAAAGCATTTGAATTCAAAGCACCAGGCTATGGTACAATATCTAAAAATTTGAAAAATTGGACTTCTTAGGCGGTTAATATGTGTTTATAGGTGAAAAAAAGCATTATAATTTAAAGCACCCGGCTATGGAACGATATCTAAAAATGTGAAAATTTCGACACCTTAGCCGGTTTATATGTGTTTATACGAGAAAAAAAGCATTTGAATTCAAAGCACCAGGCAATGGAACGAAACTTAAAAATTTGTAATTTTGGACTTCTTTGCCGGTTTAGGCGTGTATATACGTGTAATATTGCACGTTAATTCAATTCACCTGGCTATGGAACGATATCTAAAAATTTGAAATTTGGACTTCTTAGCCGGTATATATGTATTTATTCGAGAAAAAAATCATTTGAATTCATAGCACCGGGCTATGGAACGAAATCTAAAAATTTGAAAATTTCTACTTCTTTGCCGGTTTATGTGTGTATACGTGTAATATTGCATAATAATTCAATTCACCTGGCTATGGAACGAAATCTAAAAATTTGAAATTTGGACTTCTTAGCCGGTTTATATGTGTTTATTCGAGAAAAAAATCATTTGAATTTATAGCACCGGGCTATGGAACGAAATCTAAAAATTTGAAAATTTCGACATCTTAGCCGGTTTATACGTGTTTTCAGGTGAAAAAAAGCATTTTAATTCAAAGCACCAGGCTATGGAACAATATCTAAAAATTTGAAAATTTCTACTTCTTGCCGGTTTATGTGTGTATACGTGTAATATTGCATAATAATTCAATCCACCCGGCAACGGAACGAAATCTAAAAATTTGAAAATTTGGCCTTCCTAGCTGGTTTATGTGTGTATGTGTTTATATACGTGTAAAAATTCATGTTAATTCAATTCAGCTAGCTATGGAACGAAATCTAAAAATTTGAAATTTGGACTTCTTAGCCGGTTTATATGTGTTTATTCGAGAAAAAAATCATTTGAATTTATAGCACCGGGCTATGGAACGAAATCTAAAAATTTGAAAATTTCGACATCTTAGCCGGTTTATACGTGTTTATAGGTGAAAAAAAGCATTTTAATTCAAAGCACCAGGCTATGGAACAATATCTAAAAATTTGAAAAATTGGACTTCTCAGGCGGTTAATATGTGTTTATAGGTGAAAAAAAGCATTATAATTTAAAGCACCCGGCTATGGAACGATATCTAAAAATGTGAAAATTTCGACATCTTAGCCGGTTTATATGTGTTTATAAAAAAAAAAAGCATTTGAATTCAAAGCACCAGGCTATGGAACGAAACTTAAAAATTTGAAATTTTGGACTTCTTTCCCGGTTTAGGCGTGTATATACGTGTAATATTGCATGTTAATTCAATCCACCCGGCTATGGAACGAAATCTAAAAATTTGAAATTTGGACTTATTAGCCGATTTATATGTGTTTATTCGAGAAAAAAACATTTGAATACATAGCACCGGGCTATGGAACGAAATCTAAAAATTTGAAAATTTCTACTTCTTTGCCGGTTTATGTGTGGTATACGTGTAATATTGCATAATAATTCAATTCACCTGGCTATGGAACGAAATCTAAAAATTTGAAAAATTGGACTTCTCAGGCGGTTAATATGTGTTTATAGGTGAATAAAAGCATTATAATTTAAAGCACCGGCTATGGAACGATATCTAAAAATGTGAAAATTTCGACATCTTAGCCGGTTTATATGTGTTTATACGAGAAAAAAAGCATTTGAATTCAAAGCACCAGGCTATGGAACGAAACTTAAAAATTTGAAAATTTCTACTTCTTTGCCGGTTTATGTGTGTGTACACGTATATATTGCAAGCTCACTCAATCCACCCGGCAACGGAACGAAATCTAAAAATTTGAAATTTGGACTTCTTAGCCGGTTTTTATGTGTTTATAAAAAAAAAAAGCATTTGAATTCAAAGCACCAGGCTATGGAACGAAATCTAAAAATTTGAAATTTGGACTTCTTTCCCGGTTTAGGCGTGTATATACGTGTAATATTGCATGTTAATTCAATCCACCCGGCAATGGAACGAAATCTAAAATTTGAAAATTTCGACATCTTAGCCGGTTTATATGTGTTTATACGAGAAACAAAGCATTTGAATTCAAAGCACCCGGCTATGGAACGAAATCTAAAAATTTGAAAATTTCTACTTCTTTGCCGGTTTATGTGTGTATACGTGTATATTGCATAATAATTCAATCCACCGGCAATGGAACGAAATCTAAAAATTGAAAATTTCGACATCTTAGCCGGTTTATATGTGTTTATAGGTGAAAAAAAGCATTTTAATTCAAAGCACCAGGCTATGGAACAATATCTAAAAATTTGAAATTTGGACTTATTAGCCGATTTATATGTGTTTATTCGAGAAAAAAAACATTTGAATACATAGCACCGGGCTATGGAACGAAATCTAAAAATTTGAAAATTTCTACTTCTTTGCCGGTTTATGTGTGTGTATCCGTGTAATATTGCATAATAATTCAATTCACCTGGCTATGGAACGAAATCTAAAAATTTGAAAAATTGGACTTCTTAGCCGGTTTTTATGTGTTTATTCGAGAAAAAAATCATTTGAATTTATAGCACCGGGCTATGGAACGAAATCTAAAAATTTGAAAATTTCGACATCTTAGCCGGTTTATACGTGTTTATAGGTGAAAAAAAGCATTTTAATTCAAAGCACCAGGCTATGGAACAATATCTAAAAATTTGAAAAATTGGACTTCTTAGGCGGTTAATATGTGTTTATAGGTGAAAAAAAGCATTATAATTTAAAGCACCCGGCGACGGAACGATATCTAAAAATGTGAAAATTTCGACATCTTAGCCGGTTTATATGTGTTTATACGAGAAAAAAAAGCATTTGAATTCAAAGCACCAGGCTATGGAACGAAATCTAAAAATTTGAAAATTCGGACTTCTTTGCCGGTTTAGGCGTGTATATACGTGTAATATTGCATGTTAATTCAATCCACCCGGCATATGGAACGAAATCTAAAAATTTGAAATTTGGACTTCTTAGCCGGTTTATATGTGTTTATTCGAGAAAAAAATCATTTGAATTTATAGCACCGGGCTATGGAACGAAATCTAAAAATTTGAAAATTTCGACATCTTAGCCGGTTTATACGTTTTATAGGTGAAAAAAAGCATTTTAATTCAAAGCACCAGGCTATGGAACAATATCTAAAAATTTGAAAATTCGGACTTCTTTGCCGGTTTAGGCGTGTATATACGTGTAATATTGCATGTTAATTCAATCCACCGGCAATGGAACGAAATCTAAAAATTGAAAATTTCGACATCTTAGCCGGTTTATACGTGTTTATAGGTGAAAAAAAGCATTTTAATTCAAAGCACCAGGCTATGGAACAATATCTAAAAATTTGAAAATTTGGACTTCTTAGCCGGTTTTTATGTGTTTATTCGAGAAAAAAATCATTTGAATTTATAGCACCGGGCTATGGAACGAAATCTAAAAATTTGAAAATTTGGACTTCTTAGCCGGTTAATATGTGTTTATAGGTGAAAAAAAGCATTTTAATTCAAAGCACCAGGCTATGGAACGAAATCTAAAAATTTGAAAATTTGGACTTCTTAGCCGGTTTATATGTGTTTATACGAGAAAAAATGCATTTGAATTCAAAGCACCAGGCTATGGAACGAAATCTTAAAATTTGAAAATTCGGACTTCTTTGCCGGTTTAGGCGTGTATATACGTGTAATATGCATGTTAATTCAATCCACCCGGCTATGGAACGAAATCTAAAAATTTGAAAATTTGGACTTCTTTGCCGGTTTAGGCGTGTATATACGTGTAATATTGCATGTTAATTCAATCCACCCGGCAATGGAACGAAATCTAAAAATTTGAAAATTTCGACATCTTAGCCGGTTTATACGTGTTTATAGGTGAAAAAAAGCATTTTAATTCAAAGCACCCGGCTATGGAACGAAATCTAAAAATTTGAAAATTTCGACATCTTAGCCGGTTTATACGTGTTTATAGGTGAAAAAAAGCATTTGAATTCATAGCACCGGGCTATGGAACGAAATCTAAAAATTTGAAAATTCGGACTTCTTTGCCGGTTTAGGCGTGTATATACGTGTAATATGCATGTTAATTCAATTCACCTGGCTATGGAACGAAATCTAAAAATTTGAAAATTTGGACTTCTTAGCCGGTTTATACGTGTTTATAGGTGAAAAAAAGCATTTGAATTCAAAGCACCCGGCTACGGAACGATATCTAAAAATGTGAAAATTTCGACATCTTAGCCGGTTTATATGTGTTTATACGAGAAAAAAAAGCATTTGAATTCAAAGCACGAGGCTATGGAACGAAATCTAAAAATTTGAAAATTCGGACTTCTTTGCCGGTTTAGGCGTGTATATACGTGTAATATTGCATGTTAATTCAATCCACCCGGCTATTAAACGAAATCTAAAAGTTTGAAAATTGACTTCTTAGCCGATCTATATGTGATTATTCGAGAAAAAAAACATTTGAATACATAGCACCGGGCTATGGAACGAAATCTAAAAATTTGAAAATTTCTACTTCTTTGCCGGTTTATGTGTGTGTATCCGTGTAATATTGCATAATAATTCAATTCACCTGGCTATGGAACGAAATCTACAAATTTGAAATTTGGACTTCTTAGCCGGTTTTTATGTGTTATTCGAGAAAAAATGCATTTGAATTCGATTCACCGGGCTGGAACGAATCTAAAAATTTGAAAATTTGGACTTCTTAGCCGGTTTAAGCGTGAATATACGTGTAATTGCATGTTAATTCAATCCACCCGGCAATGGAGCGAAATCTAAAAATTTGAAAATTTCGACATCTTAGCCGGTATATGTGTTTTACGAGAAACAAAGCATTGAATTCAAAGCACCCGGCTATGGAACGAAATCTAAAAATTTGAAAATTTCGACATCTTAGCCGGTTTATACGTTGTTATAAGTGAAAAAAAGCATTTTAATTCAAAGCACCCGGCTATGGAACGAAATCTTAAAATTGAAAATTTCTAATTCTTTGCTGGTTTATGTGGTGGTACACGTATAATGGCAAGCTCACTCAATCCACCGGCAACGGAACGAAATCTAAAAATTTGAAAATTTCGGTTTCTTAGCCGGTTTATACGTGTTTATGGTGAAAATAAGCATTTTAATTCAAGCACCCGGCTATGGAACAATCTCTAAAAATTTGAAAAATTGGACTTCTTAGGCGGTTTGAATATGTGTTTATCGTGAAAAAAAAGCATTATAATTAAAGCACCCGGCTATGGAACGATATCTAAAAACTTGTGAAAATTCGACATCTTAGCCGGTTTATATGTGTTTATACGAGAAAAAAAGCATTGAATTCAAAGCACCAGGCTATGGAACGAAACTAAAAATTTGAAATTTTGGACTTCTTTGCGGTTAGGAGTGTCTATACGTGTAATATTGCATGTATTCAATTACCTGGCTATGGAACGATATCTAAAAATTTGAAATTTGGACTTCTAGCCGGTATATGTGTTTATTCGAGAAAAAATCATTTGAATTTATAGCACCGGGCTATGGAACGAAATCTAAAAATTTGAAAATTTCGACATCTTAGCCGGTTTATACGTGTTTATAGGTGAAAAAAAGCATTTTAATTCAAAGCACCAGGCTATGGAACAATATCTAAAAATTTGAAAATTTGGACTTCTTAGCCGGTTAATATGTGTTTATAGGTGAAAAAAAGCATTATAATTTAAAGCACCCGGCTACGGAACGATATCTAAAAATGTGAAAATTTCGACATCTTAGCCGGTTTATATGTGTTTATACGAGAAAAAAAAGCATTTGAATTCAAAGCACCAGGCTATGGAACGAAATCTAAAAATTTGAAAATTCGGACTTCTTTGCCGGTTTAGGCGTGTATATACGTGTAATATTGCATGTTAATTCAATCCACCCGGCTATTAAACGAAATCTAAAAGTTTGAAAATTTGGACTTCTTAGCCGATTATATGTGTTTATCGAGAAAAAAAACATTTGAATACATAGCACCGGGCTATGGAACGAAATCTATAAATTTGAAAATTTCTACTTCTTTGCCGGTTTATGTGTGTGTATCCGTGTAATATGCATAATAATTCAATTCACCTGGCTATGGAACGAAATCTACAAATTTGAAATTGGACTTCTTAGCCGGTTTTTATGTGTTTATCGAGAAAAAATCATTTGAATTTATAGCCCCGGGCAATGGAACGAAATCTAAAAATTTGAAAATTTCGACATCTAGCCGGTTTATACGTTTTAGGTGAAAAAAAGCATTTTAATTCAAGCACCAGGCTATGGACAATATCTAAAAATTTGAAAAATTGGACTTCTTAGGCGGTAATATGTGTTATAGGTGAAAAAAAGCATTATAATTTAAAGCACCCGGCTATGGAACGATATCTAAAAATGTGAAAATTTCGACATCTTAGGCGGTTTATATGTTTTTATACGAGAAAAAAAAGCATTTGAATTCAAAGCACCAGGCTATGGAACGAAACTTAAAAATTTGAAATTTTGGACTTCTTTGCTGGTTTATGTGTGTGTACACGTATAATATTGCAAGCTCACTCAATCCACCCAGCAACGGAACGAAATCTAAAAATTTGAAAATTTCGGTTTCTTAGCCGGTTTATATGTGTTTATACAAGAAAAAAAGCATTTGAATTCAAAGCACCAGTCTATGGAACGAAATCTAAAAATTTGAAATTTGGACTTCTTAGCCGGTTAGCGGAATATACGTGTGAATATTGCATGTTAATTCAATCCACCCGCAATGGAACGAAATCTAAATTTTGAAATTTCGACATCTTAGCCGGTTTAATGTGTTTATACGAGAACAAAGCATTTGAATTCAAAGCACCCGGCTATGGAACGAAATCTAAAAATTTGAAATTTGGATTCTTAGCCGGTTTAAGCGTGTATATACGTGTAATATTGCATGTTAATTCAATCCACCCGGCAATGGAACGAAATCTAAAAATTTGAAAATTTCGACATCTTAGCCGGTTATAGTGTTTCATAGGTGTAAAAAGCATTTTAATCAAAGCACCAGGATATGGAACAATATCTAAAAATTTGAAAATTTGGACTTCTTAGCCGGTTGTTATGTGTTTATTCGAGAAAAAATCATTTGAACTTATAGCACCGGCTATGCAACGAAATCTAAAAATTTGAAAATTTCGAATCTAGCCGGTTTATATGTGTTTATACGAGAAAAAAAAGCATTTAAATTCAAGCAGCAGGCTATGGAACGAAATCTAAAAATTTGAAATTGGACTTCTTAGCGGTTTATTGTGTTTAACGAGAACAATGCATTTGAATTCAAGCACCAGGGTGGAACGAAATCTTAAAATTTAAAAATTACGATCATGGCGGTTTATGCTTGTATATATGTGTAATATGCATGTTAACTCAATCCACCCGGCTATGGAAGGAAGTCTAAAAATTTAAGAATTGGACTTCTAGCTGTGTAAGCGTGTATATACGTGTAATTGCATGTTAATTCATCCACCCCGGCAATGGAACAAATCTAAAAATTAGAAAATTCGGATCTTAGCCGGTTATAGGTTATAGGGAAAAAAGCATTTTAATTCCAAGCTCCCGGCTATGGAACGAACTCTAAAAATTTAAAATTTGAACATCTTAGCCGGTTTATACGTGTTATACGTGAAAAAAGCATTTGAATTCATAGCACCGGGCTATGGAATGAAATCTTAAAATTTGAAAATTTCGACATCTTAGCCGTTTATACGGTTTATAGGTGAAAAGAAAGCATTAATTCAAAGCACCTGGCTATGGAACGAAATCTAAAAATTTGAAAAATTGGACTTCTTAGCCGGTTTAGGCGTGTTTATACGTGAAAAAAAAGCATTTGAATTCAAACCACAGGCTATGGAACGAAATCGAGAAATTGAAAATTTCGACATCTTAGCTGTTTTTATGTATTTTTACGGAGAAAAAATGCATTTGAATCAAAGCACCAGGCTATGGAACGAAATCTTAAAATTTAAAAAATTCGACTCATGGCTGGTTTATGTGTGTATAACGTGTAATAGTGCTGTTAACTCAATCCACCCGGCAATGGAACGAAATATAAAATTTGAAATTCGAGATCTTAGCCCGTTATCGTGTTTATAGGTGAAAAAAAGCATTTTAATCCAAGCTCCCGGCTATGGAACGAACCCTAAAAATTTGAAAAATTTGAACATCCTAGCCGGTTATAGTTTATACGTGAAAAAAAAGCATTTGAATTCATAGCACCAGGCTTGGGAAATCTAAAAATTTGAAAATTTCGACATCTAGCCGGTTTATACGTGTTTATAGGCGAAAAGAAGCATTTTAATTCTAAGCACCTGGCTATGGAACGAAATCTAAAAATTTGAAAATTTGGACTCTTAGCCGGTTTAGGCGTGTTATACGTGAAAAAAAAGCATTTGAATTCAAAGCACCCGGCTACGGAACGATATCTAAAAATGTGAAAATTTCGACATCTTAGCCGGTTTACGTGTTATACGAGAAAAAAAAGCATTGAATCAAGCACGAGGCTATGGAATGAAACTAAAAATTTGAAATTGGACTTCTTTGCCGATTTATGTGTGTGTACACGTTATAATATTGCAAGCTCACTCAATCCACCCAGCAACGGAACGAAATCTAAAAATTTGAAAATTTCGGTTTCTTAGCGATCTATATGTGTTATTCGAGAAAAAAACATTTGAATACATAGCACCGGGCTATGGAACGAAATCTAAAAATATGAAAATTTCTACTTCTTTGCCGGTTTATGTGTGTGTACCGTGTAATATTGCATAATAATTCAATTCACCTGGCTATGGAACGAAATCTACAAATTTGAAATTTGGACTTCTTAGCCGGTTTTTAGTGTTTATTCGAGACAAAAATCATTTGAATTTATAGCACCGGTCTATGGAACGAAATCTAAAAATTTGACTAGCCGGTTTTATGTGTTTATTGCGAAAAAATGCATTTGAATTCGATTCACCGGGCTATGAAACGAAATCTAAAAATTTGAAAATTTCGACATCTTAGCCGGTTTTAAGCGTGTATATACGTGTAATATTGCATGTTAATTCAATCCACCCGGCAATGGAACGAATCTAAAAATTTGAAAATTTCGACATCTTAGCCGTGTTATACGTGTTTAAAGGTGAAAAAAAAGCATTTAATTCAAAGCACCAGGCTATGGAACAATATCTAAAAATTTGAAAAATTGACTTCTTAGGCGGTTAATATGTGTTTATAGGTGAAAAAAAGCATTATAATTTAAAGCACCCGGCTATGGAACGATATCTAAAAATGTGAAAATTTCGACATCTTAGGCGGTTTATATGTTTTTATACGAGAAAAAAAGCATTTGAATTCAAAGCACCAGGCTATGGAACGAAACTTAAAAATTTGAAATTTTGGACTTCTTTGCTGGTTTATGTGTGTGTACACGTATAATATTGCAAGCTCACTCAATCCACCCAGCAACGGAACGAAATCTAAAAATTTGAAAATTTCGGTTTCTTAGCCGGTTTATATGTGTTTATACAAGAAAAAATACATTTGAATTCAAAGCACCAGGCTATGGAACGAAATCTAAAAATTTGAAAATTTCGACATCTTAGCCGGTTTATACGTGTTTATACGTGAAAAAAAGCGTTTGAATTCAAAGCACCAGGCTATGGAACGAAATCTAGAAATTTGAAAATTTCGACATCTTAGCCGGTTTATATGTATTTATACGAGAAAAAATGCATTTGAATTCAAAGCACCAGGCTATGGAACGAAATCTTAAAATTTAAAAATTTCGACTTCATGGCCGGTTTATGCTTGTATATATGTGTAATAATGCATGTTAACTCAATCCACCCGGCTATGGAAGGAAGTCTAAAAATTTAAGAATTTGGACTTCTTAGTCGGTTTAAGCGTGTATATACGTGTAATATTGCATGTTAATTCAATCCATCCGGCAATGGAACGAAATCTAAAAATTTGAAAATTTCGACATCTTAGCCGGTTTATATGTGTTTATACGAGAAACAAAGCATTTGAATTCAAAGCACCCGGCTATGGAACGAAATCTAAAAATTTGAAAAATTGGTCTTCTTAGGCGGTTAATATGTGTTTATAGGTGAAAAAAAGCATTATAATTTAAAGCACCCGGCTATGGAAAGATATCTAAAAATGTGAAAGTTTCGACATCTTAGCCGGTGTATATGTTTGTGGGCAAGACGCACAGAGAGTATTTACCCCAGTAGCCACCAGTTGGAGCTTCACAGCGAGCGATATAGAGAGAGCGGGATAACCGCCGATAGCAGTCGCGTCGTAGCTTCCGACGCATGAGTCCGCAAGAGCGGACGAGAGCTTGTAACAATAAACTCTAATCATTATCATATCTCTGTCTAGCTATCATTGTACCTGTACCTCGAACTCCTGGTAACGCCGAGTGTGGCGGCGATACGATCAAGGCAACAGACCCTGATCCCCACAACTGGTGACCCCGACTTCTAAGCAGCCGAGGCGGCGTGGATGCACACACCGAGCGGACGAGCCAGCGGCCTAGAGAAAGAACAACTGGGTACGCAGCGTGCCGACCGCCATTTTGTGGATCCAGCGGCGAGATACTGCCTACGCCGTAGAAGCTGAGAATACGAACACCACCGGGAGGCACATCGAGCACAGCATTGCGATGGAGGTATATAAAGTAAAAAGGGCGATCTTGACGTAAAATTCGATCGACCCACCGAAGCAAGTAGCTGCGACGTATAACCGTCAATGTTATATCGTCAAAGTGAAAACCGTTACCGTAGACGTAAAAACCGGTAGCGCGAATTCAATCAAAGCAATATCAAACGGACTCGCGAACAGAATATTTTAATATCGTATTCGCGTATTAATGCATGTAAAAATTCTCGGGACGGCGTCGACGGATGAAGATGCCAATCTTTAAAGTTATTTCTTTTAACATGACGAGAATAACGTGTGTGCAGATAGTCCGGTATAGACCGTAGCTCCGAGCACTCAGCTAGGATCGAGATCCTGTTATAGTGTGCTCAGTTGCAGACCGAAGCACACGCTGAGTAATTCGATGAAAAGAGGCGTTTACTGCCCAATTTTTGATAATATGCTTCATCCGTATAAGATTAGGGAAGCCGAACTCGAGGGCGCGGGTAGTCGACTCAGGTCGTAGCCTGTGCCACGCAGCTAAGGTCGTGACCTTGTTATAGCATGGTAACTGGCAGCTACTCGTATCCCAGAGGGGGAGGCTAAATAGCCAGTTAGGTTAGAAAGATTAGACGTAACGAGCGAGTGGCATGAGTAAAATTAGTGAAATTGCGAAGATTATGGTATCTGCGTATACCCGTAGGGCAATCCTGTAAACTCATGCACACATTGAAAAAGCGTAGAAAAGAAGTAGGTTTCGTGGGCCAATACGAGTGGCCAAGATCAACAGCAGAAATAGGTAGAAATTCTTATCTGCGTAACGGCAAAATATTCAGAAGAATCATGCCGGCAATAGGGAATACGGAAAATAACGAAACGGTTGTCGCGATGGAGATTAGCCCGCGTAAACAAACCATGGAAATTCCCAAGGACGAGTTCGCAGAACTCAAAGCCGAAACCGAAAGCTTGAAACGTCTAATTAACGAACTAATCGCAACAACAAGGGCGAATAACACACAAAGTCGCGAACCTAATGTAAATAGAATCAATAACGGTAATCAACTAGAGTCGAACGATGTAAACACAACGCGATTTGAAAGAGTATTAAGTAACAACAACATGTTTACATTCGGACATAATAACACGGAACACGTACGCGGTTTTAATATCGAGTCGGATTATAGTCGTCAGTCAAGGACAATAAATATTAAATTCCAAAACTTTTGGAGACACGATCCGGAGGCATGGTTCGCAATGTTAGAATCGTTATTTACGGAAAATAATATTACCGCGGACCAAATGAAATACTGCAATCTATTAAAGAATATCGGAGACGATTTAATTCGGGAAAATCTCGACATACTTAAAGCTCTCCCCCGGACAACAAATACAATACAATCAAAAAAGCAGTGTTAAGGAAATATACAGAGACAGAAGAACAGAAATTAAACAGACTGCTGACTGACACGCGACTTAACGACCGTAAACCGTCAACGTTTTTCAACGAGTTAATTAACGCGGCAGGGACTCTCATGCCAAGACAATCCGTGTTAAAAATATGGTCTAATAGACTGCCATCAGCAGTATTAGATAAAATTGAGGATATATTATTTTTCGAGAGGGAGGACACAATACTCGACAAAGCCGACCTTGCACACGAAAGGATGCAGCGCGATATACGTCGTGTTAATTCGTTGGACGCAACATCCACACCGGACACTCCTTTATCGGATCCTCAAATAATGGCCGCGCGTACGAGTAAATCGCCCACGCGTAAGTCGAATCAGACGCGTGATAGGCGCGAGGCAGGGAACACGCGTAGTCGTAGCCGTAGCTACGAGCGAAACCCGACATCGCGTGGCAGTCGAAGAAACGATAAAAGTAGATCGCCGAACCGTGTCTGGATTTGCGCGCACCACTTTAAGTACGGCGATAAAGCGCGATCGTGTTCACCAGGGTGCAAGTGGAAGGATAAAAAAGAGTTAAATAGAAGTAAAAGCATAGATTGTGTCGCGACGGGATCGAATTCGGAAAACTAATCAAACCCGACGTTGCGGAGACAAACGCACCGGGCTTTTCGTCAATACGTCTCCAATTAAAAGATAAAAAAACGGGCGATATATTTTTGATCGATACAGGAGCCGAAATATCGGTAATACCTAAACCGACGGGATTTAAAGGCAAACCGCTGTCGTTGAAACTTCACGCAGCAAATAACACGCGTATTAAGACCTACGGATACGCGAATCGCGTTATAGACTTCGGTTTTAAAGAGGCAATCGGATGGCGTTTTATTATAGCCGACGTGCCTTACCCCATCTTAGGAGGGGACGCGATCGCGAATTTCCACCTGATTCCTGACCTTAAAATGGGCAGGCTGGTAAAGGGCGATACGCATGAATACGTACGAGGGAGAACCGGCAACGCCGAAGTTTTTTCCATATCCGTATTAGGACCGGATCATAAGTATTCGGACATATTAGCCAAATTCCCGGACGTTCTCGGCATCGATAAACCCGCGTCACTTTCGAAATGCGGGATAGTTCATCATATCACGACCCGTGGCCCACCCATTTACCATAAGGTCAGGCGTCTGAACGGCGAAAAATTGAAGGCTGCAAAAGCCGAGATAGCCAAGCTGTGCGAGCAAGGCATCTGTAGACCGTCGGACAGCCCGTGGGCTTCACCCATACATATGGTTAGGAAGAAAAACGGAGAATGGCGAATCTGCGGAGATTATAGGAAACTCAACGCAGCAACAATTCCGGATCGATATCCCGTACCGCACTTACACGATTTCCCCAATTTTTTAAGCGAGAAAAAGATTTTTACCGCGCTCGATTTGTATAAAGCATACCACCAAATTCCAATCGCGCCGGAGGATATTAAAAAGACAGCAATTATTACTCCGTTCGGTTTATTCGAGTATAAAGCGATGGGATTCGGATTTAGGAACGCCGGACAAACATTCCAGCGTTATATCAATCGAGCACTCGGCGACTTAGATTTTCTTTTCGTATATCTAGACGATATTTTAATCGCGTCACGAAACGAAGCCGAACATCGAGAACACCTAGAAGTAGTGTTGGAAAGACTCGGTAACGCGAACCTAAAGCTAAACATAGGCAAATGCATATTCGGAGTAAAGAAAATAGAATTTTTAGGTTACGTTATCGACAAGGAAGGTTTCAAACCATCGGACAAGAAAATAAAAGCAATCCGCGATTTTCCGCGACCGCGCACGGTGAATGAACTCCAGAGGTTCCTAGGAATGGTAAATTTTTACCGGAAAAGCATACCACGCGCAGCGGAAGACCAAATACCGTTATTAAAACACTTAAACGGTTCGCGGAAGAAAGATCAACGACCGATTTCATGGGAGAAGGAAGAGATCGATGCGTTCGAAAAGATCAAAGATAGTTTAATTAATACCGCATACCTTTCCTTTCCCAGGGATCAGGCCGAGACACGTATCGTCTCGGACGCGTCAGATTTAGCGATGGGAGCGGTTTTAGAGCAAAAAACCAAGAATGAATGGAAACCCCTTGCTTTCTTCTCGAAAAAGTTCAATTCGGCACAAAGAAAATATTCGACATACGATCGCGAACTCACGGCAATCTACGAAGCGGTTAGGTATTTCTATTACTTCATAGAGGGTACTAGTTTTGCCATACTAACTGACCACAAACCGTTGATTTACGCGCTACAGCAGAACACCGATAAAGCACCGGTTAGGCGCGAACGACAATTGGCGTACATCAGCCAATTTGACACACGCATAGAATACATCAAAGGGGAAGTAAACTCGGTAGCGGATAGTCTCTCGCGAATAGACACGGGTAATGGCCATGCCCAAATCAACCGCATAGACACTCATTCGCGCACCGAAACGACTCCAGATAAAAATGCGAAAAGAGTCGACGCGTTGAGGTTCCCGACCGTTTTCGATCTCACGAGGTTACGCGAAGAACAACAAAACGACGCCGAATTAAAAGAAATCTTAAAGAGAGCCGACTATTCTATTAAATTAAAGAAATTAACATGGGGAGAAAATCACCTAGATTTTTACTGCGACATATCAGGCGAAACAATCAGACCATATGTACCGAAAACGTTACGTGACGAGGTAATTAATTTGTTCCACGGTAACGCACATCCTAGTGCGGTAGCTACTGACAGGATAGTGCGACAACATTACGTTTGGCCGGAAATAAGTAAGGATGTTAAGAAATGGTGCAGGAACTGTATCCCGTGCCAACAGTCAAAGATATCCCGGCATAACAAATTCCTACCGGAAAAAATAGTAACACCCGACGAGCGTTTTACACACGTCCACATAGACCTAGTAGGACCGTTACGCGACAGCAACGGATTCAAGTATATTTTAACGATGATCGACCGTTTTACCAGGTGGCCTGAAGCCATACCACTGTACGAAACGTCAGCGACGACGGTGGCGCGCGCGTTTTACGAGAACTGGATAGCCAGATACGGAGCACCGATTTATATAACCTCCGACCAGGGCAGACAGTTCGAGTCAAGCTTTTTCGCCGAGTTATTGCAATTAACGGGCGTTAAAAGAAATAGAACCGCGCCATATCACCCGGCATCTAACGGCATGGTAGAGAGATGGCACCGCGATCTTAAAGCATCAATTATGTGCCACACGGAGAAAGCAGACTGGTCTCGTGTACTACCGACAGTACTATTAGGTTTGAGAACACGCGTAAGGCTAGAGACCGACGCGTGCCCAGCCGATTTCGTATTCGGAAAAGCACTTCGGATACCGGGCGAATTATGCGTTTTCGATGAATTCGCGACAGAAAATAACGTATTTCTGAACGAATTCCGAAATTACATGCGCAGAGTAAAAGCCGTACCAGTAGCACACAACAACAAAACACGACCGTTCGTGTTTAGGGACTTACAGAGCTGCACACACGTATTTCTCCTAACTAAACTTATTAAACCAGCCTTAGAAAGACCGTATACCGGACCGCATAAAGTTATTGAACGTTCAGCTAACGGACGTAATTTCACTATCGAGGTGAACGGCCGACAGAGACTCGTGAACATAGAATTGTTAAAACCCGCATACTTCATTCGTACGGAGCAAACCGAGTCAACTAAAAACTCCAGTCCACCTGAGACTGTTAGAGACGATATCGTAAACGATAATAACGAGTACAATTTAATACCGAACAACGCTGACATCGACACAAACCAAACAATTACTAACGTAACGAACGACGAAGTTATTAATACGAATTACAGATCGGACACAGTCGGTGATAGCATTGTTTACGACCAAGGCGGAGTAACGCCTAGTAATTTTTTAGCAAGCGGAACACACTCCGCAAATGACGAGCAATATTGCGAATCAAGCGATTTGGCGGAAAACTCTGAGACCCACGAAACATTACATAATCCTAGTCACTCAGAGATTCCAAAAAATCAAGAACCGGACGCGATACGAAACGCGAGAACCGGAATTCATAACTGTGATAAAAACGAACCACTTACGTGTTCAGAATCAAGCATTCGGAAGCCAAAGAAATTTATACCAAGTATCTTAAGACGTAATCGAAAGACTGAATACATTAATGTGATAAATCGCGATAATAAATGTAAATCGGTAAGTTTTATGTTAACCCCCGAAATAATGTGTTATTAGGAAAGCGTGATACAGCCCATCCGCAAACTACTCGAAGCGGTAGAAAGGCTGAAGAACGAGACCAACGACGAGGAGGTGAAGCACGATTGCTTCATGATCGAGATTTACGCCGATAATTACCGTACCGAAAGGGCAGCGGCATACGAAGAACGTAGAAGATCGCTACAACGTAAGGCGTCTAGGGGAGTCATACCCCGCGAGGTAGAAATCGAGGTCGCGCACCCGGTAATATTCGCGGAGGGGAAACCGATTTTGAAATTGTTCGCGTACAACATGTTTCGGTATTACAAAAGAGTAGAAATAGTTAATAGTCTTAAGGAATTAGGTTACGACAGGTTCGAGGTTAGAAAAATAAGAACAAAAAGAGGAAGGACTACATTCGTTATAGAATGTCAGCAATTATCTATGTCATTCCGCATGCAAGCAGATGCGATCCTTAACAAATTAGTATTAAAAGACGAGAAAGGTCACGAAGACATAGTCAGGGTCAAGCCCGACCAGGCTTACATGCCGGTAAACGCGAAGGGAATTAAACCAAATAAAGCACGTAATTTTAACGCGGACGAGTATTTCGTAAGAGTTTTCGGAAGCGTAGCTCTTGCAAGTCCAGTTACATCGCGGTTAAGTGCACAGGATTTTTCTAGCTTGTATAAAGCTTGTTTCTATAGCACCATGCTGCATGGAAATGAAATTCACTTCGACATAGGGTTAGACCGATACAAAACGACTAACGGAGTTGAATTAATACTCTTCGATTCAAAGAAATTTAGATTTCTCAGTATTGATTTCGACAACGGAGATGGCAGGGCTACATCGACCCTTTTAATGACCGTCTTAAAAAATCAACACCTGTTCGGTGTCGAAACCGAGAGATTTGCGCGTCGCAAACAATTAAACGCACTGCGTATATCAGAAGTAGAGATTTCTGTGTGTATGTTAAAACAGATAATAGAATGGTTTGAGATTAGTACGCTTAGCTTAGGTAAAGTGTCAGAACCGTGCGACGCCGTCCTCGAGGGTTTAGACGAATGTAAAACGTTAACTGTAAAAAGAAATTGTAACCTGCGAGCGAGCGGATTAATACAATTAAAAAAATTAGAAACGTTAAAATTGATAAATTGTAATATGTTGTCAACGACATCTTTATGTAATTTAATAGAATCTAATCCGAAAATACAAACGTTACAACTCACAGATTGTAAAAGCATCGACAACGAGAAACACATAATTGAGATATTCGGGAAGATCTGTTCACCCGAATGCGGAATTGCGAAATTGATATTTAACTACACCAGCGAACAACCAGAATGTAACAGAAGGATCAACCTCGGACATTTGTACGTAAATGATAAGCTAAGATACTTAGATGCGAGTAATAATGTAGACATAAACGACGGAATTAAGAACGTAATTGAAAAATTGACGGCGTTAAGATATTGTAATATCGTGGGCGTAGCTATTAAAGAAATACCTAACTTCTCCCTACACTCCGAGTTAAAGGAGTTGAGATTTAATTATTGCGAGCAAATTTACCAAATAACTAATACGTTAACAAACATACCACTCGAGAAATTGTACATTAAAAACAACTTAGGTAGAAGAAGAACCAGGGTGTTAAACCTAGAATTTATAACATCGATACTTAAATGTTCAAAGCAAATCGAGGTGGAATTGTTAAAATGTAGAGTCAATACGCCGCAAGGGCGGTTACGGAGATTCGTTAAATCATGCGAGCAAAGCGCATCAGGCGATTGGGTTAAATACATCTTCGGACAATAGGTAAATGTTAACCTAAAAAAACCCAGGTCAACATTTAGGGGGGAGCACTGTGGGCGAGACGCACAGAAGGTATTTACCCTAGCAACCACCAGTTGGCGCTTCACAGCGATGAATGTAAGCGAGAGCGGGAGAGCCGTCAAGCAGTCGCGTCGTAGCTTCCGACGCATGAGTCCGCAAGAGCGGACGAGAGCTTGTAACAATAAACTCTAATCATTATCATATCTCTGTCTAGCTATCATTGTACCTGTACCTCGAACTCCTGGTAACGCCGAGTGTGGCGGCGATACGATCAAGGCAACAGAGCCTGATCCCCACATGTTTTTATACGAGAAAAAAAGCATTTGAATTCAAAGCACCAGGCTATGGAACGAAACTTAAAAATTTGAAATTTTGGACTTCTTTGCCGGTTTATGTGTGTGTACACGTATAATATTGCAAGCTCACTCAATCCACCCAGCAACGGAACGAAATCTAAAAATTTGAAAATTTCGGTTTCTTAGCCGGTTTATATGTGTTTAAACAAGAAAAAAAGCATTTGAATTCAAAGCACCAGGCTATGGAACGAAATCTAAAAATTTGAAAATTTCGACATCTTAGCCGGTTTATACGTGTTTATACGTGAAAAAAAGCGTTTGAATTCAAAGCACCAGGCTATGGAACGAAATCTAAAAATTTGAAAATTCGGACTTCTTTGCCGGTTTAGGCGTGTATATACGTGTAATATTGCATGTTAATTCAATCCACCCGGCTATTAAACGAAATCTAAAAGTTTGAAAATTTGGACTTCTTATCCGATCTATATGTGTTTATTCGAGAAAAAAAACATTTGAATACATAGCACCGGGCTATGGAACGAAATCAAAAAATTTGAAAATTTCTACTTCTTTGCCGGTTTATGTGTGTGTATCCGTGTAATATTGTATAATAATTCAATTCACCTGGCTATGGAACGAAATCTACAAATTTGAAATTTGGACTTCTTAGCCGGTTTATATGTATTTATACGAGAAAAAATGCATTTGAATTCAAAGCACCAGGCTATGGAACGAAATCTTAAAATTTAAAAATTTCGACTTCATGGCCGGTTTATGTGTGTATATACGTGTAATATTGCATGTTAATTCAATCCACCCGGCAATGGAACGAAATCTAAAAATTTGAAAATTTCGAGATCTTAGCCCGTTTATACGTGTTTATAGGTGAAAAAAAGCATTTTAATTCCAAGCTCCCGGCTATGGAACGAACCCTAAAAATTTGAAAATTTGAACATCCTAGCCGGTTTATACGTGTTTATACGTGAAAAAAAGCATTTGAATTCATAGCACCAGGCTATGGAATGAAATCTAAAAATTTGAAAATTTCGACATCTTAGCCAGTTTATATGTGTTTATACGAGAAAAAAAAGCATTTGAATTCAAAGCACCAGGCTATGGAACGAAATCTAAAAATTTGAAAATTCGGACTTCTTTGCCGGTTTAGGCGTGTATATACGTGTAATATTGCATGTTAATTCAATCCACCCGGCTATTAAACGAAATCTAAAAGTTTGAAAATTTGGACTTCTTATCCGATCTATATGTGTTTATTCGAGAAAAAAAACATTTGAATACATAGCACCGGGCTATGGAACGAAATCAAAAAATTTGAAAATTTCTACTTCTTTGCCGGTTTATGTGTGTGTATCCGTGTAATATTGTATAATAATTCAATTCACCTGGCTATGGAACGAAATCTACAAATTTGAAATTTGGACTTCTTAGCCGGTTTTTATGTGTTTATTCGAGAAAAAAATCATTTGAATTCGATTCACCGGGCTATGGAACGAAATCTAAAAATTTGAAAATTTCGACATCTTAGCCGGTTTATATGTGTTTATACGAGAAAAAAAAGCATTTAAATTCAAAGCAGCAGGCTATGGAACGAAATCTAAAAATTTGAAAATTTGGACTTCTTAGCCGGTTTATATGTGTTTATACGTGAAAAAATGCATTTGAATTCGATTCACCGGGCTATGGAACGAAATCTAAAAATTTGAAAATTTGGACTTCTTAGCCGGTTTAAGAGTGTATATACGTGTAATATTGCATGTTAATTCGATTCACCGGGCTATGGAACGAAATCTAAAAATTTGAAAATTTCGACATCTTAGCCGGTTTATATGTGTTTATACGAGAAAAAAAGCATTTAAATTCAAAGCAGCAGGCTATGGAACGAAATCTAAAAATTTGAAAATTTGGACTTCTTAGCCGGTTTATATGTGTTTATACGTGAAAAAATGCATTTGAATTCGATTCACCGGGCTATGGAACGAAATCTAAAAATTTGAAAATTTGGACTTCTTAGCCGGTTTAAGAGTGTATATACGTGTAATATTGCATGTTAATTCAATCCACCCGGCAATGGAACGAAATCTAAAAATTTGAAAATTTCGATATCTTAGCCGGTTTATATGTGTTTATACGAGAAACAAAGCATTTGAATTCAAAGCACCCGGCTATGGAACGAAATCTAAAAATTTGAAAATTTCGACATCTTAGCCGGTTTATACGTGTTTATAGGTGAAAAAAAGCATTTTAATTCAACGCACCAGGCTATGGAACAATATCTAAAAATTTGAAAATTTGGACTTCTTAGGCGGTTAATATGTGTTTATAGGTGAATAAAAGCATTATAATTTAAAGCACCCGGCTATGGAACGATATCTAAAAATGTGAAAATTTCGACATCTTAGCCGGTTTATATGTGTTTATAAAAAAAAAAAAAGCATTTGAATTCAAAGCACCAGGCTATGGAACGAAACTTAAAAATTTGAAATTTTGGACTTCTTTGCCGGTTTAGGCGTGTATATACGTGTAATATTGCATGTTAATTCAATCCACCCGGCTATTAAACGAAATCTAAAAGTTTGAAAATTTGGACTTCTTAGCCGATCTATATGTGATTATTCGAGAAAAAAAACATTTGAATACATAGCACCGGGCTATGGAACGAAATCTAAAAATTTGAAAATTTCTACTTCTTTGCCGGTTTATGTGTGTGTATACGTGTAATATTGCATGTTAATTCAATTCACCTGGCTATGGAACGATATCTAAAAATTTGAAAATTGGACTTCTTAGCCGGTTTATATGTGTTTATTCGAGAAAAAAATCATTTGAATTCATAGCACCGGGCTATGGAACGAAATCTAAAAATTTGAAAATTTCGACATCTTTGCCGGTTTATACGTGTTTATAGGTGAAAAAAAGCATTTTAATTCAAAGCACCAGGCTATGGAACAATATCTAAAAATTTGAAAATTTGGACTTCATAGCCGGTTTATATGTGTTTAAACGAGAAAAAAAAGCATTTGAATTCAAAGCACCAGGCTATGGAACGAAATCTAAAAATTTGAAAATTTCTACTTCTTTGCCGGTTTATGTGCGTATATATGTGTAAAAATGCATGTTAATTCAATCCACCCGGTTATAGAACGAAATCCTAAAATTTGAAAATTTCGACTTCATAGCTGGTTTATGCGTGTTTATAGGTGAAAAAAAGCATTTTAATTCAAAGCACCCGGCTATGGAACGAAATCTAAAAATTTGAAAATTTCGACATCTTAGCCGGTTTATATGTTTTTATACGAGAAAAAAAGCATTTGAATTCAAAGCACCAGGCTATGGAACGAAATCTTAAAATTTGACAATTTCTACTTCTTTGCCGGTTTATACGTGTTTATAGGTGAAAAAAAGCATTTTAATTCAAAGCACCAGGCTATGGAACAATATCTAAAAATTTGAAAATTTGGACTTCTTAGCTGGTTTAGGCGTGTATATACGTGTAATATTGCATTTTAATTCAAAGCACCCGTCTATGGAACGAAATCTAAAAATTTGAAAATTTCTACTTCTTTGCCGGTTTATGTGTGTGTACACGTATAATATTGCAAGCTCACTCAATCCACCCGGCAACGGAACGAAATCTAAAAATTGAAAATTTCGGTTTCTTGCCGGTTTATACGTGTTTATGGTGAAAAAAAGCATTTTAATTCAAAGCACCCGGCTATGGTACATATCTAAAAATTTGAAAAATTGGACTTCTTAGGCGTTAATATGTGTTTAGGTGAAAAAAAGCATTATAATTAAAGCACCGGCTATGGAACGATATCTAAAAATGTGAAAATTTCGACACCTTAGCCGGTTTATATGTGTTTATACGAGAAAAAAAGCATTTTAATTCAAAGCACCCGGCTATGGAAAAATATCTAAAAATTTGAAAATTGGACTTCTTAGGCGGTTAATATGTGTTTATAGGTGAAAAAAAGCATTATAATTTAAAGCACCCGGCTATGGAACGATATCTAAAAATGTGAAAATTTCGACATCTTAGCCGGTTTATATGTGTTTATACGAGAAAAAAAGCATTTTAATTCAAAGCACCAGGCTATGGAACGAAACTTAAAAATTTGAAATTTGGACTTCTTTGCCGGTTTAGGCGTGTATATACGTGTAATATTGCATGTTAATTCAATTCACCTGGCTATGGAACGATCTAAAAAATTTGAAATTTGGACTTCTTAGCCGGTATATATGTGTTTATTCGAGAAAAAAATCATTTGAATTCATAGCCGGGCTATGGAACAAAATCTAAAAATTTGAAAATTTCTACTTCTTTGCCGGTTTATGTGTGTGTATACGTGTAATTGCATGTTAATTCAAAGCATCCGGCTATGGAACGACATCTAAAAAATTTGAAAATTTCGACATCTTAGCCGGTTTATATGTGTTTATACGAGAAAAAAAGCATTTAATTCAAAGCAGCAGGCTATGGAACGAAATCTAAAAATTTGAAAATTTGGACTTCTTAGCCGGTTTATATGTGTTTATACGTGAAAAAAGCATTTGAAGAACCAGAATCTAAAAATTTGAAATTTGGACTTCTTAGCCGGTTATATTGTGTTTATTCGAGAAAAAAATCATTTGAATTTATAGCACCGGGCTATGGAACGAAATCTAAAAATTTGAAAATTTCGACATCTTAGCCGGTTTATACGTGTTCTCAGGTGAAAAAAAGCATTTTAATTCAAAGCACCAGGCTATGGAACAATATCTAAAAATTTGAAAAATTGAACTTCTTAGGCGGTTAATATGTGTTTATAGGTGGATAAAAGCTTTATAATTTAAAGCACCCGGCTATGGAACGATATCTAAAAATGTGAAATTTTCGACATCTTAGCCGGTTTATATGTGTTTATAAAAAAAAAAAAGCATTTGAATTCAAAGCACCAGGCTATGGAACGAAACTTAAAAATTTGAAATTTTGGACTTATTTGCCGGTTTAGGCGTGTATATACGTGTAATATTGCATGTTAATTCAATCCACCCGGCTATTAAACGAAATCTAAAAGTTTGAAAATTTGGACTTCTTAGCCGATCTATATGTGATTATTCGAGAAAAAAAACATTTGAATACATAGCACCGGGCTATGGAACGAAAGCTAAAAATTTGAAAATTTCTACTTCTTTGCCGGTTTATGTGTGTGTATACGTGTAATATTGCATGTTAATTCAATTCACCTGGCTATGGAACGATATCTAAAAATTTGAAAATTGGACTTCTTAGCCGGTTTATATGTGTTTATTCGAGAAAAAAATCATTTGAATTCATAGCACCGGGCTATGGAACGAAATCTAAAAATTTGAAAATTTCGACATCTTTGCCGGTTTATACGTGTTCATAGGTGAAAAAAAGCATTTTAATTCAAAGCACCAGGCTATGGAACAATATCTAAAAATTTGAAAATTTGGACTTCTTAGCCGGTTTATATGTGTTTAAACGAGAAAAAAAGCATTTGAATTCAAAGCACCAGGCTATGGAACGAAATCTAAAAATTTGAAAATTTCTACTTCTTTGCCGGTTTATGTGCGTATATATGTGTAAAAATGCATGTTAATTCAATCCACCCGGTTATAGAACGAAATCCTAAAATTTGAAAATTTCGACTTCATAGCTGGTTTATGCGTGTTTATAGGTGAAAAAAAGCATTTTAATTCAAAGCACCCGGCTATGGAACGAAATCTAAAAATTTGAAAATTTCGACATCTTAGCCGGTTTATATGTTTTTATACGAGAAAAAAAGCATTTGAATTCAAAGCACCAGGCTATGGAACGAAATCTTAAAATTTGACAATTTCTACTTCTTTGCCGGTTTATACGTGTTTATAGGTGAAAAAAAGCATTTTAATTCAAAGCACCAGGCTATGGAACAATATCTAAAAATTTGAAAATTTGGACTTCTTAGCTGGTTTAGGCGTGTATATACGTGTAATATTGCATTTTAATTCAAAGCACCCGTCTATGGAACGAAATCTAAAAATTTGAAAATTTCTACTTCTTTGCCGGTTTATGTGTGTGTACACGTATAATATTGCAAGCTCACTCAATCCACCCGGCAACGGAACGAAATCTAAAAATTTGAAAATTTCGGTTTCTTAGCCGGTTTATACGTGTTTATGGTGAAAAAAAAGCATTTTAATTCAAAGCACCCGGCTATGGTAAAATATCTAAAAATTTGAAAAATTGGACTTCTTAGGCGGTTAATATGTGTTTATAGGTGAAAAAAAGCATTATAATTTAAAGCACCCGGCTATGGAACGATATCTAAAAATGTGAAAATTTCGACACCTTAGCCGGTTTATATGTGTTTATACGAGAAAAAAAGCATTTGAATTCAAAGCACCAGGCTATGGAACGAAACTTAAAAATTTGTAATTTTGGACTTCTTTGCCGGTTTAGGCGTGTATATACGTGTAATATTGCATGTTAATTCAATTCACCTGGCTATGGAACGATATCTAAAAATTTGAAATTTGGACTTCTTAGCCGGTATATATGTGTTTATTCGAGAAAAAAATCATTGAATTCATAGCACCGGGCTATGGAACAAAACTAAAAATTTGAAAATTTCTACTTCTTTGCCGGTTTATGTGTGTGTATACGTGTAATATTGCATGTTAATTCAAAGCATCCGGCTATGGAACGACATCTAAAAAATTTGAAAATTTCGACATCTTAGCCGGTTTATATGTGTTTATACGAGAAAAAAAGCATTTAATTCAAAGCAGCAGGCTATGGAACGAAATCTAAAAATTTGAAAATTTGGACTTCTTAGCCGGTTTATATGTTTATACGTGAAAAAATGCATTTGAATTCGATTAACCAGGCTATGGAACAATATCTAAAAATTTGAAAATTTGGACTTCTTAGCCGGTTTATGTGTTTATACGAGAAAAAAAGCATTTGAATTCAAAGCACCAGGCTATGGAACGAAATCTAAAAATTTGAAAATTTCTACTTCTTTGCCGGTTTATGTGCGTATATACGTGTAAAAATGCATGTTAATTCATCCACCGGTATAGAACGAAATCCTAAAATTTTGAAAATTTCGACTTCATAGCTGGTTTATGCGTGTTTATAGGTGACATAAAAGCATTTTAATTCAAAGCATCCGGCTATGGAACGAAATCTAAAAATTTGAAAATTTCGACATCTTAGCCGGTTTATATGTTTTTATACGAGAAAAAAAGCATTTGAATTCTAAAGCACCAGCTATGGAACGAAATCTTAAAATTTGACAATTTCTACTTCTTTGCCGGTTTATACGTGTTTATAGGTGAAAAAAAGCATTTTAATTCAAAGCACCAGGCTATGGAACAATATCTACAAATTGAAAATTTGGACTTCTTAGCCTGGTTTAGGATGTGTTATTACGAGTAAATATGCATTTTAATTCAAAGCACCAGTCTATGGAACGAAATCTAAAAATTTGAAAATTCTACTTCTTTGCCGGTTTAGTGTGCTGATATACGTGTAAATATGCAATGTCACTTCAATCCACCCGGTATACGGAACGAAATCTAAAAATTTGAAAATTTCGGTTTCTTAGCCGGTTTATACGTGTTTATGGTGAAAAAAAGCATTTTAATTCAAAGCACCCGGCTATGGTACAATATCTAAAAATTTGAAAAATTGGACTTCTTAGGCGGTTAATATGTGTTTATAGGTGAAAAAAAGCATTATAATTTAAAGCACCGGCTATGGAACGATATCTAAAAATGTGAAAATTTCGACACCTTAGCCGGTTTATATGTGTTTATACGAGAAAAAAAGCATTTGAATTCAAAGCACCAGGCAATGGAACGAAACTTAAAAATTTGTAATTTTGGACTTCTTTGCCGGTTTAGGCGTGTATATACGTGCAATATTGCACGTTAATTCAATTCACCTGGCTATGGAACGATATCTAAAAATGTGAAAATTTCGACACCTTAGCCGGTTTATATGTGTTTATACGAGAAAAAAAGCATTTGAATTCAAAGCACCGGCTATGGAACGAAATCTAAAAATTGAAAATTTCGACATCTTACCCGGTTTATATGTGTTTATACGAGAAAAAAAGCATTTGAATTCGATTCACCGGGCTATGGAACGAAATCTAAAAACTTGAAAATTTCTACTTCTTTGCGGTTTATGTGTGTGTATACGTGTAATATGCATAATAATTCAATTCACCTGGCTATGGAACGATATCTAAAAATTTGAAATTTGGACTTCTTAGCCGGTATATATGTGTTTATTCGAGAAAAAAATCATTTGAATTCATAGCACCGGGCTATGGAACGAAATCTAAAAATTTGAAAATTTCGACATCTTAGCCGGTTTATATGTGTTTATACGAGAAAAAATGCATTTGAATTCGATTCACCGGGCTATGGAACGAAATCTAAAAACTTGAAAATTTCTACTTCTTTGCCGGTTTATGTGTGTGTATACGTGTAATATGCATAATTCAATTCACCTGGCTATGGAACGAAATCTAAAAATTTGAAATTTGGACTTCTTAGCCGGTTTATATGTTTATTCGAGAAAAAAATCATTTGAATTTATAGCACCGGGCTATGGAACGAAATCTAAAAATTTGAAAATTTCGACATCTTAGCCGGTTTATACGTGTTTATAGGTGAAAAAAAGCATTTTAATTCAAAGCACCAGGATATGGAACAATATCTAAAAATTTGAAAATTTGGACTTCTTTGCCGGTTAATATGTGTTTATAGGTGAAAAAAAGCATTATAATTTAAAGCACCCGGCTACGGAACGATATCTAAAAATGTGAAAATTTCGACATCTTAGCCGGTTTTTATGTTTTATTCGAGAAAAAAATCATTTGAATTTATAGCACCGGGCTATGGAACGAAATCTAAAAATTTGAAAATTTCGACATCTTAGCCGGTTATATGTGTTTATACGAGAAAAAATGCATTTGAATTCGATTCACCGGGCTATGGAACGAAATCTAAAAATTTGAAAATTTGGATTCTTAGCCGGTTTAAGCGTGTATATACGTGTAATATTGCATGTTAATTCAATCCACCCGGCAATGGAACGAAATCTAAAAATTTGAAAATTTCGACATCTTAGCCGTTTATACGTTTGTTAAGGTGAAAAAAAGCATTTTAATTCAAAGCACCCGACTATGGAACGAAATCTTAAAATTTTGAAAATTTCTACTTCTTTGCTGGTTTATGTGTGTGTACACGTATATATTGCAAGCTCACTCAATCCACCCGGCAACGGAACGACATCTAAAAAATTTGAAAATTTCGACATCTTAGCCGGTTTATACGTGTTTATAGGTGAAAAAAAGCATTTTAATTCAAAGCACCAGACTATGGAACATATCTAAAAATTTGAAAATTTGGACTTCTTAGCCTTAATATGTGTTTATAGGTGAAAAAAAGCATTATAATTAAAGCACCCGGCTACGGAACGATATCTAAAAATGTGAAAATTTCGACATCTTAGCCGTTATATGTGTTTATACGAGAAAAAAAGCATTTGAATTCAAAGCACCGCGGCTATGGAAGAAATCTAAAAATTGAAAATTTTCCGGACTTCTTTGCCGATTTAGTGTGTGTATATCACGTATAATATTGCATAGCTTCATTCAATCCACCCGGCCTATTAGATACGAAATCTAAAAGTTGAAAATTTCGGACTTTCTTAGCCGATATATGTGTTTATTCGAGGAAAAAAACATTTGAATACATAGCACCGGGCTATTGAACGAAAGTCAAAAATTTGAAACTTTCTATTCTTTGCCGGTTTATGTGTGTGTATCGTGTAATATTGCATCATAATTCACATTCACCTGGCTATGGAACCTAAATCTACAAATTTGAAATTTGGACTTTCTTAGCCGGTTGTTATGTGTTTATTCGAGAAAAAAATTCATTTTGAATTATAGCACCGGGCTCATGGAACGAACTCCTTAAACATTTGATTGAATTTCGACATCTTGAGCCGCGTTTATTATGTGTTTATTACGAGGAAAAAAAGCATTTAAATTCAAAGCAGCAGGCCTATGGAACGAAATCTAAAAATTTGAAAATTTGGACTTCTTAGCGGTTTATATGTGTTTATACGTGAAAAAATGCATTTGAATTCGATTCACCGGCTATGGAACGAAATCTAAAAATTTGAAAATTTGGACTTCTTAGCCGGTTTAAGCGTGTATATACGTGTAATATTGCATGTTAATTCAACCCACCCGGCAATGGAACGAAATCTAAAAATTTGAAAATTTCGACATCTTAGCCGTTTATATGTGTTATACGAGAAACAAAGCATTTGAATTCAAAGCACCCGGCTATGGATCGAAATCCAAAATTTGAAAATTTCGACATCTTAGCGGTTTACGTGTTTATAGGTGAAAAAAAGCATTTTAATTCCAAGCTCCCGGCTATGGAACGAACCCTAAAAATTTGAAAATTTGAACATCCTAGCCGGTTTATACGTGTTTATACGTGAAAAAAAAGCATTTGAATTCATAGCACCAGGCTATGGAATGAAATCTAAAAATGTGAAAATTTCGACATCTTAGCCGGTTTATATGTTTTTATACGAGAAAAAAAGCATTTGAATTCAAAGCACCAGGCAATGGAACGAACTTAAAAATTTGAAATTTTGGACTTTTTTGCCGGTTTATGTGTGTGTACACGTATAATATTGCAAGCTCACTCAATCCACCCAGCAACGGAACGAAATCTAAAAATTTGAAAATTTCGGTTTCTTAGCCGGTTTATGTGTTATACAAGAAAAAAAGCATTTGAATTCAAAGCACCAGGCTATGGAACGAAATCTAAAAATTTGAAAATTTCGACATCTTAGCCGGTTTATACGTGTTTATACGAGAAAAAATGCATTTGAATTCAAAGCACCAGGCTATGGAACGAAATCTTAAAATTTAAAAATTTCGACTCATGGCCGGTTTATGCTTGTATATATGTGTAATAATGCATGTTAACTCAATCCACCCGGCTATGGAAGGAAGTCTAAAAATTTAAGAATTTGGACTTCTAAGCCTGTTTAAGCGTGTATATACGTGTAATATTGCATGTTAATTCAATCCACCCGGCAATGGAACGAAATCTAAAAATTTGAAAATTTCGAGACCTTAGCCGGTTTATACGTGTTTAAGGTGAAAAAAAGCATTTTAATTCCAAGCTCCCGGCTATGGAACGAACTCTAAAAATCTGAAAATTTGAACATCTTAGCCGTTTATACGTGTTTATACGTGAAAAAAAAGCATTTGAATTCATAGCACCGGGCTATGGAACGAAATCTAAAAATTTGAAAATTTCGATATCTTAGCCGGTTTATACGTGTTTATACGTGAAAAAAAGCATTTTAATTCAAAGCACCCGGCTATGGAACGAAATCTAAAAATTTGAAAATTTCTACTTCTTTGCCGGTTAATGTGTGTGTACACGTATAATATTGCATGTTCACTCAATCCACCCGGCACGGAACGAAATCTAAAAATTTGAAAATTTCGGTTTCTTTGCCGGTTTATACGTGTTTATACGTGAAAAAAAAGCATTTGAATTCAAAGCACCAGGCTATGGAACGAAATCGAGAAATTTGAAAATTTCGACATCTTAGCCGGTTTATATGTATTTATACGAGAAAAAATGCATTTAATTCAAAGCACCAGGCTATGGAACGAAATCTTAAAATTTAAAAATTTCGACTTCATGGCCGGTTTATGTGTGTATATACGTGTAATATTGCATGTTAATTCAATCCACCCGGCAATGGAACGAAATCTAAAAATTTGAAAATTTCGAGATCTTAGCCCGTTTATACGTGTTTATAGGTGAAAAAAAGCATTTTAATTCCAAGCTCCCGGCTATGGAACGAACCCTAAAAATTTGAAAATTTGAACATCCTAGCCGGTTTATACGTGTTTATACGTGAAAAAAAACATTGAATTCATAGCACCAGGCTATGGAATGAAATCTAAAAATTTGAAAATTTCGACATCCTAGCCGGTTTATACGTGTTTATAGGCGAAAAGAAGCATTTTCATTCAATCCACCCGGCAACGGAACGAAATCTAAAAATTTGAAAATTTCGGTTTCTTAGCCGGTTTATACGTGTTTATGGTGAAAAAAGCATTTTAATTCAAAGCACCCGGCTATGGTACAATATCTAAAATTTGAAAAATTGGACTTCTTAGGCGGTTAATATGTGTTTATAGGTGAAAAAAAGCATTATAATTTAAAGCACCCGGCTATGGAACGATATCTAAAAATGTGAAAATTTCGACACCTTAGCCGGTTTATATGTGTTTATACGAGAAAAAAAGCATTTGAATTCAAAGCACCAGGCAATGGAACGAAACTTAAAAATTTGTAATTTTGGACTTCTTTGCCGGTTTAGGCGTGTATATACGTGCAATATTGCACGTTAATTCAATTCACCTGGCTATGGAACGATATCTAAAAATTTGAAATTTGGACTTCTTAGCCGGTATATATGTGTTTATTCGAGAAAAAAATCATTTGAATTCATAGCACCGGGCTATGGAACGAAATCTAAAAATTTGAAAATTTCTACTTCTTTGCCGGTTTATGTGTGTGTATACGTGTAATATTGCATAATAATTCAATTCACCTGGCTATGGAACGAAATCTAAAAATTTGAAATTTGGACTTCTTAGCCGGTTTATATGTGTTTATTCGAGAAAAAAATCATTTGAATTTATAGCACCGGGCTATGGAACGAAATCTAAAAATTTGAAAATTTCGACATCTTAGCCGGTTTATACGTGTTTTCAGGTGAAAAAAAGCATTTTAATTCAAAGCACCAGGCTATGGAACAATATCTAAAAATTTGAAAATTTCTACTTCTTTGCCGGTTTATGTGTGTGTATACGTGTAATATTGCATAATAATTCAATCCACCCGGCAACGGAACGAAATCTAAAAATTTGAAAATTTGGCCTTCCTAGCTGGTTTATGTGTGTATGTGTTTATATACGTGTAAAAATTCATGTTAATTCAATTCACCTAGCTATGGAACGAAATCTAAAATTTGAAAATTTCGACATCTTAGCCGGTTTATACGTGTTTATAGGTGAAAAAAAGCATTTTAATTCAAAGCACCAGGCTATGGAACAATATCTAAAAATTTGAAAAATTGAACTTCTTAGGCGGTTAATATGTGTTTATAGGTGAATAAAAGCATTATAATTTAAAGCACCCGGCTATGGAACGATATCTAAAAATGTGAAAATTTCGACATCTTAGCCGGTTTATATGTGTTTATAAAAAAAAAAAAGCATTTGAATTCAAAGCACCAGGCTATGGAACGAAACTTAAAAATTTGAAATTTTGGACTTCTTTGCCGGTTTAGGCGTGTATATACGTGTAATATTGCATGTTAATTCAATCCACCCGGCTATTAAACGAAATCTAAAAGTTTGAAAATTTGGACTTCTTAGCCGATCTATATGTGATTATTCGAGAAAAAAAACATTTGAATACATAGCACCGGGCTATGGAACGAAATCTAAAAATTTGAAAATTTCTACTTCTTTGCCGGTTTATGTGTGTGTATCCGTGTAATATTGCATAATAATTCAATTCACCTGGCTATGGAACGAAATCTACAAATTTGAAATTTGGACTTCTTAGCCGGTTTTTATGTGTTTATTCGAGAAAAAAATCATTTGAATTTATAGCACCGGGCTATGGAACGAAATCTAAAAATTTGAAAATTTCGACATCTTAGCCGGTTTATATGTGTTTATACGAGAAAAAATGCATTTGAATTCGATTCACCGGGCTATGGAACGAAATCTAAAAATTTGAAAATTTGGACTTCTTAGCCGGTTTAAGCGTGTATATACGTGTAATATTGCATGTTAATTCAATCCACCCGGCAATGGAACGAAATCTAAAAATTTGAAAATTTCGACATCTTAGCCGGTTTATATGTGTTTATACGAGAAACAAAGCATTTGAATTCAAAGCACCCGGATATGGAACGAAATCTAAAAATTTGAAAATTTCGACATCTTAGCCGGTTTATACGTTGTTTATAGGTGAAAAAAAGCATTTTAATTCAAAGCACCCGGCTATGGAACGAAATCTAAAAATTTGAAAATTTCTACTTCTTTGCCGGTTTATGTGTGTGTACACGTATAATATTGCAAGCTCACTCAATCCACCCGGCAACGGAACGAAATCTAAAAATTTGAAAATTTCGGTTTCTTTGCCGGTTTATACGTGTTTATGGTGAAAAAAAGCATTTTAATTCAAAGCACCCGGCTATGGAAAAATATCTAAAAATTTGAAAAATTGGACTTCTTAGGCGGTTAATATGTGTTTATAGGTGAAAAAAAGCATTATAATTTAAAGCACCCGGCTATGGAACGATATCTAAAAATGTGAAAATTTCGACATCTTAGCCGGTTTATATGTGTTTATACGAGAAAAAAAGCATTTGAATTCAAAGCACCAGGCTATGGAACGAAACTTAAAAATTTGAAATTTTGGACTTCTTTGCCGGTTTAGGCGTGTATATACGTGTAATATTGCATGTTAATTCAATTCACCTGGCTATGGAACGATATCTAAAAATTTGAAATTTGGACTTCTTAGCCGGTATATATGTGTTTATTCGAGAAAAAAATCATTTGAATTCATAGCACCGGGCTATGGAACGAAATCTAAAAATTTGAAAATTTCGACATCTTAGCCGGTTTATATGTGTTTATACGAGAAAAAATGCATTTGAATTCGATTCACCGGGCTATGGAACGAAATCTAAAAACTTGAAAATTTCTACTTCTTTGCCGGTTTATGTGTGTGTATACGTGTAATATTGCATAATAATTCAATTCACCTGGTTATGGAACGAAATCTAAAAATTTGAAATTTGGACTTCTTAGCCGGTTTATATGTGTTTATTCGAGATAAAAATCATTTGAATTTATAGCACCGGGCTATGGAACGAAATCTAAAAATTTGAAAATTTCTACTTCTTTGCCGGTTTATGTGTGTGTATACGTGTAATATTGCATGTTAATTCAATTCACCTGGCTATGGAACGATATCTAAAAATTTGAAAATTGGACTTCTTAGCCGGTTTATATGTGTTTATTCGAGAAAAAAATCATTTGAATTCATAGCACCGGGCTATGGAACGAAATCTAAAAATTTGAAAATTTCGACATCTTTGCCGGTTTATACGTGTTCATAGGTGAAAAAAAGCATTTTAATTCAAAGCACCAGGCTATGGAACAATATCTAAAAATTTGAAAATTTGGACTTCTTAGCCGGTTTATATGTGTTTATACGAGAAAAAAAGCATTTGAATTCAAAGCACCAGGCTATGGAACGAAATCTAAAAATTTGAAAATTTCTACTTCTTTGCCGGTTTATGTGCGTATATACGTGTAAAAATGCATGTTAATTCAATCCACCCGGTTATAGAACGAAATCCTAAAATTTGAAAATTTCGACTTCATAGCTGGTTTATGCGTGTTTATAGGTGAATAAAAGCATTTTAATTCAAAGCATCCGGCTATGGAACGAAATCTAAAAATTTGAAAATTTCGACATCTTAGCCGGTTTATATGTTTTTATACGAGAAAAAAAGCATTTGAATTCAAAGCACCAGGCTATGGAACGAAATCTTAAAATTTGACAATTTCTACTTCTTTGCCGGTTTATACGTGTTTATAGGTGAAAAAAAGCATTTTAATTCAAAGCACCAGGCTATGGAACAATATCTACAAATTTGAAAATTTGGACTTCTTAGCCGGTTTATATGTGTTTATACGAGAAAAAAAGCATTTGAATTCAAAGCACCAGGCTATGGAACGAAATCTAAAAATTTGAAAATTTCTACTTCTTTGCCGGTTTATGTGCGTATATACGTGTAAAAATGCATGTTAATTCAATCCACCCGGTTATAGAACGAAATCCTAAAATTTGAAAATTTCGACTTCATAGCTGGTTTATGCGTGTTTATAGGTGAATAAAAGCATTTTAATTCAAAGCATCCGGCTATGGAACGATATCTAAAAATTTGAAAATTGGACTTCTTAGCCGGTTTATATGTGTTTATTCGAGAAAAAAATCATTTGAATTCATAGCACCGGGCTATGGAACGAAATCTAAAAATTTGAAAATTTCGACATCTTTGCCGGTTTATACGTGTTCATAGGTGAAAAAAGCATTTTAATTCAAAGCACCAGGCTATGGAACAATATCTAAAAATTTGAAAATTTGGACTTCTTAGCCGGTTTATATGTGTTTATACGAGAAAAAAAGCATTTGAATTCAAAGCACCAGGCTATGGAACGAAATCTAAAAATTTGAAAATTTCTACTTCTTTGCCGGTTTATGTGCGTATATACGTGTAAAAATGCATGTTAATTCAATCCACCCGGTTATAGAACGAAATCCTAAAATTTGAAAATTTCGACTTCATAGCTGGTTTATGCGTGTTTATAGGTGAATAAAAGCATTTTAATTCAAAGCATCCGGCTATGGAACGAAATCTAAAATTTGAAAATTTCGACATCTTAGCCGGTTTATATGTTTTTATACGAGAAAAAAAGCATTTGAATTCAAAGCACCAGGCTATGGAACGAAATCTTAAATTTGACAATTTCTACTTCTTTGCCGGTTTATTACGTGTTTATAGGTGAAAAAAGCATTTTAATTCAAAGCACCAGGCTATTGGAACAATATCTACAAATTTGAAACTTTGGACTTCTTAGCTGGTTTTAGGCGTGTATATACGTGTAATATTGCATTTTAATTCAAAGCACCCGTCTATTGGAACGAAATCTAAAAATTTGAAAATTTCTACTTCTTTGCCGGTTTATGTGTGTGTACACGTATAATATTGCAAGCTCACTCAATCCACCGGCAACGGAACGAATCTAAAAATTTGAAAATTTCGGTTTCTTAGCCGGTTTATACGTGTTTATGGTGAAAAAAGCATTTTAATCAAGCACCCGGCTATGGTACAATATCTAAAAATTTGAAATAATTCAAAGCACCCGTCTATGGAACGAAATCTAAAAATTTGAAAATTTCTACTTCTTTGCCGGTTTATGTGTGTGTACACGTATAATATTGCAAGCTCACTCAATCCACCCGGCAACGGAACGAAATCTAAAAATTTGAAAATTTCGGTTTCTTAGCCGGTTTATACGTGTTTATGGTGAAAAAAAGCATTTTAATTCAAAGCACCCGGCTATGGTACAATATCTAAAAATTTGAAAAATTGGACTTCTTAGGCGGTTAATATGTGTTATAGGTGAAAAAAAGCATTATAATTTAAAGCACCCGGCTATGGAACGATATCTAAAAATGTGAAAATTTCTACTTCTTTGCTGGTCTATGTGTGTGTACACGTATAATATTGCAAGCTCACTCAATCCACCCGGCAACGGAACGAAATCTAAAAATTTGAAAATTTCGGTTTCTTAGCCGGTTTATACGTGTTTATGGTGAAAATAAGCATTTTCATTGAAAGCACCCGGGTATGGAACAATATCTAAAATTTGAAAATTGGACTTCTTAGGCGGTTAATATGTGTTTATAGGTGAAAAAAAGCATTATAATTTAAAGCACCCGGCTATGGAACGATATCTAAAAATGTGAAAATTTCGACATCTTAGCCGGTTTATATGTGTTTATACGAGAAAAAAAGCATTTGAATTCAAAGCACCAGGCTATGGAACGAAACTTAAAAATTTGAAATTTTGGACTTCTTTGCCGGTTTAGGCGTGTATATACGTGTAATATTGCATGTTAATTCAATTCACCTGGCTATGGAACGATATCTAAAAATTTGAAATTTGGACTTCTTAGCCGGTATATATGTGTTTATTCGAGAAAACAATCATTTGAATTCATAGCACCGGGCTATGGAACGAAATCTAAAAATTTGAAAATTTCTACTTCTTTGCCGGTTTATGTGTGTGTATACGTGTAATATTGCATAATAATTCAATTCACCTGGCTATGGAACGAAATCTAAAAATTTGAAATTTGGACTTCTTAGCCGGTTTATATGTGTTTATTCGAGAAAAAAATCATTTGAATTTATAGCACCGGGCTATGGAACGAAATCTAAAAATTTGAAAATTTCGACATCTTAGCCGGTTTATACGTGTTTATAGGTGAAAAAAAGCATTTTAATTCAAAGCACCAGACAATGGAACAATATCTAAAAATTTGAAAATTTGGACTTCTTAGCCGGTTAATATGTGTTTATAGGTGAAAAAAAGCATTATAATTTAAAGCACCCGGCTACGGAACGATATCTAAAAATGTGAAAATTTCGACATCTTAGCCGGTTTATATGTGTTTATACGAGAAAAAAAAGCATTTGAATTGAAAGCACCAGGCTATGGAACGAAATCTAAAAATTTGAAAATTCGGACTTCTTTGCCGGTTTAGGCGTGTATATACGTGTAATATTGCATGTTAATTCAATCCACCCGGCAATGGAACGAAATCTAAAAATTTGAAAATTTCGAGATCTTAGCCCGTTTATACGTGTTTATAGGTGAAAAAAAGCATTTTAATTCCAAGCTCCCGGCTATGGAACGAACCCTAAAAATTTGAAAATTTGAACATCCTAGCCGGTTTATACGTGTTTATACGTGAAAAAAAGCATTTGAATTCATAGCACCAGGCTTTGGAATGAAATCTAAAAATTTGAAAATTTCGACATCTTAGCCAGTTTATATGTGTTTATACGAGAAAAAAAAGCATTTGAATTCAAAGCACCAGGCTATGGAACGAAATCTAAAAGTTTGAAAATTTGGACTTCTTATCCGATCTATATGTGTTTATTCGAGAAAAAAAACATTTGAATACATAGCACCGGGCTATGGAACGAAATCAAAAAATTTGAAAATTTCTACTTCTTTGCCGGTTTATGTGTGTGTATCCGTGTAATATTGTATAATAATTCAATTCACCTGGCTATGGAACGAAATCTACAAATTTGAAATTTGGACTTCTTAGCCGGTTTTTATGTGTTATTCGAGAAAAAAATCATTTGAATTCGATTCACCGGGCTATGGAACGAAATCTAAAAATTTGAAAATTTCGACATCTTAGCCGGTTTATATGTGTTTATACGAGAAAAAAAGCATTTAAATTCAAAGCAGCAGCTATGGAACGAAATCTAAAAATTTGAAAATTTGGACTTCTTAGCCGGTTATATGTGTTTATACGTGAAAAAATGCATTTGAATTCGATTCACCGGGCTATGGAACGAAATCTAAAAATTTGAAAATTTGGACTTCTTAGCCGGTTTAAGAGTGTATACGTGTAATATTGCATGTTAATTCAATCCACCCGGCAATGGAACGAAATCTAAAAATTTGAAAATTTCGATATCTTAGCCGGTTTATATGTGTTTATACGAGAAACAAAGCATTTGAATTCAAAGCACCCGGCTATGGAACGAAATCTAAAAATTGAAAATTTCGACATCTTAGCCGGTTTATATGTGTTTATACGAGAAAAAAAGCATTTAAATTCAAAGCAGCAGGCTATGGAACGAATCTAAAAATTTGAAAATTTGGACTTCTTAGCCGGTTTATATGTGTTATACGTGAAAAAAATGCATTTGAATTCGATTCACCGGGCTATGGAACGAAATCTAAAAATTTGAAAATTTGGACTTCTTAGCCGGTTTAAGAGTGTATATACGTGTAATATTGCATGTAATTCAATCCACCCGGCAATGGAACGAAATCTAAAAATTTGAAAATTTCGATATCTTAGCCGGTTTATATGTGTTTATACGAGAAACAAAGCATTTGAATTCAAAGCACCCGGCTATGGAACGAAATCTAAAAATTTGAAAATTTCGACATCTTAGCCGGTTTATACGTGTTTATAGGTGAAAAAAAGCATTTTAATTCAAAGCACCAGGCTATGGAACAATATCTAAAAATTTGAAAAATTGGACTTCTTAGGCGGTTAATATGTGTTTATAGGTGAATAAAAGCATTATAATTTAAAGCACCCGGCTATGGAACGATATCTAAAAATGTGAAAATTTCGACATCTTAGCCGGTTTATATGTGTTTATAAAAAAAAAAAAAGCATTTGAATTCAAAGCACCAGGCTATGGAACGAAACTTAAAAATTTGAAATTTTGGACTTCTTTGCCGGTTTAGGCGTGTATATACGTGTAATATTGCATGTTAATTCAATCCACCCGGCTATTAAACGAAATCTAAAAGTTTGAAAATTTGGACTTCTTAGCCGATCTATATGTGATTATTCGAGAAAAAAAACATTTGAATACATAGCACCGGGCTATGGAACGAAATCTAAAAATTTGAAAATTTCTACTTCTTTGCCGGTTTATGTGTGTGTATACGTGTAATATTGCATGTTAATTCAATTCACCTGGCTATGGAACGATATCTAAAAATTTGAAAATTGGACTTCTTAGCCGGTTTATATGTGTTTATTCGAGAAAAAAATCATTTGAATTCATAGCACCGGGCTATGGAACGAAATCTAAAAATTTGAAAATTTCGACATCTTTGCCGGTTTATACGTGTTCATAGGTGAAAAAAAGCATTTTAATTCAAAGCACCAGGCTATGGAACAATATCTAAAAATTTGAAAATTTGGACTTCTTAGCCGGTTTATATGTGTTTAAACGAGAAAAAAAGCATTTGAATTCAAAGCACCAGGCTATGGAACGAAATCTAAAAATTTGAAAATTTCTACTTCTTTGCCGGTTTATGTGCGTATATATGTGTAAAAATGCATGTTAATTCAATCCACCCGGTTATAGAACGAAATCCTAAAATTTGAAAATTTCGACTTCATAGCTGGTTTATGCGTGTTTATAGGTGAAAAAAAGCATTTTAATTCAAAGCACCCGGCTATGGAACGAAATCTAAAAATTTGAAAATTTCGACATCTTAGCCGGTTTATATGTTTTTATACGAGAAAAAAAGCATTTGAATTCAAAGCACCAGGCTATGGAACGAAATCTTAAAATTTGACAATTTCTACTTCTTTGCCGGTTTATACGTGTTTATAGGTGAAAAAAAGCATTTTAATTCAAAGCACCAGGCTATGGAACAATATCTAAAAATTTGAAAATTTGGACTTCTTAGCTGGTTTAGGCGTGTATATACGTGTAATATTGCATTTTAATTCAAAGCACCCGTCTATGGAACGAAATCTAAAAATTTGAAAATTTCTACTTCTTTGCCGGTTTATGTGTGTGTACACGTATAATATTGCAAGCTCACTCAATCCACCCGGCAACGGAACGAAATCTAAAAATTTGAAAATTTCGGTTTCTTAGCCGGTTTATACGTGTTTATGGTGAAAAAAAGCATTTTAATTCAAAGCACCCGGCTATGGTACAATATCTAAAAATTTGAAAAATTGGACTTCTTAGGCGGTTAATATGTGTTTATAGGTGAAAAAAAGCATTATAATTTAAAGCACCCGGCTATGGAACGATATCTAAAAATGTGAAAATTTCGACACCTTAGCCGGTTTATATGTGTTTATACGAGAAAAAAAGCATTTGAATTCAAAGCACCAGGCAATGGAACGAAACTTAAAAATTTGTAATTTTGGACTTCTTTGCCGGTTTAGGCGTGTATATACGTGTAATATTGCACGTTAATTCAATTCACCTGGCTATGGAACGATATCTAAAAATTTGAAATTTGGACTTCTTAGCCGGTATATATGTGTTTATTCGAGAAAAAAATCATTTGAATTCATAGCACCGGGCTATGGAACGAAATCTAAAAATTTGAAAATTTCTACTTCTTTGCCGGTTTATGTGTGTGTATACGTGTAATATTGCATAATAATTCAATTCACCTGGCTATGGAACGAAATCTAAAAATTTAAAAATTTCGACTTCATAGCCGGTTGATGCGTGTATATACGTGTAAAAATGCATTTGAATTCAAAGCACGCGGCTATGGAACGAAATCTAAAAATTTGAAAATTTCGACTTCTTAACCGGTTTATATGTGTTTATACGAGAAAAAAGCATTTGACTTCAAAGCACCCGGCTGTGGAACGAAATCTAAAAATTTGAAAATTTCGACTACTTTGCCAGTTTATGTGTGTATCTACGTGTAAAAAACATGTTAATTCAATCCACCCGGGAATAGAACGAAATATAAAAATTTGAAAATCTGGCCTTCTTTGCCGCTTTATGTGTGTATATACATGTAAAAATGCATGTTAATTCAATTCACCCGGCAATGGAACGAAATCTAAAATTTTGAAAATTTGGTCTTCCTAGCTGAGTTAAGTGTGTATATACGTGAAAAAAAGTATTTTAAATTCAAAGCACCCGGCTATGGAACGAAATCTAAAAATTTGAAAATTTCGACTTCATAGCCGGTTTATGCGTGTATATACGTGTAATATTGCAGGTTAACTCAATCAACCCGGCAAAGGAACGAAAATTTAAAAATTGAAAATTTGGCCTTCTTTGCCGGTTTATGTGTGTATATACATGTAAAAATGCATGTTAATTCAATCCACCCGGCAATGAAACGAAATCTAAAAATTTGAAAATTTGGACTTCTAAGCCGGTTATACGTGTATATACGTGTAATGTTGCATGTTAACTCAATTCACCCGGCCACGGAACGAATTCTAAAAATTTGAAAATTTGGCCTTCCTAGCTGGTTATGTGTGTATATACGTGAAAAAAAGCATTTGAATTCAAAGCACCCGACTATGGAACGAAATATAAAAATTTGAAAATTTCGACTTCATAGCCGGTTTTGCCTGTATATACGTGTAATATTGCATGTTAACTCAATCCACCCGGCAACGGAACGAAATCTAAAAATTTGAAAATTTGGTCTTTCTAGCTGGTTTATGTGTGTATATACGTGAAAAAAAGCATTTTAAATTCAAAGCACCAGGCTATGGAACGAAATCTAAAAATTTAAAATTTCGACTTCATAGCCGGTTTATGTGTGTATATACGTGTAAAAATGCATGTTAATTCAAACCAGCCGGCAATGGAACGAAATCTAAGAATTTGAAAATTTCGACTTCATAGCCGGTTTATGCGTGTATTTACGTGTAATATTGCATGTTAACGGAATCAACCCGGCAAAGTAACGAAATCTCAAAGTTGAAAATGTGGCATTCTTTCCTGTTTTATGCCTGTATATACGTGTAATATTGCATGTTAACTCAATCCACCCGGCAACGGAACGAAATCTAAAAATTTGAAAATTTGGTCTTTCTAGCTGGTTTATGTGTGTATATACGTGAAAAAAAGCATTTTAAATTCAAAGCACCAGGCTATGGAACGAAATCTAAAAATTTAAAATTTCGACTTCATAGCCGGTTTATGTGTGTATATACGTGTAAAAATGCATGTTAATTCAAACCAGCCGGCAATGGAACGAAATCTAAGAATTTGAAAATTTCGACTTCATAGCCGGTTTATGCGTGTATACGTGTAATATTGCATGTTAACGGAATCAACCCGGCAAAGTAACGAAATCTCAAAGTTGAAAATGTGGCATTCTTTCCTGTTTTATGTTTGTATATACGTGTAATATTGCATGTTAACTCAATCCACCCGGCAATGGAACGAAATCTAAAAATTTGAATATTTGGCCTTATTTGCCGGTTTATGTGTGTATATACATCTACAAATGCATGTTAATTCAATCGACCCGGCAATGGAACGAAATCTAAAAATTTGATAATTTGGTCTTCCTAGCTGGTTTATGTGTGTATATACGTGCAATATTGCAGGATAACTCAATTTACCCGGCAAAAGAACGAAATTTTAAAAATTGAAAATTTGGCCTTCTTTGCCGGTTTATGTGTGTATATACATGTAAAAATGCATGGTAATTCAATCCACCCGGCAATGGAACGAAATCTAAAAATTTTAAAATTTGGTCTTCCTAGCTGGTTTATGTGTGTGTATACATGTAAAAATGCATGTTAATTCAATCCACCCGGCAATGGAACGAAATCTAAAAATTTGAAAATTTCGACTTCATAGCCGGTTTATGCTTGTATATACGTGTAATATTGCATGTTAACTCAATCCACCCGGCAAAGGAACGAAATCGAAAAATTTGAAAATTTAGGCTTCTCAGCCGGTTTATGCGTGTATATACGTGTAATATTGCATGTTAACTCAATCAACCCGGCAACGGAACGAAATCTTAAAATTTGAAAATTTGGCCTTCCTAGCTGGTTTATGTGTGTATATACGTGAAAAAAAGCATTTGAATTCAAAGCACCCGACTATGGAACGAAATATAAAAATTTGAAAATTTCGACTTCATAGCCGGTTTTGCCTGTATATACGTGTAATATTGCATGTTAACTCAATACACCCGGCAACGGAACGAAATCTAAAAATTTGAAAATTTGGTCTTTATAGCTGGTTTATGTGTGTATATACTTGAAAAAAAGCATTTGAATTCAAAGCACCCGGCTATGGAACGAAATCTAAAAATTTGAAAATTTCAACTTCATAGCCGGTTTATGCGTGGATATACGTGTAATATTACGTGCTAACTCAAACCAACCGGCAACGGAACGAAATATAAAAATTTGAAAATTTGGCCTTCTTTGCCGGTTTGTGTGTGTATATACATATAAAAATGCATGTTAATTCAATCCACCCGGCAATGGAACGAAATCTAAAAATTTGATAATTTGGTCTTCCTAGCTGGTTTATGTGTGTATATACGTGTAATATTGCAGGATAACTCAATTTACCCGGCAAAGGAACGAAATTTTAAAAATTGAAAATTTGGCCTTCTTTGCCGGTTTATGTGTGTATATACATGTAAAAATGCATGTTAATTCAATCCACCCGGCAATGGAACGAAATCTAAAAATTTGAAAATTTCGACTTCATAGCCGGTTTATGCTTGTATACACGTGTAATATTGCATGTTAACTCAATCCACCCGGCAACGGAACGAAATCGAAAAATTTGAAAATTTAGGCTTCTCAGCCGGTTTATGCGTGTATATACGTGTAAAATTGCATGTTAATGTAATCCACCCGGCTATGGATCGAAATCAAAAAATTTGAAAATTTAGGCTTCACAGCCGGTTGATGCGTGTATATACGTGTAAAAATGCATTTGAATTCAATGCACCTGGATATGGAATGAAATCTAAAAATTTGAAAATTTCGACTTCATAGCTGGTTTATGCGTGTATATACGTGTAATATTGCATGTTTACTCAATCAACCCGGCAACGGAACGAAATCTTAAAATTTGAAAATTTCGACTTCTTTGCCAGTTTATGTGTGTATATACGTGTAAAAAACATGTTAATTCAATCCACCCGGGAATAGAACGAAATCTAAAAATTTTAAAATCTGGCCTTCTTTGCCGATTTATGTGTGTATATACATGTAAAAATTTGAAAATTTCGACTTCATAGCCGGTTTATGCTTGTATATACGTGTAATATTGCATGTTAACTCAATCCACCCGGCAACGGAACGAAATCGAAAAATTTGAAAATTTAGGCTTCTCAGCCGGTTTATGCGTGTATATACGTGTAAAATTGCATGTTAATGTAATCCACCCGGCTATGGATCGAAATCAAAAAATTTGAAAATTTAGGCTTCACAGCCGGTTGATGCGTGTATATACGTGTAAAAATGCATTTGAATTCAATGCACCTGGATATGGAATGAAATCTAAAAATTTGAAAATTTCGACTTCATAGCTGGTTTATGCGTGTATATACGTGTAATATTGCATGTTAACTCAATCAACCCGGCAACGGAACGAAATCTTAAAATTTGAAAATTTCGACTTCTTTGCCAGTTTATGTGTGTATATACATATAAAAATGCATGTTAATTCAATCCACCCGGCAATGGAACGAAATCTAAAAATTTGAATATTTGGCCTTATTTGCCGGTTTATGTGTTTATATACATGTACAAATGCATGTTAATTCAATCCACCCGGCAATGGAACGAAATCTAAAAATTTGATAATTTGGTCTTCCTAGCTGGTTTATGTGTGTATATACGTGCAATATTGCAGGATAACTCAATTTACCCGGCAAAAGAACGAAATTTTAAAAATTGAAAATTTGGCCTTCTTTGCCGGTTTATGTGTGTATATACATGTAAAAATGCATGGTAATTCAATCCACCCGGCAATGGAACGAAATCTAAAAATTTTAAAATTTGGTCTTCCTAGCTGGTTTATGTGTGTGTATACATGTAAAAATGCATGTTAATTCAATCCACCCGGCAATGGAACGAAATCTAAAAATTTGAAAATTTCGACTTCATAGCCGGTTTATGCTTGTATATACGTGTAATATTGCATGTTAACTCAATCCACCCGGCAAAGGAACGAAATCGAAAAATTTGAAAATTTAGGCTTCTCAGCCGGTTTATGCGTGTATATACGTGTAATATTGCATGTTAACTCAATCAACCCGGCAACGGAACGAAATCTTAAAATTTGAAAATTTGGCCTTCCTAGCTGGTTTATGTGTGTATATACGTGAAAAAAAGCATTTGAATTCAAAGCACCCGACTATGGAACGAAATATAAAAATTTGAAAATTTCGACTTCATAGCCGGTTTTGCCTGTATATACGTGTAATATTGCATGTTAACTCAATCCACCCGGCAACGGAACGAAATCTAAAAATTTGAAAATTTGGTCTTTATAGCTGGTTTATGTGTGTATATACTTGAAAAAAAGCATTTGAATTCAAAGCACCCGGCTATGGAACGAAATCTACAAATTTGAAAATTTCAACTTCATAGCCGGTTTATGCGTGGATATACGTGTAATATTACGTGCTAACTCAAACCAACCGGCAACGGAACGAAATATAAAAATTTGAAAATTTGGCCTTCTTTGCCGGTTTGTGTGTGTATATACATATAAAAATGCATGTTAATTCAATCCACCCGGCAATGGAACGAAATCTAAAAATTTGATAATTTGGTCTTCCTAGCTGGTTTATGTGTGTATATACGTGCAATATTGCAGGATAACTCAATTTACCCGGCAAAAGAACGAAATTTTAAAAATTGAAAATTTGGCCTTCTTTGCCGGTTTATGTGTGTATATACATGTAAAAATGCATGGTAATTCAATCCACCCGGCAATGGAACGAAATCTAAAAATTTTAAAATTTGGTCTTCCTAGCTGGTTTATGTGTGTGTATACATGTAAAAATGCATGTTAATTCAATCCACCCGGCAATGGAACGAAATCTAAAAATTTGAAAATTTCGACTTCATAGCCGGTTTATGCTTGTATATACGTGTAATATTGCATGTTAACTCAATCCACCCGGCAAAGGAACGAAATCGAAAAATTTGAAAATTTAGGCTTCTCAGCCGGTTTATGCGTGTATATACGTGTAATATTGCATGTTAACTCAATCAACCCGGCAACGGAACGAAATCTTAAAATTTGAAAATTTGGCCTTCCTAGCTGGTTTATGTGTGTATATACGTGAAAAAAAGCATTTGAATTCAAAGCACCCGACTATGGAACGAAATATAAAAATTTGAAAATTTCGACTTCATAGCCGGTTTTGCCTGTATATACGTGTAATATTGCATGTTAACTCAATACACCCGGCAACGGAACGAAATCTAAAAATTTGAAAATTTGGTCTTTATAGCTGGTTTATGTGTGTATATACTTGAAAAAAAGCATTTGAATTCAAAGCACCCGGCTATGGAACGAAATCTAAAAATTTGAAAATTTCAACTTCATAGCCGGTTTATGCGTGGATATACGTGTAATATTACGTGCTAACTCAAACCAACCGGCAACGGAACGAAATATAAAAATTTGAAAATTTGGCCTTCTTTGCCGGTTTGTGTGTGTATATACATATAAAAATGCATGTTAATTCAATCCACCCGGCAATGGAACGAAATCTAAAAATTTGATAATTTGGTCTTCCTAGCTGGTTTATGTGTGTATATACGTGTAATATTGCAGGATAACTCAATTTACCCGGCAAAGGAACGAAATTTTAAAAATTGAAAATTTGGCCTTCTTTGCCGGTTTATGTGTGTATATACATGTAAAAATGCATGTTAATTCAATCCACCCGGCAATGGAACGAAATCTAAAAATTTGAAAATTTCGACTTCATAGCCGGTTTATGCTTGTATACACGTGTAATATTGCATGTTAACTCAATCCACCCGGCAACGGAACGAAATCGAAAAATTTGAAAATTTAGGCTTCTCAGCCGGTTTATGCGTGTATATACGTGTAAAATTGCATGTTAATGTAATCCACCCGGCTATGGATCGAAATCAAAAAATTTGAAAATTTAGGCTTCACAGCCGGTTGATGCGTGTATATACGTGTAAAAATGCATTTGAATTCAATGCACCTGGATATGGAATGAAATCTAAAAATTTGAAAATTTCGACTTCATAGCTGGTTTATGCGTGTATATACGTGTAATATTGCATGTTTACTCAATCAACCCGGCAACGGAACGAAATCTTAAAATTTGAAAATTTCGACTTCTTTGCCAGTTTATGTGTGTATATACGTGTAAAAAACATGTTAATTCAATCCACCCGGGAATAGAACGAAATCTAAAAATTTTAAAATCTGGCCTTCTTTGCCGATTTATGTGTGTATATACATGTAAAAATTTGAAAATTTCGACTTCATAGCCGGTTTATGCTTGTATATACGTGTAATATTGCATGTTAACTCAATCCACCCGGCAACGGAACGAAATCGAAAAATTTGAAAATTTAGGCTTCTCAGCCGGTTTATGCGTGTATATACGTGTAAAATTGCATGTTAATGTAATCCACCCGGCTATGGATCGAAATCAAAAAATTTGAAAATTTAGGCTTCACAGCCGGTTGATGCGTGTATATACGTGTAAAAATGCATTTGAATTCAATGCACCTGGATATGGAATGAAATCTAAAAATTTGAAAATTTCGACTTCATAGCTGGTTTATGCGTGTATATACGTGTAATATTGCATGTTAACTCAATCAACCCGGCAACGGAACGAAATCTTAAAATTTGAAAATTTCGACTTCTTTGCCAGTTTATGTGTGTATATACATATAAAAATGCATGTTAATTCAATCCACCCGGCAATGGAACGAAATCTAAAAATTTGAATATTTGGCCTTATTTGCCGGTTTATGTGTTTATATACATGTACAAATGCATGTTAATTCAATCGACCCGGCAATGGAACGAAATCTAAAAATTTGATAATTTGGTCTTCCTAGCTGGTTTATGTGTGTATATACGTGCAATATTGCAGGATAACTCAATTTACCCGGCAAAAGAACGAAATTTTAAAAATTGAAAATTTGGCCTTCTTTGCCGGTTTATGTGTGTATATACATGTAAAAATGCATGGTAATTCAATCCACCCGGCAATGGAACGAAATCTAAAAATTTTAAAATTTGGTCTTCCTAGCTGGTTTATGTGTGTGTATACATGTAAAAATGCATGTTAATTCAATCCACCCGGCAATGGAACGAAATCTAAAAATTTGAAAATTTCGACTTCATAGCCGGTTTATGCTTGTATATACGTGTAATATTGCATGTTAACTCAATCCACCCGGCAAAGGAACGAAATCGAAAAATTTGAAAATTTAGGCTTCTCAGCCGGTTTATGCGTGTATATACGTGTAATATTGCATGTTAACTCAATCAACCCGGCAACGGAACGAAATCTTAAAATTTGAAAATTTGGCCTTCCTAGCTGGTTTATGTGTGTATATACGTGAAAAAAAGCATTTGAATTCAAAGCACCCGACTATGGAACGAAATATAAAAATTTGAAAATTTCGACTTCATAGCCGGTTTTGCCTGTATATACGTGTAATATTGCATGTTAACTCAATCCACCCGGCAACGGAACGAAATCTAAAAATTTGAAAATTTGGTCTTTATAGCTGGTTTATGTGTGTATATACTTGAAAAAAAGCATTTGAATTCAAAGCACCCGGCTATGGAACGAAATCTACAAATTTGAAAATTTCAACTTCATAGCCGGTTTATGCGTGGATATACGTGTAATATTACGTGCTAACTCAAACCAACCGGCAACGGAACGAAATATAAAAATTTGAAAATTTGGCCTTCTTTGCCGGTTTGTGTGTGTATATACATATAAAAATGCATGTTAATTCAATCCACCCGGCAATGGAACGAAATCTAAAAATTTGATAATTTGGTCTTCCTAGCTGGTTTATGTGTGTATATACGTGTAATATTGCAGGATAACTCAATTTACCCGGCAAAGGAACGAAATTTTAAAAATTGAAAATTTGGCCTTCTTTGCCGGTTTATGTGTGTATATACATGTAAATATGCATGTTAATTCAATCCACCCGGCAATGGAACGAAATCTAAAAATTTGAAAATTTCGACTTCATAGCCGGTTTATGCTTGTATACACGTGTAATATTGCATGTTAACTCAATCCACCCGGCAACGGAACGAAATCGAAAAATTTGAAAATTTAGGCTTCTCAGCCGGTTTATGCGTGTATATACGTGTAAAATTGCATGTTAATGTAATCCACCCGGCTATGAATCGAAATCAAAAAATTTGAAAATTTAGGCTTCACAGCCGGTTGATGCGTGTATATACGTGTAAAAATGCATTTGAATTCAATGCACCTGGATATGGAATGAAATCTAAAAATTTGAAAATTTCGACTTCATAGCTGGTTTATGCGTGTATATACGTGTAATATTGCATGTTAACTCAATCAACCCGGCAACGGAACGAAATCTTAAAATTTGAAAATTTCGACTTCTTTGCCAGTTTATGTGTGTATATACGTGTAAAAAACATGTTAATTCAATCCACCCGGGAATAGAACGAAATCTAAAAATTTTAAAATCTGGCCTTCTTTGCCGATTTATGTGTGTATATACATGTAAAAATTTGAAAATTTCGACTTCATAGCCGGTTTATGCTTGTATATACGTGTAATATTGCATGTTAACTCAATCCACCCGGCAAAGGAACGAAATCGAAAAATTTGAAAATTTAGGCTTCTCAGCCGGTTTATGCGTGTATATACGTGTAATATTGCATGTTAACTCAATCAACCCGGCAACGGAACGAAATCTTAAAATTTGAAAATTTGGCCTTCCTAGCTGGTTTATGTGTGTATATACGTGAAAAAAAGCATTTGAATTCAAAGCACCCGACTATGGAACGAAATATAAAAATTTGAAAATTTCGACTTCATAGCCGGTTTTGCCTGTATATACGTGTAATATTGCATGTTAACTCAATCCACCCGGCAACGGAACGAAATCTAAAAATTTGAAAATTTGGTCTTTATAGCTGGTTTATGTGTGTATATACTTGAAAAAAAGCATTTGAATTCAAAGCACCCGGCTATGGAACGAAATCTAAAAATTTGAAAATTTCAACTTCATAGCCGGTTTATGCGTGGATATACGTGTAATATTACGTGCTAACTCAAACCAACCGGCAACGGAACGAAATATAAAAATTTGAAAATTTGGCCTTCTTTGCCGGTTTGTGTGTGTATATACATATAAAAATGCATGTTAATTCAATCCACCCGGCAATGGAACGAAATCTAAAAATTTGATAATTTGGTCTTCCTAGCTGGTTTATGTGTGTATATACGTGTAATATTGCAGGATAACTCAATTTACCCGGCAAAGGAACGAAATTTTAAAAATTGAAAATTTGGCCATCTTTGCCGGTTTATGTGTGTATATACATGTAAAAATGCATGTTAATTCAATCCACCCGGCAATGAAACGAAATCTAAAAATTTGATAATTTGGACTTCTAATCCGGTTTATACGTGTATAAACGTGTAATGGTGCATGTTAACTCAATTCACCCGGCAACGGAACGAAATCTAAAAATTTGAAAATTTGGCCTTCCTAGCTGGTTTATGTGTGTATATACGTGAAAAAAAGCATTTGAATTCAAAGCACCCGACTATGGAACGAAATATAAAAATTTGAAAATTTCGACTTCATAGCCGGTTTTGCCTGTATATACGTGTAATATTGCATGTTAACTCAATCCACCCGGCAACGGAACGAAATCGAAAAATTTGAAAATTTAGGTTTCTCAACCGGTTTATGCGTGTATATACGTGTAAAATTGCATGTTAATGTAATCCACCCGGCTATGGATCGAAATCAAAAAATTTGAAAATTTAGGCTTCACAGCCGGTTGATGCGTGTATATACGTGTAAAAATGCATTTGAATTCAATGCACCTGGATATGGAATGAAATCTAAAAATTTGAAAATTTCGACTTCATAGCTGGTTTATGCGTGTATATACGTGTAATATTGCATGTTAACTCAATCAACCCGGCAACGGAACGAAATCTTAAAATTTGAAAATTTCGACTTCTTTGCCAGTTTATGTGTGTATATACGTGTAAAAAACATGTTAATTCAATCCACCCGGGAATAGAACGAAATCTAAAAATTTTAAAATCTGGCCTTCTTTGCCGATTTATGTGTGTATATACATGTAAAAATGCATGTTAATTCAATTCACCCGGCAATGGAACGAAATCTGAAATTTTGAAAATTTGGACTTCTAAGCCGGTTTATGCGTGTATATACGTGTAATGTTGCATGCTTACACAATCCAACCGGCAACCGAACGAAATCTAAAAATTTGAAAATGTGGTCTTCCTAGCTGAGTTATGTGTGTATATACGTGAAAAAAAGTATTTTAAATTCAAAGCATACGGCTATTGAACGAAATCTAAAAATTTGAAAATTTCGACTTCATAGCCGGTTTATGCGTGTATATACGTGTAATATTGCAGGTTAACTCAATCAACCCGGCAAAGGAACGAAAATTTAAAAATTGAAAATTTGGCCTTCTTTGCCGGTTTATGTGTGTATATACATGTCAAAATGCATGTTAATTCAATCCACCCGGCAATGAAACGAAATCTAAAAATTTGATAATTTGGACTTCTAATCCGGTTTATACGTGTATAAACGTGTAATGGTGCATGTTAACTCAATTCACCCGGCAACGGAACGAAATCTAAAAATTTGAAAATTTGGCCTTCCTGGCTGGTTTATGTGTGTATATACGTGAAAAAAAGCATTTGAATTCAAAGCACCCGACTATGGAACGAAATATAAAAATTTGAAAATTTCGACTTCATAGCCGGTTTTGCCTGTATATACGTGTAATATTGCATGTTAACTCAATCCACCCGGCAACGGAACGAAATCGAAAAATTTGAAAATTTGGTCTTTCTAGCTGGTTTATGTGTGTATATACGTGAAAAAAAGCATTTTAAATTCAAAGCACCCGGCTATGGAACGAAATCTAAAAATTTAAAATTTCGACTTCATAGCCGGTTTATGTGTGTATATACGTGTAATATTGCATATTAACTCAATCAACCCGGCAACGGAACGAAGTCTTAAAATTTGAAAATTTCGACTTCTTAGCCGGTTTAAATGTGTTTATACGAGAAAAAAGCATTTGAATTCAAAGCACCCGGCTATGGAACGAAATCTAAACATTTGAAAATTTCGACTTCTTAACCGGTTTATGTGTGTATATACGTGTAAAAATGCATGTTAATTCAATCCACCCGGCAATGGAACGAAATCTAAAAATTTGAAAATTTGGACTCTAAGCCGGCTTATGCGTGTATACACGAGTAATATTGCATGTTAACTCAATCCACCCGGCAAAGGAACGGAATCTAAAAATTTGAAAATTTGGTCTTCCTAGCTGGTTTATGTGTGTATATTACGTGAAAAAAAGCATTTGAATTCAAAGCCCCCAGCTATGGAACGAAATCTAAAAATTTGAAAATTTCGACTTCTTAGCCGGTTTCTATGTGTTTATACGAGAAAAAAAGCATTTGAATTCAAAGCACCCGGCTATGGAACGAAATCTAAACATTTGAAAATTTCGACTTCTTTGCCGGTTTATGTGTGTATATACGTGTAAAAATGCATGTTAATTCAATCCACCCGGCAATGGAGCGAAATCTAAAAATTTGAAAATTTCGACTTCATAGCCGGTTTATGCGTGTATATACGTGTAATATTGCATGTTAACTCAATCCACCCGGCAACGGAATGAAATCTAATAATTTGAGAATTTGGACTTCTAAGCTGGTTTATGCGCGTATATACGTGTAATATTGCATGTTAACTCAATCAACCCGGCAACGGATCGAAATCTTAAAATTTGAAAATTTGGACTTCGAAGCCGGTTTATGCGTGTATATACGTGTAATAATGCATGTTAATTCAATCCACCCGGCAATGGTACGAAAACTAAAAATTTGAAAATTTCGACTTCATGGCCGGTTTATGCGTGTATATACGTGTAATATTGCATGTTAACTCAATCAACCCGGCAACGGATCGAAATCTTAAAATTTGAAAATTTGGCCTTCTTTGCCTGATTATGTGTGTATATACATGTAAAAATGCATGTTAATTCAATCCACCCGGCTATGGAACGAAATCTAAAAATTTGAAAATTCGACTTCTTAGCCGCTTTATATGTGTACACGAGAAAAAAGCATTTGAATTCAAAGCACCCGGCTATGGAACGAAATCTAAAAATTTGAAAATTTCGACTTCTTAGCCGTTTTATGTGTGTATATACGTGTAAAAATGCATGCTAATTCAAACCACCCGGCAATGGAACGAAATCTAAAATTTGAAAATTTGGACTTCTAAGCCGGTTTATGCGTGTATATACGTGTAATATTGCATGTTAACTCAATCTACCCGGCAACAGAACGAAATCTTAAAATTTGAAAATTTGGACTTCCTAGCTGGTTTATGTGTGTATATACGCGAAAAAAGGCATTTGAATTCAAAGCACCCGGCAATGGAACGAAATCTAAAAATTTGAAAATTTCGACTTCATAGCCGGTTTATGCGTGTATATACGTGTAATATTGCATGTTAACTCAATCAACCCGGCAACAGAACGAAATCTTAAAATTTGAAAATTTGGCCTTCTTTGCCGGTTTATGTGTGTATATACATGTAAAAATCCATGTTAATTCAATCAACCCGGCAACGGAACGAAATCTTAAAATTTGAAAATTTCGACTTCTTAGCCGGTTTATATGTGTTTATACGAGAAAAAAGCATTTGAATTCAAAGCACCCGGAGACGGAACGAAATCTAAAAATTTGAAAATTTGGTCTTCCTAGCTGGTTTATGTGTGCATATACGTGAGAAAAAGCATTTGAATTCAAAGCACCCGGCTATGGAACGAAATCTGAAAATTTGAAAATTTCGACTTCTTTGCAGGATTATGTGTGTATATACGTGTAAAAATGCATGTTAATTCAATCCACCCGGCGGTGGAACGAAATCTAAAAATTTGAAAATTTCGACTTCATAGCCGGTTTATGCGTGTATATACGTGTAATATTGCATGTTAACTCAATCAACCCGGCAACGGAACGAAATCTTAAAATTTGAAAATTTCGACTTCTTAGCCGGTTTATATGTGTTTATGCGAGAAAAAAGCATTTGAATTCAAAGCACCCGGCTATTGAACGAAATCTAAAAATTTGAAAATTTCGACTTTTTAACCGGTTTATATGTGTTTATACAAGAAAAAAGCATTTACCGTCAAAGCACCCAAATATGGAACGAAATCTAAAAATTTGAAAATTTCGACTTCTTTGCCAGTTTATGTGTGTATTTACGTGTAAAAAAGCATGTTAATTCAATCCACCCGGGAATAGAACGAAATCTAAAAATTTGAAAATTTCGACTTCATAGCCGGTTTATGCATGTATATACGTGTCATATTGCATGTTAACTCAATCCACCCGGCGACGGAACGAAATCTGAAAATTTGAAAATTTGGGCTTCCTAGCTTGTTTATGTGTGTATATACGTGAAAAAAAGCATTTGAATTCAAAGCACCCGGCTATGGAACGAAATCTAAAAATTTGAAAATTTCGACTTCTTTGCCGGATTATATGTGTATATACGTGTAAAAATGCATGTTAATTCAATCCACCCGGCAATGGAACGAAATCTAAAAATTTGAAAATTTCGACTTCATAGCCGGTTTATGCGTGTATATACGTGTCATACTGCATGTTAACTCAATCCACCCGGCGACGAAACGAAATCTGAAAATTTGAAAATTTGGTCTTCCTAGCTGGTTTATGTGTGTATATACGTGAAAAAAAGCTTTTGAATTCAAAGCACCCGGCTATGGAACGAAGTCTAAAAATTTAAAATTTCGACTTCATAGCCGGTCTATGTGTGTATATACGTGTAAAAATGCATGTTAATTCAAACCACCCGGCAATGGAACGAAATCTAAGAATTTGAAAATTTCGACTTCATAGCCGGTTTATGCGTGGATATACGTGTAATATTGCGTGCTATCTCAAACCACCCGGCAACGGAACGAAATATAAAAATTTGAAAATTTGGCCTTCTTTGCCGGTTTGTGTGTGTATATACATATAAAAATGCATGTTAATTCAATCCACCCGGCAATGGAACGAAATCTAAAAATTTGAATATTTGGCCTTATTTGCCGGTTTATGTGTGTATATACATGTAAAAATGCATGTTAATTCAATCCACCCGGCAATGGAACGAAATCTAAAAATTTGAAAATTTGGTCTTCCTAGCTGGTTTATGTGTGTGTATACATGTAAAAATGCATGTTAATTCAATCCACCCGGCAATGGACCGAAATCTAAAAATTTAAAAATTTCGACTTCATAGCCGGTTTATGCTTGTATATACGTGTAATATTGCATGTTAACTCAATCCACCCGGCAACGGAACGAAATCGAAAAATTTGAAAATTTGGCCTTCTTTGCCGGTTTGTGTGTGTATATACGTGTAATGTTGCATGTTTACTCAATCCACCCGGCAACCGAACGAAATCTAAAAATTTGAAAATTTGGTCTTCCTAGCTGAGTTATGTGTGTATATACGTGAAAAAAAGTATTTTAAATCCAAAGCACCCGGCTATGGAACGAAATCTAAAAATTTGAAAATTTCGACTTCATAGCCGGTTTATGCGTGTATATATGTGTAATATTGCAGGTTAACTCAATCAACCCGGCAAAGGAACGAAAATTTAAAAATTGAAAATTTGGCCTTCTTTGCCGGTTTATGTGTGTATATACATGTAAAAATGCATGTTAATTCAATCCACCCGGCAATGAAACGAAATCTAAAAATTTGAAAATTTGGACTTCTAAGCCGGTTTATACGTGTATATACGTGTAATGTTGCATGTTAACTCAATTCACCCGGCAACGGAACGAAATCTAAAAATTTGAAAATTTGGCCTTCCTAGCTGGTTTATGTGTGTATATACGTGAAACAAAGCATTTGAATTCAAAGCACCCGACTATGGAACGAAATATAAAAATTTGAAAATTTCGACTTCATAGCCGGTTTAAGCGTGGATATACGTGTAATATTGCATGCTAACTCAAACCACCCGGCAACGGAACGAAATATATAAATTTGAAAATTTGGCCTTCTTTGCCGGTTTGTGTGTGTATATACATGTACAAATGCATGTTAATTCAATCCACCCGGCAATGGAACGAAATCTAAAAATTTGATAATTTGGTCTTCCTAGCTGGTTTATGTGTGTATATACGTGTAATATTGCAGGATAACTCAATTTACCCGGCAAAGGAACGAAATTTTAAAAATTAAAATTTGGCCTTCTTTGCCGGTTTATGTGTGTATATACATGTAAAAATGCATGTTAATTCAATCCACCCGGCAATGGAACGAAATCTAAAAATTTGTAAATTTGGTCTTCCTAGCTGGTTTATGTGTGTGTATACATGTAAAAATGCATGTTAATTCAATCCACCCGGCAATGGACCGAAATCTAAAAATTTAAAAATTTCGACTTCATAGCCGGTTTATGCTTGTATATACGTGTAATATTGCATGTTAACTCAATCCACCCGGCAACGGAACGAAATCGAAAAATTTGAAAATTTAGGCTTCTCAGCCGGTTTATGCGTGTATATACGTGTAAAAATGCATGTTAATGTAATCCACCCGGCTATGGATCGAAATAAAAAAATTTGAAAATTTAGGCTTCACAGCCGGTTGATGCGTGTATATACGTGTAAAAATGCATTTGAATTCAAAGCACGCGGCTATGGAACGAAATCTAAAAATTTGAAAATTTCGACTTCTTAACCGGTTATATGTGTTTATACGAGAAAAAAGCATTTGACTTCAAAGCACCCGGCTGTGGAACGAAATCTAAAAATTTGAAAATTTCGACTACTTTGCCAGTTTATGTGTGTATCTACGTGTAAAAAACATGTTAATTCAATCCCCCCGGGAATAGAACGAAATCTAAAAATTTGAAAATCTGGCCTTCTTTGCCGCTTTATGTGTGTATATACATGTAAAAATGCATGTTAATTCAATTCACCCGGCAATGGAACGAGATCTAAAATTTTGAAAATTTGGACTTCTAAGCCGGTTTATGCGTGTATATACGTGTAATGTTGCATGTTTACTCAATCCACCCGGCAACCGAACGAAATCTAAAAATTTGAAAATTTGGTCTTCCTAGCTGAGTTAAGTGTGTATATACTTGAAAAAAAGTATTTTAAATTCAAAGCACCCGGATATGGAACGAAATCTAAAAATTTGAAAATTTCGACTTCATAGCCGGTTTAAGCGTGGATATACGTGTAATATTGCATGCTAACTCAAACCACCCGGCAACGGAACGAAATATAAAAATTTGAAAATTTGGCCTTCTTTGCCGGTTTGTGTGTGTATATACATATAAAAATGCATGTTAATTCAATCCACCCGGCAATGGAACGAAATCTAAAAATTTGAATATTTGGCCTTATTTGCCGGTTTATGTGTGTATATACATGTACAAATGCATGTTAATTCAATCCACCCGGCAATGGAACGAAATCTAAAAATTTGATAATTTGGTCTTCCTAGCTGGTTTATGTGTGTATATACGTGTAATATTGCAGGATAACTCATTTACCCGGCAAAGGAACGAAATTTTAAAAATTAAAATATATAAATTTGAAAATTTGGCCTTCTTTGCCGGTTTGTGTGTGTATATACATGTACAAATGCATGTTAATTCAATCCACCGGCAATGGAACGAAATCTAAAATTTGATAATTTGGTCTTCCTAGCTGGTTTATGTGTGTATATACGTGTAATATTGCAGGATAACTCAATTTACCCGGCAAAGGAACGAAATTTTAAAAATTAAATTTGGCCTTCTTTGCCGGTTTATGTGTGTATATACATGTAAAATGCATGTTAATTCAATCCACCCGGCAATGGAACGAAATCTAAAAATTTGTAAATTTGGTCTTCCTAGCTGGTTTATGTGTGTGTATACATGTAAAATGCATGTTAATTCAATCCACCCGGCAATGGACCGAAATCTAAAAATTTAAAAATTTCGACTTCATAGCCGGTTTATGCTTGTATATACGTGTAATATTGCATGTTAACTCAATCCACCCGGCAACGGAACGAAATCGAAAAATTTGAAAATTTAGGCTTCTCAGCCGGTTTATGCGTGTATATACGTGTAAAATGCATGTTAATGTAATCCACCCGGCTATGGATCGAAATAAAAAATTTGAAAATTTAGGCTTCACAGCCGGTGATGCGTGTATATACGTGTAAAAATGCATTTGAATTCAAAGCACGCGGCTATGGAACGAAATCTAAAAATTTGAAAATTTCGACTTCTTAACCGGTTTATATGTGTTTATACGAGAAAAAAGCATTTGACTTCAAAGCACCCGGCTGTGGAACGAAATCTAAAATTTGAAAATTTCGACTACTTGCCAGTTATGTGTGTATCTACGTGTAAAAACATGTTAATTCAATCCCCCCGGGAATAGAACGAAATCTAAAATTTGAAAATCTGGCCTTCTTTGCCGCTTTATGTGTGTATATACATGTAAAAATGCATGTTAATTCAATTCACCCGGCAATGAACGAGATCTAAAATTTTGAAAATTTGGACTTCTAAGCCGGTTTATGCGTGTATATACGTGTAATGTTGCATGTTTACTCAATCCACCCGGCAACCGAACGAAATCTAAAAATTTGAAAATTTGGTCTTCCTAGCTGAGTTAAGTGTGTATATACTTGAAAAAAAGTATTTTAATTCAAAGCACCCGGATATGGAACGAAATCTAAAATTTGAAAATTTCGACTTCATAGCCGGTTTAAGCGTGGATATACGTGTAATATTGCATGCTAACTCAAACCACCCGGCAACGGAACGAAATATAAAAATTTGAAAATTTGGCCTTCTTTGCCGGTTTGTGTGTGTATATACATATAAAAATGCATGTTAATTCAATCCACCCGGCAATGGAAACGAAATCTAAAAATTTGAATATTTGGCCTTATTTGCCGGTTTATGTGTGTATATACATGTACAAATGCATGTTAATTCAATCCACCCGGCAATGGAACGAAATCTAAAAATTTGATAATTTGGTCTTCCTAGCTGGTTTATGTGTGTATATACGTGTAATATTGCAGGATAACTCAATTTACCCGGCAAAGGAACGAAATTTTAAAAATTAAAATTTGGCCTTCTTTGCCGGTTTATGTGTGTATATACATGTAAAAATGCATGCTAATTCAATCCACCCGGCAATGGAACGAAATCTAAAAATTTGTAAATTTGGTCTTCCTAGCTGGTTATGTGTGTGTATACATGTAAAATGCATGTTAATTCAATCCACTGGCAATGGACCGAAATCTAAAAATTTAAAAATTTCGACTTCATAGCCGGTTGATGCGTGTATATACGTGTAAAAATGCATTTGAATTCAAAGCACGCGGCTATGGAACGAAATCTAAAAATTTGAAAATTTCGACTTCTTAACCGGTTTATATGTGTTTATACGAGAAAAAAGCATTTGACTTCAAAGCACCCGGCTGTGGAACGAAATCTAAAAATTTGAAAATTTCGACTACTTTGCCAGTTTATGTGTGTATCTACGTGTAAAAAACATGTTAATTCAATCCACCCGGGAATAGAACGAAATATAAAAATTTGAAAATCTGGCCTTCTTTGCCGCTTTATGTGTGTATATACATGTAAAAATGCATGTTAATTCAATTCACCCGGCAATGGAACGAAATCTAAAATTTTGAAAATTTGGTCTTCCTAGCTGAGTTAAATGTGTATAAACGTGAAAAAAAGTATTTTAAATTCAAAGCACCCGGCTATGGAACGAAATCTAAAAATTTGAAAATTTCGACTTCATAGCGGTTATGCGTGTATATACGTGTAATATTGCAGGTTAACTCAATCAACCCGGCAAAGGAACGAAAATTTAAAAATTGAAAATTTGGCCTTCTTTGCCGGTTTATGTGTGTATATACATGTAAAAATGCATGTTAATTCAATCCACCCGGCAATGAAACGAAATCGAAAAATTTGAAAATTTAGGTTTCTCAACCGGTTTATGCGTGTATATACGTGTAAAATTGCATGTTAATGTAATCCACCCGGCTATGGATCGAAATCAAAAAATTTGAAAATTTAGGCTTCACAGCCGGTTGATGCGTGTATATACGTGTAAAAATGCATTTGAATTCAATGCACCTGGATATGGAATGAAATCTAAAAATTTGAAAATTTCGACTTCATAGCTGGTTTATGCGTGTATATACGTGTAATATTGCATGTTAACTCAATCAACCCGGCAACGGAACGAAATCTTAAAATTTGAAAATTTCGACTTCTTTGCCAGTTTATGTGTGTATATACGTGTAAAAAACATGTTAATTCAATCCACCCGGGAATAGAACGAAATCTAAAAATTTTAAAATCTGGCCTTCTTTGCCGATTTATGTGTGTATATACATGTACAAATGCATGTTAATTCAATCCACCCGGCAATGGAACGAAATCTAAAAATTTGATAATTTGGTCTTCCTAGCTGGTTTATGTGTGTATATACGTGTAATATTGCAGGATAACTCAATTTACCCGGCAAAGGAACGAAATTTTAAAAATTAAAATTTGGCCTTCTTTGCCGGTTTATGTGTGTATATACATGTAAAAATGCATGTTAATTCAATCCACCCGGCAATGGAACGAAATCTAAAAATTTGTAAATTTGGTCTTCCTAGCTGGTTTATGTGTGTGTATACATGTAAAAATGCATGTTAATTCAATCCACCCGGCAATGGACCGAAATCTAAAAATTTAAAAATTTCGACTTCATAGCCGGTTTATGCTTGTATATACGTGTAATATTGCATGTTAACTCAATCCACCCGGCAACGGAACGAAATCGAAAAATTTGAAAATTTAGGCTTCTCAGCCGGTTTATGCGTGTATATACGTGTAAAAATGCATGTTAATGTAATCCACCCGGCTATGGATCGAAATAAAAAAATTTGAAAATTTAGGCTTCACAGCCGGTTGATGCGTGTATATACGTGTAAAAATGCATTTGAATTCAAAGCACGCGGCTATGGAACGAAATCTAAAAATTTGAAAATTTCGACTTCTTAACCGGTTTATATGTGTTTATACGAGAAAAAAGCATTTGACTTCAAAGCACCCGGCTGTGGAACGAAATCTAAAAATTTGAAAATTTCGACTACTTTGCCAGTTTATGTGTGTATCTACGTGTAAAAAACATGTTAATTCAATCCCCCCGGGAATAGAACGAAATCTAAAAATTTGAAAATCTGGCCTTCTTTGCCGCTTTATGTGTGTATATACATGTAAAAATGCATGTTAATTCAATTCACCCGGTAATGGAACGAGATCTAAAATTTTGAAAATTTGGACTTCTAAGCCGGTTTATGCGTGTATATACGTGTAATGTTGCATGTTTACTCAATCCACCCGGCAACCGAACGAAATCTAAAAATTTGAAAATTTGGTCTTCCTAGCTGAGTTAAGTGTGTATATACTTGAAAAAAAGTATTTTAAATTCAAAGCACCCGGATATGGAACGAAATCTAAAAATTTGAAAATTTCGACTTCATAGCCGGTTTAAGCGTGGATATACGTGTAATATTGCATGCTAACTCAAACCACCCGGCAACGGAACGAAATATAAAAATTTGAAAATTTGGCCTTCTTTGCCGGTTTGTGTGTGTATATACATATAAAAATGCATGTTAATTCAATCCACCCGGCAATGGAACGAAATCTAAAAATTTGAATATTTGGCCTTATTTGCCGGTTTATGTGTGTATATACATGTACAAATGCATGTTAATTCAATCCACCCGGCAATGGAACGAAATCTAAAAATTTGATAATTTGGTCTTCCTAGCTGGTTTATGTGTGTATATACGTGTAATATTGCAGGATAACTCAATTTACCCGGCAAAGGAACGAAATTTTAAAAATTAAAATTTGGCCTTCTTTGCCGGTTTATGTGTGTATATACATGTAAAAATGCATGCTAATTCAATCCACCCGGCAATGGAACGAAATCTAAAAATTTGTAAATTTGGTCTTCCTAGCTGGTTTATGTGTGTGTATACATGTAAAAATGCATGTTAATTCAATCCACTGGCAATGGACCGAAATCTAAAAATTTAAAAATTTCGACTTCATAGCCGGTTGATGCGTGTATATACGTGTAAAAATGCATTTGAATTCAAAGCACGCGGCTATGGAACGAAATCTAAAAATTTGAAAATTTCGACTTCTTAACCGGTTTATATGTGTTTATACGAGAAAAAAGCATTTGACTTCAAAGCACCCGGCTGTGGAACGAAATCTAAAAATTTGAAAATTTCGACTACTTTGCCAGTTTATGTGTGTATCTACGTGTAAAAAACATGTTAATTCAATCCACCCGGGAATAGAACGAAATATAAAAATTTGAAAATCTGGCCTTCTTTGCCGCTTTATGTGTGTATATACATGTAAAAATGCATGTTAATTCAATTCACCCGGCAATGGAACGAAATCTAAAATTTTGAAAATTTGGTCTTCCTAGCTGAGTTAAGTGTGTATATACGTGAAAAAAAGTATTTTAAATTCAAAGCACCCGGCTATGGAACGAAATCTAAAAATTTGAAAATTTCGACTTCATAGCCGGTTTATGCGTGTATATACGTGTAATATTGCAGGTTAACTCAATCAACCCGGCAAAGGAACGAAAATTTAAAAATTGAAAATTTGGCCTTCTTTGCCGGTTTATGTGTGTATATACATGTAAAAATGCATGTTAATTCAATCCACCCGGCAATGAAACGAAATCTAAAAATTTGAAAATTTGGACTTCTAAGCCGGTTTATACGTGTATATACGTGTAATGTTGCATGTTAACTCAATTCACCCGGCCACGGAACGAATTCTAAAAATTTGAAAATTTGGCCTTCCTAGATGGTTTATGTGTGTATATACGTGAAAAAAAGCATTTGAATTCAAAGCACCCGACTATGGAACGAAATATAAAAATTTGAAAATTTCGACTTCATAGCCGGTTTTGCCTGTATATACGTGTAATATTGCATGTTAACTCAATCCACCCGGCAACGGAACGAAATCTAAAAATTTGAAAATTTGGTCTTTCTAGCTGGTTTATGTGTGTATATACGTGAAAAAAAGCATTTTAAATTCAAAGCACCCGGCTATGGAACGAAATCTAAAAATTTAAAATTTCGACTTCATAGCCGGTTTATGTGTGTATATACGTGTAAAAATGCATGTTAATTCAAACCAGCCGGCAATGGAACGAAATCTAAGAATTTGAAAATTTCGACTTCATAGCCGGTTTATGCGTGTATTTACGTGTAATATTGCATGTTAACGGAATCAACCCGGCAAAGGAACGAAATCTCAAAGTTGAAAATGTGGCATTCTTTCCTGTTTTATGTTTGTATATACGTGTAATATTGCATGTTAACTCAATCCACCCGGCAATGGAACGAAATCTAAAAATTTGATAATTTGGTCTTCCTAGCTGGTTTATGTGTGTATATACGTGCAATATTGCAGGATAACTCAATTTACCCGGCAAAAGAACGAAATTTTAAAAATTGAAAATTTGGCCTTCTTTGCCGGTTTATGTGTGTATATACATGTAAAAATGCATGGTAATTCAATCCACCCGGCAATGGAACGAAATCTAAAAATTTTAAAATTTGGTCTTCCTAGCTGGTTATGTGTGTGTATACATGTAAAAATGCATGTTAATTCAATCCACCCGGCAATGGAACGAAATCTAAAAATTTGAAAATTTCGACTTCATAGCCGGTTATGCTTGTATATACGTGTAATATTGCATGTTAACTCAATCCACCCGGCAAAGGAACGAAATCGAAAAATTTGAAAATTTAGGCTTCTCAGCCGGTTTATGCGTGTATATACGTGTAATATTGCATGTTAACTCAATCAACCCGGCAACGGAACGAAATCTTAAAATTTGAAAATTTGGCCTTCCTAGCTGGTTTATGTGTGTATATACGTGAAAAAAAGCATTTGAATTCAAAGCACCCGACTATGGAACGAAATATAAAAATTTGAAAATTTCGACTTCATAGCCGGTTTTGCCTGTATATACGTGTAATATTGCATGTTAACTCAATCCACCCGGCAACGGAACGAAATCTAAAAATTTGAAAATTTGGTCTTTATAGCTGGTTTATGTGTGTATATACTTGAAAAAAAGCATTTGAATTCAAAGCACCCGGCTATGGAACGAAATCTAAAAATTTGAAAATTTCAACTTCATAGCCGGTTTATGCGTGGATATACGTGTAATATTACGTGCTAACTCAAACCAACCGGCAACGGAACGAAATATAAAAATTTGAAAATTTGGCCTTCTTTGCCGGTTTGTGTGTGTATATACATATAAAAATGCATGTTAATTCAATCCACCCGGCAATGGAACGAAATCTAAAAATTTGATAATTTGGTCTTCCTAGCTGGTTTATGTGTGTATATACGTGTAATATTGCAGGATAACTCAATTTACCCGGCAAAGGAACGAAATTTTAAAAATTGAAAATTTGGCCTTCTTTGCCGGTTTATGTGTGTATATACATGTAAAAATGCATGTTAATTCAATCCACCCGGCAATGGAACGAAATCTAAAAATTTGAAAATTTCGACTTCATAGCCGGTTTATGCTTGTATACACGTGTAATATTGCATGTTAACTCAATCCACCCGGCAACGGAACGAAATCGAAAAAATTTGAAAATTTAGGCTTCTCAGCCGGTTTATGCGTGTATATACGTGTAAAATTGCATGTTAATGTAATCCACCCGGCTATGGATCGAAATCAAAAAATTTGAAAATTTAGGCTTCACAGCCGGTTGATGCGTGTATATACGTGTAAAAATGCATTTGAATTCAATGCACCTGGATATGGAATGAAATCTAAAAATTTGAAAATTTCGACTTCATAGCTGGTTTATGCGTGTATATACCTGTAATATTGCATGTTAACTCAATCAACCCGGCAACGGAACGAAATCTTAAAATTTGAAAATTTCGACTTCTTTGCCAGTTTATGTGTGTATATACGTGTAAAAAACATGTTAATTCAATCCACCCGGGAATAGAACGAAATCTAAAAATTTTAAAATCTGGCCTTCTTTGCCGATTTATGTGTGTATATACATGTAAAAATTTGAAAATTTCGACTTCATAGCCGGTTTATGCTTGTATATACGTGTAATATTGCATGTTAACTCAATCCACCCGGCAACGGAACGAAATCGAAAAATTTGAAAATTTAGGCTTCTCAGCCGGTTTATGCGTGTATATACGTGTAAAATTGCATGTTAATGTAATCCACCCGGCTATGGATCGAAATCAAAAAATTTGCAAATTTAGGCTTCACAGCCGGTTGATGCGTGTATATACGTGTAAAAATGCATTTGAATTCAATGCACCTGGATATGGAATGAAATCTAAAAATTTGAAAATTTCGACTTCATAGCTGGTTTATGCGTGTATATACGTGTAATATTGCATGTTAACTCAATCAACCCGGCAACGGAACGAAATCTTAAAATTTGAAAATTTCGACTTCTTTGCCAGTTTATGTGTGTATATACATATAAAAATGCATGTTAATTCAATCCACCCGGCAATGGAACGAAATCTAAAAATTTGAATATTTGGCCTTATTTGCCGGTTTATGTGTTTATATACATGTACAAATGCATGTTAATTCAATCGACCCGGCAATGGAACGAAATCTAAAAATTTGATAATTTGGTCTTCCTAGCTGGTTTATGTGTGTATATACGTGCAATATTGCAGGATAACTCAATTTACCCGGCAAAAGAACGAAATTTTAAAAATTGAAAATTTGGCCTTCTTTGCCGGTTTATGTGTGTATATACATGTAAAAATGCATGGTAATTCAATCCACCCGGCAATGGAACGAAATCTAAAAATTTTAAAATTTGGTCTTCCTAGCAGGTTTATGTGTGTGTATACATGTAAAAATGCATGTTAATTCAATCCACCCGGCAATGGAACGAAATCTAAAAATTTGAAAATTTCGACTTCATAGCCGGTTTATGCTTGTATATACGTGTAATATTGCATGTTAACTCAATCCACCCGGCAAAGGAACGAAATCGAAAAATTTGAAATTTAGGCTTCACAGCCGGTTTATGTGTGTATATACGTGAAAAAAAGCATTTGAATTCAAAGCACCCGACTATGGAACGAAATATAAAAATTTGAAAATTTCGACTTCATAGCCGGTTTTGCCTGTATATACGTGTAATATTGCATGTTAACTCAATCCACCCGGCAACGGAACGAAATCTAAAAATTTGAAAATTTGGTCTTTCTAGCTGGTTTATGTGTGTATATACGTGAAAAAAAGCATTTTAAATTCAAAGCACCCGGCTATGGAACGAAATCTAAAAATTTAAAATTTCGACTTCATAGCCGGTTTATGTGTGTATATACGTGTAAAAATGCATGTTAATTCAAACCAGCCGGCAATGGAACGAAATCTAAGAATTTGAAAATTTCGACTTCATAGCCGGTTTATGCGTGTATTTACGTGTAATATTGCATGTTAACGGAATCAACCCGGCAAAGGAACGAAATCTCAAAGTTGAAAATGTGGCATTCTTTCCTGTTTTATGTTTGTATATACGTGTAATATTGCATGTTAACTCAATCCACCCGGCAATGGAACGAAATCTAAAAATTTGATAATTTGGTCTTCCTAGCTGGTTTATGTGTGTATATACGTGCAATATTGCAGGATAACTCAATTTACCCGGCAAAAGAACGAAATTTTAAAAATTGAAAATTTGGCCTTCTTTGCCGGTTTATGTGTGTATATACATGTAAAAATGCATGGTAATTCAATCCACCCGGCAATGGAACGAAATCTAAAAATTTTAAAATTTGGTCTTCCTAGCTGGTTTATGTGTGTGTATACATGTAAAAATGCATGTTAATTCAATCCACCCGGCAATGGAACGAAATCTAAAAATTTGAAAATTTCGACTTCATAGCCGGTTTATGCTTGTATATACGTGTAATATTGCATGTTAACCCATTAAGTCCCAAAATGACATTTTTTAATCACGGTTTTCAACGGCTGTACTATCTGATAAAAAAAGCTGTAAAAAATTTGAAAGATAGTGTTTCCGACGTAAAATTAACTGATCTTTCAGAATATGATATTCATTTTTTCAAAAAATGCACCTTTGACGAGCTATTTAGGTTTTTTTGCAAAAATAACGCGAATTTTCGAACCTCTTTTTTTTTTATCGAACGTTTTCGTATTGAAATCTCATAAGGATTCTTGTTATAACTATGAAAACCACGTCAAATGATCCTAAACTTGAAGTTAAGTCATTGACAATTGTCAAATTTCATGTGGAAATACACAAAATGGCGGCCTAAAGATAGAAAAAATGTCATAATCTTGAGGAATTTTTTACTCAAAAACGATGGACTTTAGGAAAAAATTTTATAGAATAAAAAGTTCTTAGAATTCATCAAAGAATACGCTGGAATTTTTTCAGAATTTTTTGACGACTTTTATGAATTTTCAAAAAATTTGCACTTTTGAAAAATCCAAAAAGTCGTCAAAAAATTCTGAAAAAATTCCAGCGTATTCTTTGATGAATTCTAAGAACTTTTTATCCTATAAAATTTTTTTCTAAAGTCCATCGTTTTCTAATAAACGTTTACTGAAGTCTATTTTTGTCTATTATTTACGAATTTTGCGTTATGGTTCGTTATTGTATTACTGTTTATTTCTGATTTCATATGGGATGTAACAATATTTTTTCACATTATTTTATTAAAAAATATTTCTTTACAGTATATATTTTTTTATTATTTTTATCTGTTTTTTAATATTACTGATAAATTTCATGGTCGATAATACAGAACATTGAAAAAAATAGGTTTTTTGGAGATTTGCCATAAAATTGCAATTTCTTTCAAATGACGTATCTTCATAAACAAGACATTGATAGAATAATTTCTGCTCAAAATAATAGTATTATATCTCAGTTATGAATTGTGAAGGAAATATATATAAAAGAATGCTGTAGTTTGGTAAACTAATAATATAAATTATCACTATAAGTAATTATATTACTTATAATTATACTTATATTATAATAGAACTGATATTACTTATTCAAAGTAATATAAAAATGTTGTCATCAGCAAAACGTAAATAATAGACAAAAATAGACTTCAGTGAACGTTTATTAGAAAACGATGGACTTTAGAAAAAAATTTTATAGGATAAAAAGTTCTTAGAATTCATCAAAGAATACGCTGGAATTTTTTCAGAATTTTTTGACGACTTTATTAAATTTTCAAAAAATTTGCACTTTTGAAAAATCCAAAAAGTCGTCAAAAAATTCTGAAAAAATTCCAGCGTATTCTTTGATGAATTCTAAGAACTTTTTATTCTATAAAATTTTTTCCTAAAGTCCATCGTTTTTGAGTAAAAAATTCCTCAAGATTTTGACATTTTTTCTATCTTTAGGCCGCCATTTTGTGTATTTCCACATGAAATTTGACAATTGTCAATGACTTAACTTCAAGTTTAGGATCATTTGACGTGGTTTTCATAGTTATAACAAGAATCCTTATGAGATTTCAATACGAAAACGTTCGATAAAAAAAAAAGAGGTTCGAAAATTCGCGTTATTTTTGCAAAAAAACCTAAATAGCTCGTCAAAGGTGCATTTTTTTAAAAAATGAATATCATATTCTGAAAGATCAGTTAATTTTACGTCGGAAACACTATCTTTCAAATTTTTTACAGCTTTTTTTATCAGATAGTACAGCCGTTGAAAACCGTGATTAAAAAATGTCATTTTGGGACTTAATGGGTTAACTCAATCCACCCGGCAAAGGAACGAAATCGAAAAATTTGAAAATTTAGGCTTCTCAGCCGGTTTATGCGTGTATATACGTGTAATATTGCATGTTAACTCAATCCACCCGGCAACGGAACGAAATCTAAAAATTTGAAAATTTGGTCTTTATAGCTGGTTTATGTGTGTATATACTTGAAAAAAAGCATTTGAATTCAAAGCACCCGACTATGGAACGAAATCTAAAAATTTGAAAATTTCAACTTCATAGCCGGTTTATGCGTGGATATACGTGTAATATTACGTGCTAACTCAAACCAACCGGCAACGGAACGAAATATAAAAATTTGAAAATTTGGCCTTCTTTGCCGGTTTGTGTGTGTATATACATATAAAAATGCATGTTAATTCAATCCACCCGGCAATGGAACGAAATCTAAAAATTTGATAATTTGGTCTTCCTAGCTGGTTTATGTGTGTATATACGTGTAATATTGCAGGATAACTCATTTACCCGGCAAAGGAACGAAATTTTAAAAATTGAAAATTTGGCCTTCTTTGCCGGTTTATGTGTGTATATACATGTAAAAATGCATGTTAATTCAATCCACCCGGCAATGGAACGAAATCTAAAAATTTGAAAATTTCGACTTCATAGCCGGTTTATGCTTGTATACACGTGTAATATTGCATGTTAACTCAATCCACCCGGCAACGGAACGAAATCGAAAAATTTGAAAATTTAGGCTTCTCAGCCGGTTTATGCGTGTATATACGTGTAAAATTGCATGTTAACTCAATCCACCCGGCAACGGAACGAAATCTAAAAATTTGAAAATTTGGTCTTTATAGCTGGTTTATGTGTGTATATACTTGAAAAAAAGCATTTGAATTCAAAGCACCCGACTATGGAACGAAATCTAAAAATTTGAAAATTTCAACTTCATAGCCGGTTTATGCGTGGATATACGTGTAATATTACGTGCTAACTCAAACCAACCGGCAACGGAACGAAATATAAAAATTTGAAAATTTGGCCTTCTTTGCCGGTTTGTGTGTGTATATACATATAAAAATGCATGTTAATTCAATCCACCCGGCAATGGAACGAAATCTAAAAATTTGATAATTTGGTCTTCCTAGCTGGTTTATGTGTGTATATACGTGTAATATTGCAGGATAACTCAATTTACCCGGCAAAGGAACGAAATTTTAAAAATTGAAAATTTGGCCTTCTTTGCCGGTTTATGTGTGTATATACATGTAAAAATGCATGTTAATTCAATCCACCCGGCAATGGAACGAAATCTAAAAATTTGAAAATTTCGACTTCATAGCCGGTTTATGCTTGTATACACGTGTAATATTGCATGTTAACTCAATCCACCCGGCAACGGAACGAAATCGAAAAATTTGAAAATTTAGGCTTCTCAGCCGGTTTATGCGTGTATATACGTGTAAAATTGCATGTTAACTCAATCCACCCGGCAACGGAACGAAATCTAAAAATTTGAAAATTTGGTCTTTATAGCTGGTTTATGTGTGTATATACTTGAAAAAAAGCATTTGAATTCAAAGCACCCGGCTATGGAACGAAATCTAAAAATTTGAAAATTTCAACTTCATAGCCGGTTTATGCGTGGATATACGTGTAATATTACGTGCTAACTCAAACCAACCGGCAACGGAACGAAATATAAAAATTTGAAAATTTGGCCTTCTTTGCCGGTTTGTGTGTGTATATACATATAAAAATGCATGTTAATTCAATCCACCCGGCAATGGAACGAAATCTAAAAATTTGATAATTTGGTCTTCCTAGCTGGTTTATGTGTGTATATACGTGTAATATTGCAGGATAACTCAATTTACCGGCAAAGGAACGAAATTTTAAAAATTGAAAATTTGGCCTTCTTTGCCGGTTTATGTGTGTATATACATGTAAAATGCATGTTAATTCAATCCACCCGGCAATGGAACGAAATCTAAAAATTTGAAAATTTCGACTTCATAGCCGGTTTATGCTTGTATACACGTGTAATATTGCATGTTAACTCAATCCACCCGGCAACGGAACGAAATCGAAAAATTTGAAAATTTAGGCTTCTCAGCCGGTTTATGCGTGTATATACGTGTAAAATTGCATGTTAATGTAATCCACCCGGCTATGGATCGAAATCAAAAAATTTGAAAATTTAGGCTTCACAGCCGGTTGATGCGTGTATATACGTGTAAAAATGCATTTGAATTCAATGCACCTGGATATGGAATGAAATCTAAAAATTTGAAAATTTCGACTTCATAGCTGGTTTATGCGTGTATATACCTGTAATATTGCATGTTAACTCAATCAACCCGGCAACGGAACGAAATCTTAAAATTTGAAAATTTCGACTTCTTTGCCAGTTATGTGTGTATATACGTGTAAAAACATGTTAATTCAATCCACCCGGGAATAGAACGAAATCTAAAAATTTTAAAATCTGGCCTTCTTTGCCGATTTATGTGTGTATATACATGTAAAAATTGAAAATTTCGACTTCATAGCCGGTTTATGCTTGTATATACGTGTAATATTGCATGTTAACTCAATCCACCCGGCAACGGAACGAAATCGAAAAATTTGAAAATTTAGGCTTCTCAGCCGGTTTATGCGTGTATATACGTGTAAAATTGCATGTTAATGTAATCCACCCGGCTATGGATCGAAATCAAAAAATTTGCAAATTTAGGCTTCACAGCCGGTTGATGCGTGTATATACGTGTAAAAATGCATTTGAATTCAATGCACCTGGATATGGAATGAAATCTAAAAATTTGAAAATTTCGACTTCATAGCTGGTTTATGCGTGTATATACGTGTAATATTGCATGTTAACTCAATCAACCCGGCAACGGAACGAAATCTTAAAATTTGAAAATTTCGACTTCTTTGCCAGTTTATGTGTGTATATACATATAAAAATGCATGTTAATTCAATCCACCCGGCAATGGAACGAAATCTAAAAATTTGAATATTTGGCCTTATTTGCCGGTTTATGTGTTTATATACATGTACAAATGCATGTTAATTCAATCGACCCGGCAATGGAACGAAATCTAAAAATTTGATAATTTGGTCTTCCTAGCTGGTTTATGTGTGTATATACGTGCAATATTGCAGGATAACTCAATTTACCCGGCAAAAGAACGAAATTTTAAAAATTGAAAATTTCGACTTCTTTGCCAGTTTATGTGTGTATATACATGTAAAAATGCATGGTAATTCAATCCACCCGGCAATGGAACGAAATCTAAAAATTTTAAAATTTGGTCTTCCTAGCTGGTTTATGTGTGTGTATACATGTAAAAATGCATGTTAATTCAATCCACCCGGCAATGGAACGAAATCTAAAAATTTGAAAATTTCGACTTCATAGCCGGTTTATGCTTGTATATACGTGTAATATTGCATGTTAACTCAATCCACCCGGCAAAGGAACGAAATCGAAAAATTTGAAAATTTAGGCTTCTCAGCCGGTTTATGCGTGTATATACGTGTAATATTGCATGTTAACTCAATCAACCCGGCAACGGAACGAAATCTTAAAATTTGAAAATTTGGCCTTCCTAGCTGGTTTATGTGTGTATATACGTGAAAAAAAGCATTTGAATTCAAAGCACCCGACTATGGAACGAAATATAAAAATTTGAAAATTTCGACTTCATAGCCGGTTTTGCCTGTATATACGTGTAATATTGCATGTTAACTCAATCCACCCGGCAACGGAACGAAATCTAAAAATTTGAAAATTGGTCTTTATAGCTGGTTTATGTGTGTATATACTTGAAAAAAAGCATTTGAATTCAAAGCACCCGGCTATGGAACGAAATCTAAAAATTTGAAAATTTCAACTTCATAGCCGGTTTATGCGTGGATATACGTGTAATATTACGTGCTAACTCAAACCAACCGGCAACGGAACGAAATATAAAAATTTGAAAATTTGGCCTTCTTTGCCGGTTTGTGTGTGTATATACATATAAAAATGCATGTTAATTCAATCCACCCGGCAATGGAACGAAATCTAAAAATTTGATAATTTGGTCTTCCTAGCTGGTTTATGTGTGTATATACGTGTAATATTGCAGGATAACTCAATTTACCCGGCAAAGGAACGAAATTTTAAAAATTGAAAATTTGGCCATCTTTGCCGGTTTATGTGTGTATATACATGTAAAAATGCATGTTAATTCAATCCACCCGGCAATGGAACGAAATCTATAAATTTGAAAATTTCGACTTCATAGCCGGTTTATGCTTGTATACACGTGTAATATTGCATGTTAACTCAATCCACCCGGCAACGGAACGAAATCGAAAAATTTGAAAATTTAGGCTTCTCAGCCGGTTTATGCGTGTATATACGTGTAAAATTGCATGTTAATGTAATCCACCCGGCTATGGATCGAAATCAAAAAATTTGAAAATTTAGTCTTCACAGCCGGTTGATGCGTGTATATACGTGTAAAAATGCATTTGAATTCAATGCACCTGGATATGGAATGAAATCTAAAAATTTGAAAATTTCGACTTCATAGCTGGTTTATGCGTGTATATACGTGTAATATTGCATGTTAACTCAATCAACCCGGCAACGGAACGAAATCTTAAAATTTGAAAATTTCGACTTCTTTGCCAGTTTATGTGTGTATATACGTGTAAAAAACATGTTAATTCAATCCACCCGGGAATAGAACGAAATCTAAAAATTTTAAAATCTGGCCTTCTTTGCCGATTTATGTGTGTATATACATGTAAAAATGCATGTTAATTCAATTCACCCGGCAATGGAACGAAATCTGAAATTTTGAAAATTTGGACTTCTAAGCCGGTTTATGCGTGTATATACGTGTAATGTTGCATGCTTACACAATCCAACCGGCAACCGAACGAAATCTAAAAATTTGAAAATGTGGTCTTCCTAGCTGAGTTATGTGTGTATATACGTGAAAAAAAGTATTTTAAATTCAAAGCACCCGGCTATTGAACGAAATCTAAAAATTTGAAAATTTCGACTTCATAGCCGGTTTATGCGTGTATATACGTGTAATATTGCAGGTTAACTCAATCAACCCGGCAAAGGAACGAAAATTTAAAAATTGAAAATTTGGCCTTCTTTGCCGGTTTATGTGTGTATATACATGTCAAAATGCATGTTAACTCAATTCACCCGGCAACGGAACGAAATCTAAAAATTTGAAAATTTGGCCTTCCTAGCTGGTTTATGTGTGTATATACGTGAAAAAAAGCATTTGAATTCAAAGCACCCGACTATGGAACGAAATATAAAAATTTGAAAATTTCGACTTCATAGCCGGTTTTGCCTGTATATACGTGTAATATTGCATGTTAACTCAATCCACCCGGCAACGGAACGAAATCGAAAAATTTGAAAATTTGGTCTTTCTAGCTGGTTTATGTGTGTATATACGTGAAAAAAAGCATTTTAAATTCAAAGCACCCGGCTATGAAACGAAATCTAAAAATTTAAAATTTCGACTTCATAGCCGGTTTATGTGTGTATATACGTGTAAAAATGCATGTTAATTCAAACCAGCCGGCAATGGAACGAAATCTTAGAATTTGAAAATTTCGACTTCATAGCCGGTTTATGCGTGTATTTACGTGTAATATTGCATGTTAACGGAATCAACCCGGCAATGGAACGAAATCTCAAAGTTGAAAATGTGGCATTCTTTCCTGTTTTATGTTTGTATATACGTGTAATATTGCGTGCTAACTCAAACCACCCGGCTACGGAACGAAATATAAAAATTTGAAAATTTGGCCTTCTTTGCGGGTTTGTGTGTGTATATACATATAAAAATGCATGTTAATTCAATCCACCCGGCAATGGAACGAAATCTAAAAATTTGAATATTTGGCCTTATTTGCTGGTTTATGTGTGTATATACATGCACAAATGCATGTTAATTCAATCGACCCGGCAATGGAACGAAATCTAAAAATTTGATAATTTGGTCTTCCTAGCTGGTTTATGTGTGTATATACGTGCAATATTGCAGGATAACTCAATTTACCCGGCAAAGGAACGATATTTTAAAAATTGAAAATTTGGCTTTTTTGCCGGTTTATGTGTGTATATACATGTAAAAATGCATGTTAATTCAATCCACCCGGCAATGGAACGAAATCTAAAAATTTGAAAATTTGGTCTTCCTAGCTGGTTTATGTGTGTGTATACATGTAAAAATGCATGTTAATTCAATCCACCCGGCAATGGAACGAAATCTAAAAATTTGAAAATTTCGACTTCATAGCCGGTTTTGCCTGTATATACGTGTAATATTGCATGTTAACTCAATCCACCCGGCAACGGAACGAAATCGAAAAATTTGAAAATTTCGATTTCATAGCCGGTATATGCGTGTATATACGTGTAATATTGCATGTTAACTCAATCAACCCGGCAACGGAACGAAATCTTAAAATTTGAAAATTTGGCCTTCCTAGCTGGTTTATGTGTGTATATACGTGAAAAAAAGCATTTGAATTCAAAGCACCCGACTATGGAACGAAATATAAAAATTTGAAAATTTCGAATTCATAGCCGGTTTTGCCTGTATATACGTGTAATATTGCATGTTAACTCAATCCACCCGGCAACGGAACGAAATCGAAAAATTTGAAAATTTGGTCTTTCTAGCTGCTTTATGTGTGTATATACTTGAAAAAAAGCATTTGAATTCAAATCACCCGGCTATGCAACGAAATCCAAAAATTTGAAAATTTCAAATTCTTAGCCGGTTTATGTTTGTTTATACGAGAAAAAAGCATTTGTATTCATAGCACCCGGTTATGGAACGAAATCTAAAAATTTGAAAATTTGGTCTTCCTAGCTGGTTTATGTGTGTATATACGTGAAAAAAGCATTTGAATTCAAAGCACCCGGCTATGGAACGAAATCTAAAAATTTAAAATTTCGACTTCATAGCCGGTTTATGTGTTTATATACGTGTAAAAATGCATGTTAATTCAAACCACCCGGCAATGGAACGAAATCTAAGAATTTGAAAATTTCGACTTCATAGCCGGTTTATGCGTGGATATACGTGTAATATTGCGTGCTAACTCAAACCACCCGGCAACGGAACGAAATATAAAAATTTGAAAATTTGGCCTTCTTTGCCGGTTTGTGTGTGTATATACATATAAAAATGCATGTTAATTCAATCCACCCGGCAATGGAACGAAATCTAAAAATTTTAATATTTGACCTTATTTGCCGGTTTATGTGTGTATATACATGTACAAATGCATGTAAATTCAATCCACCCGGCAATGGAACGAAATCTAAAAATTTGATAATTTGGTCTTCCTAGCTGGTTTATGTGTGTATATACGTGCAATATTGCAGGATAACTCAATTTACCCGGCAAAAGAACGAAATTTTAAAAATTGAAAATTTGGCCTTCTTTGCCGGTTTATGTGTGTATATACATGTAAAAATGCATGGTAATTCAATCCACCCGGCAATGGAACGAAATCTAAAAATTTTAAAATTTGGTCTTCCTTGCTGGTTTATGTGTGTGTATACATGTAAAAATGCATGTTAATTCAATCCACCCGGCAATGGAACGAAATCTAAAAATTTGAAAATTTCGACTTCATAGCCGGTTTATGCTTGTATATACGTGTAATATTGCATGTTAACTCAATCCACCCGGCAAAGGAACGAAATCGAAAAATTTGAAAATTTAGGCTTCTCAGCCGGTTTATGCGTGTATATACGTGTAAAAATGCATGTTAATGTAATCCACCCGGCTATGGATCGAAATCAAAAAATTTGAAAATTTAGGCTTTACAGCCGGTTGATGTGTGTATATACGTGTAAAAATGCATTTGAATTCAATGCACCTGGATATGGAATGAAATCTAAAAATTTGAAAATTTCGACTTCATAGCCGGTTTATGCGTGTATATACGTGTAATATTGCAGGTTAACTCAATCAACCCGGCAAAGGAACGAAAATTTAAAAATTGAAAATTTGGCCTTCTTTGCCGGTTTATGTGTGTATATACATGTAAAAATGCATGTTAATTCAATCCACCCGGCAATGAAACGAAATCTAAAAATTTGAAAATTTGGACTTCTAAGCCGGTTTATACGTGTATATACGTGTAATGTTGCATGTTAACTCAATTCACCCGGCAACGGAACGAAATCTAAAAATTTGGCCTTCCTAGCTGGTTTATGTGTGTATATACGTGAAAAAAAGCATTTGAATTCAAAGCACCCGACTATGGAACGAAATATAAAAATTTGAAAATTTCGACTTCATAGCCGGTTTTGCCTGTATATACGTGTAATATTGCATGTTAACTCAATCCACCCGGCAACGGAACGGAATCTGAAAATTTGAAAATTTGGTCTTCCTAGCTGATTTATGTGTGTATATACGTGAAAAAAAGCATTTGAATTCAAAGCACCCGGTTATGGAACAAAATCTAACAATTTGAAAATTTGGTCTTCCTAGCTGGTTTATGTGTGCATATACGTGAAAAAAAGCATTTGATTTCAAAGCACCCGGCTATGGAACGAAATCTAAAAATTTTAAATTTCGACTTCTTTGCCGGTTTATATGTGTATATACATGTAAAAAGGCATGTTAATTCAATCCACCCGGCAATGGAACGAAATCTAAAATTTGAAAATTTGGTCTTCCTAGCTGGTTTATGTGTGTGTATCCATGTAAAAATGCATGTTAATTCAATCCACCCGGCAATGGAACGAAATCTAAAAATTTGAAAATTTCGACTTTATAGCCGGTTTATGCTTGTATATACGTGTAATATTGCATGTTAACTCAATCCACCCGGCAAAGGAACGAAATCGAAAAATTTGAAAATTTAGGCTTCTCAGCCGGTTTATGCGTGTATATAAGTGTAAAATGCATGTTAATGTAATCCACCCGGCTATGGATCGAAATCAAAAAATTTGAAAATTTAGGCTTTACAGCCGGTTGATGCGTGTATATACGTGTAAAAATGCATTTGAATTCAATGCACCTGGATATGGAATGAAATCTAAAAATTTGAAAATTTCGACTTCATAGCCGGTTTATGCGTGTATATACGTGTAATATTGCAGTTTAACTCAATCAACCCGGCAAAGGAACGAAAATTTAAAAATTGAAAATTTGGCCTTCTTTGCCGGTTTATGTGTGTATATACATGTAAAAATGCATGTTAATTCAATCCACCCGGCAATGAAACGAAATCTAAAAATTTGAAAATTTGGACTTCTAAGCCGGTTTATACGTGTATATACGTGTAATGTTGCATGTTAACTCAATCCACCCGGCTATGAAACGAAATCTAAAAATTTGAAAATTTCAACTTCTTAGCCGATTTATGTATTTTTATACGAGAAAAAAGCATTTGATTTCAAAGCACCCGGTTATGAAACGAAATCTAAAAATTTGAAATTTTGGACTTCTTAGCCGGATAAGTGTGTATATACGTGTAAAAATGGATGTTAATTCAATCCACCCGGCTATGGAACGAAATCAAAAATTTGAAAGTGTGGACTTCTTCGCCGGTTTATACGTGTTTGTACGTGAAAAAAGCATTTGAATTCAATGCACCCTGCTATGGAACGAAATCAAAAAATTTTTAAATTTGGTCTTCTTAGCCAGTTTATATGTGTTAATACGTTTAAAAATGCATGTTAATTCAATCCACCCGGCTATGAAACGAAATCTAAAAATTTGTAAATTGGGACTTCTTAGCCGGTTTATGCGTGTTTATACGTGTAAAAATGCATGTTAATTCAATCCACGCGGCTATGGAACTAAATCTAAAAATTTGAAAATTTCGACATCTTAGCCGGTTTAGGTGTGTATATATGTATAAAAATGCATGTTAATTCAATCCACCCGGCTATTGAACGAAATCTAAAAATTTGAAAATTTGAACTTCTTAGCCGGTTCATACGTGTTTATACGTGAATATATGCATTTGAGTTTAATTCACCCGGCTATGGAACGGAATCAAAAAATTTGAAAAAGTGGACTTCTTAGCCTGTTTCTACGTCTTTATACGTGAAAAAAGCATTTAAATTCAAAGCACCCGGCTACGGTACGAAATCGAAAAATTTGAAAATTTTGACTTCTTATCTGGTTTATGTGTTAATACGTGTAAAAATGTTTGTTAATTCGATCCACCCGGCTATGGAACGAAATCAAAAAATTTGAAAATTTGGACATCTTAGCCTGATTCTACGTCTTTATACGTGAAAAAAGCATTTGAATTCAAAGCACGCGGCTATGGAACTAAATCTAAGAATTTGAAAATTTGGACTTCTTAGCCGGTTTATATGTGTACATACGTGTAAAAGTGAATGTTAATTCAATCCACCCGGCTATGGAACGAAATCTAAAAATTTGAAAGATTGGTCTTCTTAGCCGGTTTATATGTGTTTATACGAGAAAAAAAGCATTAGAATTCAAAGCACGCGGCTAATGAACAAAATCCAAAAATTTGAAAATTTGGAATTCTTAGCTGGTTTATGTGTGTATATACGTGTAAAAATGCTTGTTAATTCGATCCACCCGGCTATGGAACGAAATCTAAAAATTTGAAAATTTGAACTTCTTAGCCGGTTCATACGTGTTTATACGTGTAAATATCCATTTGAATTCAATTCACCTGTCTATGGACCGGAATCTAAAAATTTGAAAATTTCGACATCTTAGCCGGTTTTGGTGTGTATATACGTGAAAATATGCATGTTAATTCAATCCACCCGGCTATGAAACGAAATCTAAAAATTTGAAAATTTCAACTTCTTAGCCGATTTATGTATTTTTATACGACAAAAAAGCATTTGATTTCAAAGCACCCGGTTATGAAACGAAATCTAAAAATTTGAGAATTTGGTCTTCCTAGCTGGTTTATGTGTGTATATACGTGAAAAAAAGCATTTGAATTCAAAGCACCCGGTTATGGAACGAAATCTAAAAATTTGAAAATTTGGTCTTCCTAGCTGGTTTATGTGTGTATATACCTGAAAAAAAGCATTTGAATTCAAAGCACCCGGCTATGGAGCGAAATATAAAAATTTTTAAATTTGGACTTCTTAGCCAGTTTATATGTGTTAATACGTTTAAAAATGCATGTTAATTCAATCCACCCGGCTATGAAACGAAATCTAAAAATTTGTAAATTGGGACTTCTTAGCCGGTTTATGCGTGTTTATACGTGTAAAAATGCATGTTAATTCAATCCACGCGGCTATGGAACTAAATCTAAAAATTTGAAAATTTCGACATCTTAGCCGGTTTAGGTGTGTATATATGTGTAAAAATGCATGTTAATTCAATCCACCCGGCTATGGAACGAAATATAAAAATTTGAAAATTTGATTTCTTTGCCGGTTTATGTGTTTATATACGTGTAAAAATGCAGGTTAATCCAATCCACCCGCCAATGGAACGAAATCTAAAAATTTGAAAAATGGCCTTCTTTGCCGGTTTATGTGTGTATATACATGTAAAAATGCATGTTAATTCAATCCACCCGGCAATGTAACGAAATCTAAAAATTTGAAAATTTCGACTTCATAGCCGGTTTATGCGTGTATATACGTGTAATATTTCATGTTAACTCAATCCATCCGGCAACGGAACGAAATCGAAAAATTTAAAAATTTGGTCTTCCTAGCTGGTTTATGTGTGTATATACGTGAAATATTGCATGTTAACTCAATCCACCCGGCAACGGAACGAAATCTAAAAATTTGAAAATTTGGTCTTCCTAGCTGGTTTATGTGTGTATATACGTGAAATAAAGTATTTTAAATTCAAAGCACCCGGCTATGGAACGAAATCTAAAAATTTGAAAATTTGGTCTTCCTAGTTGGTTTATGTGTGTATATACGTGAAAAAAAGTATTTTAAATTCAAAGCACCCGGCTATGGAACGAAATCTAAAAATTTGAAAATTTCACATCTTAGCCGGTTTATGCGTGTATATACGTGAAAAAAAGCATTTGAATTCAAAGCACCCGGCTATGGAACGAAATATAAAAATTTGAAAATTTGGTCTTCCTAGCTGGTTTATGTGTGTATATACGTGAAATAAAATATTTTAAATTCAAAGCACCCGGCTATGGAACGAAATCTAAAAATTTGAAAATTTGGTCTTCCTAGCTGGTTTATGTGTGTATATACGTGAAATAAAGTATTTTAAATTCAAAGCACCCGGCTATGGAACGAAATCTAACAATTTGAAAATTTCAACTTCTTAGCCGGTTTATGTTTGTTTATACGAGAAAAAAACATTTGAATTCAAAGCACCCGATTATGGAACGAAATCTAAAAATTTGAAAATTTGGTCTTCCTAGCTGGTTTATGTGTGTATATACGTAAAAAAAAGCATTTGAATTCCAAGCACCCGGCTGTGGAAAGAAATCTAAAAATTTGAAAATTTCGACTTCTTAGCCGGTTTATGTGTGTATATACGTGTAAAAATGCATGTTAATTCAAACCACCCGGCAATGGAACGAAATCTAAAAATATGAAATTTTGGACTTCTTAGCCAGATAAGTGTGTATATACGTGTAAAAATGGATGTTAATTCAATCCACCCGGCTATGGAACGAAATCAAAAATTTGAAAATGTGGACTTCTTCGCCGGTTTATACGTGTTTGTACGTGAAAAAAACATTTGAATTCAATGCACCCTGCTATGGAACGAAATCTAAAAATTTTTAAATTTGGACTTCTTAGCCAGTTTATATGTGTTAATACGTTTAAAAATGCATGTTAATTCAATCCACCCGGCTATGAAACGAAATCTAAAAATTTGTAAATTGGGACTTCTTAGCCGGTTTATGCGTGTTTATACGTGTAAAAATGCATGTTAATTCAATCCACGCGGCTATGGAACTAAATCTAAAAATTTGAAAATTTCGACATCTTAGCCGGTTTAGATGTGTATATATGTGAAAAAAGCATTTAAATTCAAAGCACCCGGCTACGGTACGAAATCGAAAAATTTGAAAATTTTGACTTCTTATCTGGTTTATGTGTTAATACGTGTAAAAATGCTTGTTAATACGATCCACCCGGCTATAGAATGAAATCAAAAAATTTGAAAGATTGGTCTTCTTAGCCGGTTTATATGTGTTTATACGAGAAAAAAAGCATTAGAATTCAAAGCACGCGGCTAATGAACAAAATCTAAAAATTTGAAAATTTGGAATTCTTAGCTGGTTTATGTGTGTATATACGAGTAAAAATGCTTGTTAATTCGATCCACCCGGCTATGGAACGAAAACAAAAAATTTGAAAATTTGGACTTCTTCGCCGGTTTATATGTGTTTATACGTGAAAAAAGCATTTGAATTCAATGCACCCGGCTAAGGAACAAAATCTAAAAATTTGAAAATTTGGAATTCTTAGCTGGTTTATGCGTGTATATACGTGTAAAAATGCTTGTTAATTCGATCCACCCGGCTATGGAACGAAATCTAAAAATTTGAAAATTTGAACTTCTTAGCCGGTTCATACGTGTTTATACGTGTAAATATCCATTTGAATTCAATTCACCTGTCTATGGAGCGGAATCTAAAAATTTGAAAATTTCGACATCTTAGCCTGTTTTGGTGTGTATATACGTGAAAATATGCATGTTAATTCAATCCACCCGGCTATGAAACGAAATCTAAAAATTTGAAAATTTCAACTTCTTAGCCGATTTATGTATTTTTATACGAGAAAAAAGCATTTGATTTCAAAGCACCCGGTTATGAAACGAAATCTAAAAATTTGAGAATTTGGTCTTCCTAGCTGGTTTATGTGTGTATATACCTGAAAAAAAGCATTTGAATTCAAAGCACCCGGCTATGGAACGAAATATAAAATTTGAAAATTTCGATTTCTTTGCCGGTTTATGTGTTTATATACGTGTAAAAATGCAGGTTAATCCAATCCACCCGCCAATGGAACGAAATCTAAAAATTTGAAAAATGGCCTTCTTTGCCGGTTTATGTGTGTATATACATGTAAAAATGCATGTTAATTCAATCCACCCGGCAATGTAACGAAATCTAAAAATTTGAAAATTTCGACTTCATAGCCGGTTTATGCGTGTATATACGTGAAATATTGCATGTTAACTCAATCCACCCGGCAACGGAACGAAATCTAAAAATTTGAAAATTTGGTTTTCCTAGCTGGTTTATGTGTGTATATACGTGAAATATTGCATGTTAACTCAATCCACCCGGCAACGGAACGAAATCTAAAAATTTGAAAATTTGGTCTTCCTAGCTGGTTTATGTGTGTATATACCTGAAAAAAAGCATTTGAATTCAAAGCACCCGGCTATGGAACGAAATATAAAATTTGAAAATTTCGATTTCTTTGCCGGTTTATGTGTTTATATACGTGTAAAAATGCAGGTTAATCCAATCCACCCGCCAATGGAACGAAATCTAAAAATTTGAAAAATGGCCTTCTTTGCCGGTTTATGTGTGTATATACATGTAAAAATGCATGTTAATTCAATCCACCCGGCAATGTAACGAAATCTAAAAATTTGAAAATTTCGACTTCATAGCTGGTTTATGCGTGTATATACGTGAAATAAAGTATTTTAAATTCAAAGCACCCGGCTATGGAACGAAATCTAAAAATTTGAAAATTTGGTCTTCCTAGTTGGTTTATGTGTGTATATACGTGAAATATTGGATGTTAACTCAATCCACCCGGCAACGGAACGAAATCTAAAAATTTGAAAATTTGGTCTTCCTAGCTGGTTTATGTGTGTATATACGTGAAATATTGCATGTTAACTCAATCCACCCGGCAACGGAACGAAATCTAAAAATTTGAAAATTTGGTCTTCCTAGCTGGTTTATGTGTGTATATACGTGAAATAAAGTATTTTAAATTCAAAGCACCCGGCTATGGAACGAAATCTAAAAATTTGAAAATTTGGTCTTCCTAGCTGGTTTATGTGTGTATATACGTGAAATATTGCATGTTAACTCAATCCATCCGGCAACGGAACGAAATCTAAAAATTTGAGAATTTGGTCTTCCTAGCTGGTTTATGTGTGTATATACGTGAAATATTGCATGTTAACTCAATCCACCCGGCAACGGAACGAAATCTAAAAATTTGAAAATTTGGTCTTCCTAGCTGGTTTATGTGTGTATATACGTGAAAAAAAGTATTTTAAATTCAAAGCACCCGGCTATGGAACGAAATCTAAAAATTTGAAAATTTCACATCTTAGCCGGTTTATGCGTGTATATACGTGAAAAAAAGCATTTGAATTCAAAGCACCCGGCTATGGAACGAAATATAAAAATTTGAAAATTTCGATTTCATAGCCGGTTTATGCCTATATATACGTGTAATATTGCATGTTAACTCAATCCACCCGGCAACGGAACGAAATCTAAAAATTTGAAAATTTGGTCTTCCTAGCTGGTTTATGTGTGTATATACGTGAAATAAAGTATTTTAAATTCAAAGCACCCGGCTATGGAACGAAATCTAAAAATTTGAAAATTTGGTCTTCCTAGTTGGTTTATGTGTGTATATACGTGAAAAAAAGTATTTTAAATTCAAAGCACCCGGCTATGGAACGAAATCTAAAAATTTGAAAATTTGGTCTTCCTAGTTGGTTTATGTGTGTATATACGTGAAAAAAAGTATTTTAAATTCAAAGCACCCGGCTATGGAACGAAATCTAAAAATTTGAAAATTTCACATCTTAGCTGGTTTATGTGTGTATATACGTGAAATAAAGTATTTTAAATTCAAAGCACCCGGCTATGGAACGAAATCTAAAAATTTGAAAATTTGGTCTTCCTAGCTGGTTTATGTGTGTATATACGTGAAATATTGCATGTTAACTCAATCCATCCGGCAACGGAACGAAATCTAAAAATTTGAGAATTTGGTCTTCCTAGCTGGTTTATGTGTGTATATACGTGAAATATTGCATGTTAACTCAATCCACCCGGCAACGGAACGAAATCGAAAAATTTGAAAATTTGGTCTTTCTAGCTGGTTTATGTGTGTATATACTTGAAAAAAAGCATTTGAATTCAAAGCACCCGGCTATGGAACGAAATCTAACAATTTGAAAATTTCAACTTCTTAACCGGTTTATGTTTGTTTATACGAGAAAAAAACATTTGAATTCAAAGCACCCGATTATGGAACGAAATCTAAAAATTTGAAAATTTGGTCTTCCTAGCTGGTTTATGTGTGTATATACGTAAAAAAAAGCATTTGAATTCCAAGCACCCGGCTGTGGAAAGAAATCTAAAAATTTGAAAATTTCGACTTCTTAGCCGGTTTATGTGTGTATATACGTGTAAAAATGCATGTTAATTCAATCCACCCGGCAATGGAACGAAATCTAAAAATTTGAAATTTTGGACTTCTTAGCCGGTTAAGTGTGTATATACGTGTAAAAATGCATGTTAATTCCATCCACCCGGCTATGGAACGAAATCTAATAATTTGAAAATTTGAACTTCTTAGCCGGTTCATACGTGTTTATACGTGAAAATATGCATTTGAATTCAATTCACCTGGCTATGGAGCGACATCTAAAAATTTGAAATTTTGGACTTCTTAGCCGGATAAGTGTGTATATACGTGTAAAAATGGATGTTAATTCAATCCACCCGGCTATGGAACGAAATCAAAAATTTGAAAATGTGGACTTCTTCGCCGGTTTATACGTGTTTGTACGTGAAAAAAGCATTTGAATTCAATGCACCCTGCTATGGAACGAAATCTAAAAATTTTTAAATTTGGACTTCTTAGCCAGTTTATATGTGTTAATACGTTTAAAAATGCATGTTAATTCAATCCACCCGGCTATGAAACGAAATCCAAAAATTTGTAAATTTTGACTTCTTATCTGGTTTATGTGTTAATACGTGTAAAAATGCTTGTTAATTCGATCCACCCGGCTATGGAACGAAATCAAAAAATTTGAAAATTTGGACATCTTAGCCTGATTCTACGTCTTTATACGTGAAAAAAGCATTTGAATTCAAAGCACGCGGCTATGGAACTAAATCTAAGAATTTGAAAATTTGGACTTCTTAGCCGGTTTATATGTGTACATACGTGTAAAAGTGAATGTTAATTCAATCCACCCGGCTATGGAACGAAATCTAAAAATTTGAAAGATTGGTCTTCTTAGCCGGTTTATATGTGTTTATACGAGAAAAAAAGCATTAGAATTCAAAGCACGCGGCTAATGAACAAAATCTAAAAATTTGAAAATTTGGAATTCTTAGCTGGTTTATGTGTGTATATACGTGTAAAAATGCTTGTTAATTCGATCCACCCGGCTATGGAACGAAATCTAAAAATTTGAAAATTTGAACTTCTTAGCCGGTTCATACGTGTTTATACGTGTAAATATCCATTTGAATTCAATTCACCTGTCTATGGAGCGGAATCTAAAAATTTGAAAATTTCGACATCTTAGCCGGTTTTGGTGTGTATATACGTGAAAATATGCATGTTAATTCAGTCCACCCGGCTATGAAACGAAATCTAAAAATTTGAAAATTTCAACTTCTTAGCCGATTTATGTATTTTTATACGACAAAAAAGCATTTGATTTCAAAGCACCCGATTATGAAACGAAATCTAAAAATTTGAGAATTTGGTCTTCCTAGCTGGTTTATGTGTGTATATACGTGAAAAAAAGCATTTGAATTAAAAGCACCCGGTTATGGAACGAAATCTAAAAATTTGAAAATTTGGTCTTCCTAGCTGGTTTATGTGTGTATATACCTGAAAAAAAGCATTTGAATTCAAAGCACCCGGCTATGGAGCGAAATATAAAAATTTTTAAATTTGGACTTCTTAGCCAGTTTATATGTGTTAATACGTTTAAAAATGCATGTTAATTCAATCCACCCGGCTATGAAACGAAATCTAAAAATTTGTAAATTGGGACTTCTTAGCCGGTTTATGCGTGTTTATACGTGTAAAAATGCATGTTAATTCAATCCACGCGGCTATGGAACTAAATCTAAAAATTTGAAAATTTCGACATCTTAGCCGGTTTAGGTGTGTATATATGTGTAAAAATGCATGTTAATTCAATCCACCCGGCTATGGAACGAAATATAAAAATTTGAAAATTTGATTTCTTTGCCGGTTTATGTGTTTATATACGTGTAAAAATGCAGGTTAATCCAATCCACCCGCCAATGGAACGAAATCTAAAAATTTGAAAAATGGCCTTCTTTGCCGGTTTATGTGTGTATATACATGTAAAAATGCATGTTAATTCAATCCACCCGGCAATGTAACGAAATCTAAAAATTTGAAAATTTCGACTTCATAGCCGGTTTATGCGTGTATATACGTGTAATATTTCATGTTAACTCAATCCATCCGGCAACGGAACGAAATCGAAAAATTTAAAAATTTGGTCTTCCTAGCTGGTTTATGTGTGTATATACGTGAAATATTGCATGTTAACTCAATCCACCCGGCAACGGAACGAAATCTAAAAATTTGAAAATTTGGTCTTCCTAGCTGGTTTATGTGTGTATATACGTGAAATAAAGTATTTTAAATTCAAAGCACCCGGCTATGGAACGAAATCTAAAAATTTGAAAATTTGGTCTTCCTAGTTGGTTTATGTGTGTATATACGTGAAAAAAAGTATTTTAAATTCAAAGCACCCGGCTATGGAACGAAATCTAAAAATTTGAAAATTTCACATCTTAGCCGGTTTATGCGTGTATATACGTGAAAAAAAGCATTTGAATTCAAAGCACCCGGCTATGGAACGAAATATAAAAATTTGAAAATTTCGATTTCATAGCCGGTTTATGCCTGTATATACGTGTAATATTGCATGTTAACTCAATCCACCCGGCAACGGAACGAAATCGAAAAATTTGAAAATTTGGTCTTTCTAGCTGGTTTATGTGTGTATATACTTGAAAAAAAGCATTTGAATTCAAAGCACCCGGCTATGGAACGAAATCTAACAATTTGAAAATTTCAACTTCTTAGCCGGTTTATGTTTGTTTATACGAGAAAAAAACATTTGAATTCAAAGCACCCGATTATGGAAGGAAATCTAAAAATTTGAAAATTTGGTCTTCCTAGCTGGTTTATGTGTGTATATACGTAAAAAAAAGCATTTGAATTCCAAGCACCCGGCTGTGGAAAGAAATCTAAAAATGTGAAAATTTCGACTTCTTAGCCGGTTTATGTGTGTATATACGTGTAAAAATGCATGTTAATTCAAACCACCCGGCAATGGAACGAAATCTAAAAATATGAAATTTTGGACTTCTTAGCCGGATAAGTGTGTATATACGTGTAAAAATGGATGTTAATTCAATCCACCCGGCTATGGAACGAAATCAAAAATTTGAAAATGTGGACTTCTTCGCCGGTTTATACGTGTTTGTACGTGAAAAAAGCATTTGAATTCAATGCACCCTGCTATGGAACGAAATCTAAAATTTTTAAATTTGGACTTCTTAGCCAGTTTATATGTGTTAATACGTTTAAAAATGCATGTTAATTCAATCCACCCGGCTATGAAACGAAATCTAAAAATTTGTAAATTGGGACTTCTTAGCCGGTTTATGCGTGTTTATACGTGTAAAAATGCATGTTAATTCAATCCACGCGGCTATGGAACTAAATCTAAAAATTTGAAAATTTCGACATCTTAGCCGGTTTAGATGTGTATATATGTGTAAAAATGCATGTTAATTCAATCCACCCGGCTATGGAACGAAATCTAAAAATTTGAAAATTTGAACTTCTTAGCCGGTTCATACGTGTTTATACGTGTAAATATCCATTTGAATTCAATTCACCTGTCTATGGAGCGGAATCTAAAAATTTGAAAATTTCGACATCTTAGCCTGTTTTGGTGTGTATATACGTGAAAATATGCATGTTAATTCAATCCACCCGGCTATGAAACGAAATCTAAAAATTTGAAAATTTCAACTTCTTAGCCGATTTATGTATTTTTATACGAGAAAAAAGCATTTGATTTCAAAGCACCCGGTTATGAAACGAAATCTAAAAATTTGAGAATTTGGTCTTCCTAGCTGGTTTATGTGTGTATATACGTGAAAAAAAGCATTTGAATTCAAAGCACCCGGTTATGGAACGAAATCTAAAAATTTGAAAATTTGGTCTTCCTAGCTGGTTTATGTGTGTATATACCTGAAAAAAAGCATTTGAATTCAAAGCACCCGGCTATGGAACGAAATATAAAATTTGAAAATTTCGATTTCTTTGCCGGTTTATGTGTTTATATACGTGTAAAAATGCAGGTTAATCCAATCCACCCGCCAATGGAACGAAATCTAAAAATTTGAAAAATGGCCTTCTTTGCCGGTTTATGTGTGTATATACATGTAAAAATGCATGTTAATTCAATCCACCCGGCAATGTAACGAAATCTAAAAATTTGAAAATTTCGACTTCATAGCCGGTTTATGCGTGTATATACGTGAAATATTGCATGTTAACTCAATCCACCCGGCAACGGAACGAAATCTAAAAATTTGAAAATTTGGTTTTCCTAGCTGGTTTATGTGTGTATATACGTGAAATATTGCATGTTAACTCAATCCACCCGGCAACGGAACGAAATCTAAAAATTTGAAAATTTGGTCTTCCTAGCTGGTTTATGGGTGTATATACGTGAAATAAAGTATTTTAAATTCAAAGCACCCGGCTATGGAACGAAATCTAAAAATTTGAAAATTTGGTCTTCCTAGCTGGTTTATGTGTGTATATACGTGAAATATTGCATGTTAACTCAATCCACCCGGCAACGGAACGAAATCTAAAAATTTGAAAATTTGGTTTTCCTAGCTGGTTTATGTGTGTATATACGTGAAATATTGCATGTTAACTCAATCCACCCGGCAACGGAACGAAATCTAAAAATTTGAAAATTTGGTCTTCCTAGCTGGTTTATGTGTGTATATACGTGAAATAAAGTATTTTAAATTCAAAGCACCCGGCTATGGAACGAAATCTAAAAATTTGAAAATTTGGTCTTCCTAGCTGGTTTATGTGTGTATATACGTGAAATATTGCATGTTAACTCAATCCATCCGGCAACGGAACGAAATCTAAAAATTTGAGAATTTGGTCTTCCTAGCTGGTTTATGTGTGTATATACGTGAAATATTGCATGTTAACTCAATCCACCCGGCAACGGAACGAAATCTAAAAATTTGAAAATTTGGTCTTCCTAGCTGGTTTATGTGTGTATATACGTGAAAAAAAGTATTTTAAATTCAAAGCACCCGGCTATGGAACGAAATCTAAAAATTTGAAAATTTCACATCTTAGCCGGTTTATGCGTGTATATACGTGAAAAAAAGCATTTGAATTCAAAGCACCCGGCTATGGAACGAAATATAAAAATTTGAAAATGTCGATTTCATAGCCGGTTTATGCCTGTATATACGTGTAATATTGCATGTTAACTCAATCCACCCGGCAACGGAACGAAATCTAAAAATTTGAAAATTTGGTCTTCCTAGCTGGTTTATGTGTGTATATACGTGAAATAAAGTATTTTAAATTCAAAGCACCCGGCTATGGAACGAAATCTAAAAATTTGAAAATTTGGTCTTCCTAGTTGGTTTATGTGTGTATATACGTGAAAAAAAGTATTTTAAATTCAAAGCACCCGGCTATGGAACGAAATCTAAAAATTTGAAAATTTCACATCTTAGCCGGTTTATGCGTGTATATACGTGAAAAAAAGCATTTGAATTCAAAGCACCCGGCTATGGAACGAAATCTAAAAATTTGAAAATTTGGTCTTCCTAGCTGGTTATGTGTGTATATACGTGAAATAAAGTATTTTAAATTCAAAGCACCCGGCTATGGAACGAAATCTAAAAATTTGAAAATTTGGTCTTCCTAGCTGGTTTATGTGTGTATATACGTGAAATAAAGTTTTAAATTCAAAGCACCCGGCTATGGAACGAAATCTAACAATTTGAAAATTCAACTTCTTAGCCGGTTTATGTTTGTTTATACGAGAAAAAAACATTTGAATTCAAAGCACCCGATTATGGAACGAAATCTAAAAATTTGAAAATTTGGTCTTCCTAGCTGGTTTATGTGTGTATATACGTGAAATAAAGTATTTTAAATTCAAAGCACCCGGCTATGGAACGAAATCTAAAAATTGAAAATTTGGTCTTCCTAGCTGGTTTATGTGTGTATATACGTGAAATAAAGTTTTAAATTCAAAGCACCCGGCTATGGAACGAAATCTAACAATTTGAAAATTCAACTTCTTAGCCGGTTTATGTTTGTTTATACGAGAAAAAAACATTTGAATTCAAAGCACCCGATTATGGAAGGAAATCTAAAAATTTGAAAATTTGGTCTTCCTAGCTGGTTTATGTGTGTATATACGTAAAAAAAAGCATTTGAATTCCAAGCACCCGGCTGTGGAAAGAAATCTAAAAATTTGAAAATTTCGACTTCTTAGCCGGTTTATGTGTGTATATACGTGTAAAAATGCATGTTAATTCAAACCACCCGGCAATGGAACGAAATCTAAAAATATGAAATTTTGGACTTCTTAGCCAGATAAGTGTGTATATACGTGTAAAAATGGATGTTAATTCAATCCACCCGGCTATGGAACGAAATCAAAAATTTGAAAATGTGGACTTCTTCGCCGGTTTATACGTGTTTGTACGTGAAAAAAACATTTGAATTCAATGCACCCTGCTATGGAACGAAATCTAAAAATTTTTAAATTTGGACTTCTTAGCCAGTTTATATGTGTTAATACGTTTAAAAATGCATGTTAATTCAATCCACCCGGCTATGAAACGAAATCTAAAAATTTGTAAATTGGGACTTCTTAGCCGGTTTATGCGTGTTTATACGTGTAAAAATGCATGTTAATTCAATCCACGCGGCTATGGAACTAAATCTAAAAATTTGAAAATTTCGACATCTTAGCCGGTTTAGATGTGTATATATGTGAAAAAAGCATTTAAATTCAAAGCACCCGGCTACGGTACGAAATCGAAAAATTTGAAAATTTTGACTTCTTATCTGGTTTATGTGTTAATACGTGTAAAAATGCTTGTTAATACGATCCACCCGGCTATAGAATGAAATCAAAAAATTTGAAAGATTGGTCTTCTTAGCCGGTTTATATGTGTTTATACGAGAAAAAAAGCATTAGAATTCAAAGCACGCGGCTAATGAACAAAATCTAAAAATTTGAAAATTTGGAATTCTTAGCTGGTTTATGTGTGTATATACGAGTAAAAATGCTTGTTAATTCGATCCACCCGGCTATGGAACGAAAACAAAAATTTGAAAATTTGGACTTCTTCGCCGGTTTATATGTGTTTATACGTGAAAAAAGCATTTGAATTCAATGCACCCGGCTAAGGAACAAAATCTAAAAATTTGAAAATTTGGAATTCTTAGCTGGTTTATGCGTGTATATACGTGTAAAAATGCTTGTTAATTCGATCCACCCGGCTATGGAACGAAATCTAAAAATTTGAAAATTTGAACTTCTTAGCCGGTTCATACGTGTTTATACGTGTAAATATCCATTTGAATTCAATTCACCTGTCTATGGAGCGGAATCTAAAAATTTGAAAATTTCGACATCTTAGCCTGTTTTGGTGTGTATATACGTGAAATATGCATGTTAATTCAATCCACCCGGCTATGAAACGAAATCTAAAAATTTGAAAATTTCAACTTCTTAGCCGATTTATGTATTTTTATACGAGAAAAAAGCATTTGATTTCAAAGCACCCGGTTATGAAACGAAATCTAAAAATTTGAGAATTTGGTCTTCCTAGCTGGTTTATGTGTGTATATACCTGAAAAAAAGCATTTGAATTCAAAGCACCCGGCTATGGAACGAAATATAAAATTTGAAAATTTCGATTTCTTTGCCGGTTTATGTGTTTATATACGTGTAAAAATGCAGGTTAATCCAATCCACCCGCCAATGGAACGAAATCTAAAAATTTGAAAAATGGCCTTCTTTGCCGGTTTATGTGTGTATATACATGTAAAAATGCATGTTAATTCAATCCACCCGGCAATGTAACGAAATCTAAAAATTTGAAAATTTCGACTTCATAGCCGGTTTATGCGTGTATATACGTGAAATATTGCATGTTAACTCAATCCACCCGGCAACGGAACGAAATCTAAAATTTGAAAATTTGGTTTTCCTAGCTGGTTTATGTGTGTATATACGTGAAATATTGCATGTTAACTCAATCCACCCGGCAACGGAACGAAATCTAAAAATTTGAAAATTTGGTCTTCCTAGCTGGTTTATGTGTGTATATACCTGAAAAAAAGCATTTGAATTCAAAGCACCCGGCTATGGAACGAAATATAAAATTTGAAAATTTCGATTTCTTTGCCGGTTTATGTGTTTATATACGTGTAAAAATGCAGGTTAATCCAATCCACCCGCCAATGGAACGAAATCTAAAAATTTGAAAAATGGCCTTCTTTGCCGGTTTATGTGTGTATATACATGTAAAAATGCATGTTAATTCAATCCACCCGGCAATGTAACGAAATCTAAAAATTTGAAAATTCGACTTCATAGCTGGTTTATGCGTGTATATACGTGAAATAAATTATTTTAAATTCAAAGCACCCGGCTATGGAACGAAATCTAAAAATTTGAAAATTTGGTCTTCCTAGTTGGTTTATGTGTGTATATACGTGAAATATTGGATGTTAACTCAATCCACCCGGCAACGGAACGAAATCTAAAAATTTGAAAATTTGGTCTTCCTAGCTGGTTTATGTGTGTATATACGTGAAATATTGCATGTTAACTCAATCCACCCGGCAACGGAACGAAATCTAAAAATTTGAAAATTTGGTCTTCCTAGCTGGTTTATGTGTGTATATACGTGAAATAAAGTATTTTAAATTCAAAGCACCCGGCTATGGAACGAAATCTAAAAATTTGAAAATTTGGTCTTCCTAGCTGGTTTATGTGTGTATATACGTGAAATATTGCATGTTAACTCAATCCATCCGGCAACGGAACGAAATCTAAAAATTTGAGAATTTGGTCTTCCTAGCTGGTTTATGTGTGTATATACGTGAAATATTGCATGTTAACTCAATCCACCCGGCAACGGAACGAATCTAAAAATTTGAAAATTTGGTCTTCCTAGCTGGTTTATGTGTGTATATACGTGAAAAAAAGTATTTTAAATTCAAAGCACCCGGCTATGGAACGAAATCTAAAAATTTGAAAATTTCACATCTTAGCCTGTTTTGGTGTGTATATACGTGAAAATATGCATGTTAATTCAATCCACCCGGCTATGAAACGAAATCTAAAAATTTGAAAATTTCAACTTCTTAGCCGATTTATGTATTTTATACGAGAAAAAAGCATTTGATTTCAAGCACCCGGTTATGAAACGAAATCTAAAATTTGAGAATTTGGTCTTCCTAGCTGGTTATGTGTGTATATACCTGAAAAAAAGCATTTGAATTCAAAGCACCCGGCTATGGAACGAAATATAAAATTTGAAAATTTCGATTTCTTTGCCGGTTTATGTGTTTATATACGTGTAAAAATGCAGGTTAATCCAATCCACCCGCCAATGGAACGAAATCTAAAAATTTGAAAAATGGCCTTCTTTGCCGGTTTATGTGTGTATATACATGTAAAAATGCATGTTAATTCAATCCACCCGGCAATGTAACGAAATCTAAAAATTTGAAAATTTCGACTTCATAGCCGGTTTATGCGTGTATATACGTGAAATAATTGCATTTAACTCAAAGCACCCGGCTACGGAACGAAATCTAAAAATTTGAAAATTTGTTTCCTAGCTGGTTTATGTGTGTATATACGTGAAATATTGGCATGTTAACTCAATCCACCCGGCAACGGAACGAAATCTAAAAATTTGAAAATTTGGTCTTCCTAGCTGGTTTATGTGTGTATATACGTGAAATATTGCATGTTAACTCAATCCACCCGGCAACGGAACGAAATCTAAAAATTTGAAAATTTGGTCTTCCTAGCTGGTTTATGTGTGTATATACGTGAAATAAAGTATTTTAAATTCAAAGCACCCGGCTATGGAACGAAATCTAAAAATTTGAAAATTTGGTCTTCCTAGCTGGTTTATGTGTGTATATACGTGAAATATTGCATGTTAACTCAATCCATCCGGCAACGGAACGAAATCTAAAAATTTGAGAATTTGGTCTTCCTAGCTGGTTTATGTGTGTATATACGTGAAATATTGCATGTTAACTCAATCCACCCGGCAACGGAACGAAATCTAAAAATTTGAAAATTTGGTCTTCCTAGCTGGTTTATGTGTGTATATACGTGAAAAAAGTATTTTAAATTCAAAGCACCCGGCTATGGAACGAAATCTAAAAATTTGAAAATTTCACATCTTAGCCTGTTTTGGTGTGTATATACGTGAAAATATGCATGTTAATTCAATCCACCCGGCTATGAAACGAAATCTAAAAATTTGAAAATTTCAACTTCTTAGCCGATTTATGTATTTTTATACGAGAAAAAAGCATTTGATTTCAAAGCACCCGGTTATGAAACGAAATCTAAAATTTGAGAATTTGGTCTTCCTAGCTGGTTTATGTGTGTATATACCTGAAAAAAAGCATTTGAATTCAAAGCACCCGGCTATGGAACGAAATATAAAATTTGAAAATTTCGATTTCTTTGCCGGTTTATGTGTTTATATACGTGTAAAAATGCAGGTTAATCCAATCCACCCGCCAATGGAACGAAATCTAAAAATTTGAAAAATGGCCTTCTTTGCCGGTTTATGTGTGTATATACATGTAAAAATGCATGTTAATTCAATCCACCCGGCAATGTAACGAAATCTAAAAATTTGAAAATTTCGACTTCATAGCCGGTTTATGCGTGTATATACGTGAAATATTGCATGTTAACTCAATCCACCCGGCAACGGAACGAAATCTAAAAATTTGAAAATTTGGTTTTCCTAGCTGGTTTATGTGTGTATATACGTGAAATATTGCATGTTAACTCAATCCACCCGGCAACGGAACGAAATCTAAAAATTTGAAAATTTGGTCTTCCTAGCTGGTTTATGTGTGTATATACCTGAAAAAAAGCATTTGAATTCAAAGCACCCGGCTATGGAACGAAATATAAAATTTGAAAATTTCGATTTCTTTGCCGGTTTATGTGTTTATATACGTGTAAAAATGCAGGTTAATCCAATCCACCCGCCAATGGAACGAAATCTAAAAATTTGAAAAATGGCCTTCTTTGCCGGTTTATGTGTGTATATACATGTAAAAATGCATGTTAATTCAATCCACCCGGCAATGTAACGAAATCTAAAAATTTGAAAATTTCGACTTCATAGCTGGTTTATGCGTGTATATACGTGAAATAAATTATTTTAAATTCAAAGCACCCGGCTATGGAACGAAATCTAAAAATTTGAAAATTTGGTCTTCCTAGTTGGTTTATGTGTGTATATACGTGAAATATTGGATGTTAACTCAATCCACCCGGCAACGGAACGAAATCTAAAAATTTGAAAATTTGGTCTTCCTAGCTGGTTTATGTGTGTATATACGTGAAATATTGCATGTTAACTCAATCCACCCGGCAACGGAACGAAATCTAAAAATTTGAAAATTTGGTCTTCCTAGCTGGTTTATGTGTGTATATACGTGAAATAAAGTATTTTAAATTCAAAGCACCCGGCTATGGAACGAAATCTAAAATTTGAAAATTTGGTCTTCCTAGCTGGTTTATGTGTGTATATACGTGAAATATTGCATGTTAACTCAATCCATCCGGCAACGGAACGAAATCTAAAATTTGAGAATTTGGTCTTCCTAGCTGGTTATGTGTGTATATACGTGAAATATTGCATGTTAACTCAATCCACCCGGCAACGGAACGAAATCTAAAAATTTGAAAATTTGGTCTTCCTAGCTGGTTTATGTGTGTATATACGTGAAAAAAGTATTTTAAATTCAAAGCACCCGGCTATGGAACGAAATCTAAAAATTTGAAAATTTCACATCTTAGCCGGTTTATGCGTGTATATACGTGAAAAAAAGCATTTGAATTCAAAGCACCCGGCTATGGAACGAAATATAAAAATTTGAAAATTTCGATTTCATAGCCGGTTTATGCCTATATATACGTGTAATATTGCATGTTAACTCAATCCACCCGGCAACGGAACGAAATCTAAAAATTTGAAAATTTGGTCTTCCTAGCTGGTTTATGTGTGTATATACGTGAAATAAAGTATTTTAAATTCAAAGCACCCGGCTATGGAACGAAATCTAAAAATTTGAAAATTTGGTCTTCCTAGTTGGTTTATGTGTGTATATACGTGAAAAAAGTATTTTAAATTCAAAGCACCCGGCTATGGAACGAAATCTAAAAATTTGAAAATTTCACATCTTAGCCGGTTTATGCGTGTATATACGTGAAAAAAGCATTTGAATTCAAAGCACCCGGCTATGGAACGAAATATAAAATTTGAAAATTTCGATTTCATAGCCGGTTTATGCCTGTATATACGTGTAATATTGCATGTTAACTCAATCCACCCGGCAACGGAACGAAATCTAAAAATTTGAAAATTTGGTCTTCCTAGCTGGTTTATGTGTGTATATACGTGAAATAAAGTATTTTAAATTCAAAGCACCCGGCTATGGAACGAAATCTAAAATTTGAAAATTTGGTCTTCCTAGTTGGTTTATGTGTGTATATACGTGAAAAAAAGTATTTTAAATTCAAAGCACCCGGCTATGGAACGAAATCTAAAAATTTGAAAATTTCACATCTTAGCTGGTTTATGTGTGTATATACGTGAAATAAAGTATTTTAAATTCAAAGCACCCGGCTATGGAACGAAATCTAAAAATTTGAAAATTTGGTCTTCCTAGCTGGTTTATGTGTGTATATACGTGAAATATTGCATGTTAACTCAATCCATCCGGCAACGGAACGAAATCTAAAAATTTGAGAATTTGGTCTTCCTAGCTGGTTTATGTGTGTATATACGTGAAATATTGCATGTTAACTCAATCCACCCGGCAACGGAACGAAATCGAAAATTTGAAAATTTGGTCTTTCTAGCTGGTTTATGTGTGTATATACTTGAAAAAAGCATTTGAATTCAAAGCACCCGGCTATGGAACGAAATCTAACAATTTGAAAATTTCAACTTCTTAACCGGTTTATGTTTGTTTATACGAGAAAAAAACATTTGAATTCAAAGCACCCGATTATGGAACGAAATCTAAAAATTTGAAAATTTGGTCTTCCTAGCTGGTTTATGTGTGTATATACGTAAAAAAAAGCATTTGAATTCCAAGCACCCGGCTGTGGAAAGAAATCTAAAAATTTGAAAATTTCGACTTCTTAGCCGGTTTATGTGTGTATATACGTGTAAAAATGCATGTTAATTCAATCCACCCGGCAATGGAACGAAATCTAAAAATTTGAAATTTTGGACTTCTTAGCCGGTTAAGTGTGTATATACGTGTAAAAATGCATGTTAATTCCATCCACCCGGCTATGGAACGAAATCTAATAATTTGAAAATTTGAACTTCTTAGCCGGTTCATACGTGTTTATACGTGAAAATATGCATTTGAATTCAATTCACCTGGCTATGGAGCGACATCTAAAAATTTGAAATTTTGGACTTCTTAGCCGGATAAGTGTGTATATACGTGTAAAAATGGATGTTAATTCAATCCACCCGGCTATGGAACGAAATCAAAATTTGAAAATGTGGACTTCTTCGCCGGTTTATACGTGTTTGTACGTGAAAAAGCATTTGAATTCAATGCACCCTGCTATGGAACGAAATCTAAAAATTTTTAAATTTGGACTTCTTAGCCAGTTTATATGTGTTAATACGTTTAAAAATGCATGTTAATTCAATCCACCCGGCTATGAAACGAAATCCAAAAATTTGTAAATTGGGACTTCTTAGCCGGTTTATGCGTGTTTATACGTGTAAAAATGCATGTTAATTCAATCCACGCGGCTATGGAACTAAATCTAAAAATTTGAAAATTTCGACATCTTAGCCGGTTTAGATGTGTACATATGTGTAAAAATGCATGTTAATTCAATCCACCCGGCTATGGAACGAAATCTAAAAATTTGAAAATTTGAACTTCTTAGCCGGTTCATACGTGTTTATACGTGAATATATGCATTTGAGTTTAATTCACCCGGCTATGGAACGGAATCAAAAATTTGAAAAAGTGGACTTCTTAGCCTGTTTCTACGTCTTTATACGTGAAAAAAGCATTTAAATTCAAAGCACCCGGCTACGGTACGAAATCGAAAAATTTGAAAATTTTGACTTCTTATCTGGTTTATGTGTTAATACGTGTAAAAATGCTTGTTAATTCGATCCACCCGGCTATGGAACGAAATCAAAAAATTTGAAAATTTGGACATCTTAGCCTGATTCTACGTCTTTATACGTGAAAAAAGCATTTGAATTCAAAGCACGCGGCTATGGAACTAAATCTAAGAATTTGAAAATTTGGACTTCTTAGCCGGTTTATATGTGTACATACGTGTAAAAGTGAATGTTAATTCAATCCACCCGGCTATGGAACGAAATCTAAAAATTTGAAAGATTGGTCTTCTTAGCCGGTTTATATGTGTTTATACGAGAAAAAAGCATTAGAATTCAAAGCACGCGGCTAATGAACAAAATCTAAAAATTTGAAAATTTGGAATTCTTAGCTGGTTTATGTGTGTATATACGTGTAAAAATGCTTGTTAATTCGATCCACCCGGCTATGGAACGAAATCTAAAAATTTGAAAATTTGAACTCTTAGCCGGTTCATACGTGTTTATACGTGTAAATATCCATTTGAATTCAATTCACCTGTCTATGGAGCGGAATCTAAAAATTTGAAAATTTCGACATCTTAGCCGGTTTTGGTGTGTATATACGTGAAAATATGCATGTTAATTCAATCCACCCGGCTATGAAACGAAATCTAAAAATTTGAAAATTTCAACTTCTTAGCCGATTTATGTATTTTTATACGACAAAAAGCATTTGATTTCAAAGCACCCGGTTATGAAACGAAATCTAAAAATTTGAGAATTTGGTCTTCCTAGCTGGTTTATGTGTGTATATACGTGAAAAAAAGCATTTGAATTAAAGCACCCGGTTATGGAACGAAATCTAAAAATTTGAAAATTTGGTCTTCCTAGCTGGTTTATGTGTGTATATACCTGAAAAAAAGCATTTGAATTCAAAGCACCCGGCTATGGAGCGAAATATAAAAATTTTTAAATTTGGACTTCTTAGCCAGTTTATATGTGTTAATACGTTTAAAAATGCATGTTAATTCAATCCACCCGGCTATGAAACGAAATCTAAAAATTTGTAAATTGGGACTTCTTAGCCGGTTTATGCGTGTTTATACGTGTAAAAATGCATGTTAATTCAATCCACGCGGCTATGGAACTAAATCTAAAAATTTGAAAATTTCGACATCTTAGCCGGTTTAGGTGTGTATATATGTGTAAAAATGCATGTTAATTCAATCCACCCGGCTATGGAACGAAATATAAAATTTGAAAATTTGATTTCTTTGCCGGTTTATGTGTTTATATACGTGTAAAAATGCAGGTTAATCCAATCCACCCGCCAATGGAACGAAATCTAAAAATTTGAAAAATGGCCTTCTTTGCCGGTTTATGTGTGTATATACATGTAAAAATGCATGTTAATTCAATCCACCCGGCAATGTAACGAAATCTAAAAATTTGAAAATTTCGACTTCATAGCCGGTTTATGCGTGTATATACGTGTAATATTTCATGTTAACTCAATCCATCCGGCAACGGAACGAAATCGAAAATTTAAAAATTTGGTCTTCCTAGCTGGTTTATGTGTGTATATACGTGAAATATTGCATGTTAACTCAATCCACCCGGCAACGGAACGAAATCTAAAATTTGAAATTTGGTCTTCCTAGCTGGTTTATGTGTGTATATACGTGAAATAAAGTATTTTAAATTCAAGCACCCGGCTATGGAACGAAATCTAAAAATTTGAAAATTTGGTCTTCCTAGTTGGTTTATGTGTGTATATACGTGAAAAAAAGTATTTTAAATTCAAAGCACCCGGCTATGGAACGAAATCTAAAAATTTGAAAATTTCACATCTTAGCCGGTTTATGCGTGTATATACGTGAAAAAAAGCATTTGAATTCAAAGCACCCGGCTATGGAACGAAATATAAAAATTTGAAAATTTCGATTTCATAGCCGGTTTATGCCTGTATATACGTGTAATATTGCATGTTAACTCAATCCACCCGGCAACGGAACGAAATCGAAAAATTTGAAAATTTGGTCTTTCTAGCTGGTTTATGTGTGTATATACTTGAAAAAAGCATTTGAATTCAAAGCACCCGGCTATGGAACGAAATCTAACAATTTGAAAATTTCAACTTCTTAGCCGGTTTATGTTTGTTTATACGAGAAAAAAACATTTGAATTCAAAGCACCCGATTATGGAAGGAAATCTAAAAATTTGAAAATTTGGTCTTCCTAGCTGGTTTATGTGTGTATATACGTAAAAAAAAGCATTTGAATTCCAAGCACCCGGCTGTGGAAAGAAATCTAAAAATGTGAAAATTTCGACTTCTTAGCCGGTTTATGTGTGTATATACGTGTAAAAATGCATGTTAATTCAAACCACCCGGCAATGGAACGAAATCTAAAAATATGAAATTTTGGACTTCTTAGCCGGATAAGTGTGTATATACGTGTAAAAATGGATGTTAATTCAATCCACCCGGCTATGGAACGAAATCAAAAATTTGAAAATGTGGACTTCTTCGCCGGTTTATACGTGTTTGTACGTGAAAAAAGCATTTGAATTCAATGCACCCTGCTATGGAACGAAATCTAATAATTTTTAAATTTGGACTTCTTAGCCAGTTTATATGTGTTAATACGTTTAAAAATGCATGTTAATTCAATCCACCCGGCTATGAAACGAAATCTAAAAATTTGTAAATTGGGACTTCTTAGCCGGTTTATGCGTGTTTATACGTGTAAAAATGCATGTTAATTCAATCCACGCGGCTATGGAACTAAATCTAAAAATTTGAAAATTTCGACATCTTAGCCGGTTTAGATGTGTATATATGTGTAAAAATGCATGTTAATTCAATCCACCCGGCTATGGAACGAAATCTAAAAATTTGAAAATTTGAACTTCTTAGCCGGTTCATACGTGTTTATACGTGTAAATATCCATTTGAATTCAATTCACCTGTCTATGGAGCGGAATCTAAAAATTTGAAAATTTCGACATCTTAGCCTGTTTTGGTGTGTATATACGTGAAAATATGCATGTTAATTCAATCCACCCGGCTATGAAACGAAATCTAAAAATTTGAAAATTTCAACTTCTTAGCCGATTTATGTATTTTATACGAGAAAAAAGCATTTGATTTCAAAGCACCCGGTTATGAAACGAAATCTAAAATTTGAGAATTTGGTCTTCCTAGCTGGTTTATGTGTGTATATACGTGAAAAAAGCATTTGAATTCAAAGCACCCGGTTATGGAACGAAATCTAAAAATTTGAAAATTTGGTCTTCCTAGCTGGTTTATGTGTGTATATACCTGAAAAAAAGCATTTGAATTCAAAGCACCCGGCTATGGAACGAAATATAAAATTTGAAAATTTCGATTTCTTTGCCGGTTTATGTGTTTATATACGTGTAAAAATGCAGGTTAATCCAATCCACCCGCCAATGGAACGAAATCTAAAAATTTGAAAATGGCCTTCTTTGCCGGTTTATGTGTGTATATACATGTAAAAATGCATGTTAATTCAATCCACCCGGCAATGTAACGAAATCTAAAAATTTGAAAATTTCGACTTCATAGCCGGTTTATGCGTGTATATACGTGAAATATTGCATGTTAACTCAATCCACCCGGCAACGGAACGAAATCTAAAAATTTGAAAATTTGGTTTTCCTAGCTGGTTTATGTGTGTATATACGTGAAATATTGCATGTTAACTCAATCCACCCGGCAACGGAACGAAATCTAAAAATTTGAAAATTTGGTCTTCCTAGCTGGTTTATGGGTGTATATACGTGAAATAAAGTATTTTAAATTCAAAGCACCCGGCTATGGAACGAAATCTAAAAATTTGAAAATTTGGTCTTCCTAGCTGGTTTATGTGTGTATATACGTGAAATATTGCATGTTAACTCAATCCACCCGGCAACGGAACGAAATCTAAAAATTTGAAAATTTGGTTTTCCTAGCTGGTTTATGTGTGTATATACGTGAAATATTGCATGTTAACTCAATCCACCCGGCAACGGAACGAAATCTAAAAATTTGAAAATTTGGTCTTCCTAGCTGGTTTATGTGTGTATATACGTGAAATAAAGTATTTTAAATTCAAAGCACCCGGCTATGGAACGAAATCTAAAAATTTGAAAATTTGGTCTTCCTAGCTGGTTTATGTGTGTATATACGTGAAATATTGCATGTTAACTCAATCCATCCGGCAACGGAACGAAATCTAAAAATTTGAGAATTTGGTCTTCCTAGCTGGTTTATGTGTGTATATACGTGAAATATTGCATGTTAACTCAATCCACCCGGCAACGGAACGAAATCTAAAATTTGAAAATTTGGTCTTCCTAGCTGGTTTATGTGTGTATATACGTGAAAAAAAGTATTTTAAATTCAAAGCACCCGGCTATGGAACGAAATCTAAAAATTTGAAAATTTCACATCTTAGCCGGTTTATGCGTGTATATACGTGAAAAAAAGCATTTGAATTCAAAGCACCCGGCTATGGAACGAAATATAAAATTTGAAAATGTCGATTTCATAGCCGGTTTATGCCTGTATATACGTGTAATATTGCATGTTAACTCAATCCACCCGGCAACGGAACGAAATCTAAAAATTTGAAAATTTGGTCTTCCTAGCTGGTTTATGTGTGTATATACGTGAAATAAAGTATTTTAAATTCAAAGCACCCGGCTATGGAACGAAATCTAAAAATTTGAAAATTTGGTCTTCCTAGTTGGTTTATGTGTGTATATACGTGAAAAAAGTATTTTAAATTCAAGCACCCGGCTATGGAACGAAATCTAAAAATTTGAAAATTTCACATCTTAGCCGGTTTATGCGTGTATATACGTGAAAAAAAGCATTTGAATTCAAAGCACCCGGCTATGGAACGAAATATAAAAATTTGAAAATTTCGATTTCATAGCCGGTTTATGCCTGTATATACGTGTAATATTGCATGTTAACTCAATCCACCCGGCAACGGAACGAAATCTAAAAATTTGAAAATTTGGTCTTCCTAGCTGGTTTATGTGTGTATATACGTGAAATAAAGTATTTTAAATTCAAAGCACCCGGCTATGGAACGAAATCTAAAAATTTGAAAATTTGGTCTTCCTAGTTGGTTTATGTGTGTATATACGTGAAAAAAAGTATTTTAAATTCAAAGCACCCGGCTATGGAACGAAATCTAAAAATTTGAAAATTTCACATCTTAGCCGGTTTATGCGTGTATATACGTGAAATAAAGTATTTTAAATTCAAAGCACCCGGCTATGGAACGAAATCTAAAAATTTGAAAATTTGGTCTTCCTAGCTGGTTTATGTGTGTATATACGTGAAATATTGCATGTTAACTCAATCCATCCGGCAACGGAACGAAATCTAAAAATTTGAGAATTTGGTCTTCCTAGCTGGTTTATGTGTGTATATACGTGAAATATTGCATGTTAACTCAATCCACCCGGCAACGGAACGAAATCGAAAAATTTGAAAATTTGGTCTTTCTAGCTGGTTTATGTGTGTATATACTTGAAAAAAGCATTTGAATTCAAAGCACCCGGCTATGGAACGAAATCTAACAATTTGAAAATTTCAACTTCTTAACCGGTTTATGTTTGTTTATACGAGAAAAAAACATTTGAATTCAAAGCACCCGATTATGGAACGAAATCTAAAAATTTGAAAATTTGGTCTTCCTAGCTGGTTTATGTGTGTATATACGTAAAAAAAAGCATTTGAATTCCAAGCACCCGGCTGTGGAAAGAAATCTAAAAATTTGAAAATTTCGACTTCTTAGCCGGTTTATGTGTGTATATACGTGTAAAAATGCATGTTAATTCAAACCACCCGGCATGGAACGAAATCTAAAAATTTGAAATTTTGGACTTCTTAGCCGGTTAAGTGTGTATATACGTGTAAAAATGCATGTTAATTCCATCCACCCGGCTATGGAACGAAATCTAATAATTTGAAAATTTGAACTTCTTAGCCGGTTCATACGTGTTTATACGTGAAAATATGCATTTGAATTCAATTCACCTGGCTATGGAGCGACATCTAAAAATTTGAAATTTTGGACTTCTTAGCCGGATAAGTGTGTATATACGTGTAAAAATGGATGTTAATTCAATCCACCCGGCTATGGAACGAAATCAAAAATTTGAAAATGTGGACTTCTTCGCCGGTTTATACGTGTTTGTACGTGAAAAAAGCATTTGAATTCAATGCACCCTGCTATGGAACGAAATCTAAAAATTTTTAAATTTGGACTTCTTAGCCTGTTTATATGTGTTAATACGTTTAAAAATGCATGTTAATTCAATCCACCCGGCTATGAAACGAAATCCAAAAATTTGTAAATTGGGACTTCTTAGCCGGTTTATGCGTGTTTATACGTGTAAAAATGCATGTTAATTCAATCCACGCGGCTATGGAACTAAATCTAAAATTTGAAAATTTCGACATCTTAGCCGGTTTAGATGTGTATATATGTGTAAAAATGCATGTTAATTCAATCCACCCGGCTATGGAACGAAATCTAAAAATTTGAAAATTTGAACTTCTTAGCCGGTTCATACGTGTTTACACGTGAATATATGCATTTGAGTTTAATTCACCCGGCTATGGAACGGAATCAAAAAATTTGAAAAAGTGGACTTCTTAGCCTGTTTCTACGTCTTTATACGTGAAAAAAGCATTTAAATTCAAAGCACCCGGCTACGGTACGAAATCGAAAAATTTGAAAATTTTGACTTCTTATCTGGTTTATGTGTTAATACGTGTAAAAATGCTTGTTAATTCGATCCACCCGGCTATGGAACGAAATCAAAAATTTGAAAATTTGGACATCTTAGCCTGATTCTACGTCTTTATACGTGAAAAAAGCATTTGAATTCAAAGCACGCGGCTATGGAACTAAATCTAAGAATTTGAAAATTTGGACTTCTTAGCCGGTTTATATGTGTACATACGTGTAAAAGTGAATGTTAATTCAATCCACCCGGCTATGGAACGAAATCTAAAATTTGAAAGATTGGTCTTCTTAGCCGGTTATATGTGTTTATACGAGAAAAAAAGCATTAGAATTCAAAGCACGCGGCTAATGAACAAAATCTAAAAATTTGAAAATTTGGAATTCTTAGCTGGTTTTATGTGTGTATATACGAGTAAAAATGCTTGTTAATTCGATCCACCCGGCTATGAAACGAAAACAAAAATTTGAAAATTTGGACTTCTTCGCCGGTTTATATGTGTTTATACGTGAAAAAAGCATTTGAATTCAATGCACCCGGCTAAGGAACAAAATCTAAAAATTTGAAAATTTGGAATTCTTAGCTGGTTTATGTGTGTATATACGTGTAAATATGCTTGTTAATTCGATCCACCCGGCTATGGAACGAAATCTAAAATTTGAAAATTTGAACTTCTTAGCCGGTTCATACGTGTTTATACGTGTAAATATCCATTTGAATTCAATTCACCTGTCTATGGAGCGGAATCTAAAAATTTGAAAATTTCGACATCTTAGCCGGTTTTGGTGTGTATATACGTGAAAATATGCATGTTAATTCAATCCACCGGCTATGAAACGAAATCTAAAAATTTGAAAATTTCAACTTCTTAGCCGATTTATGTATTTTTATACGAGAAAAAAGCATTTGATTTCAAAGCACCCGGTTATGAAACGAAATCTAAAAAATTTGAGAATTTGGTCTTCCTAGCTGGTTTATGTGTGTATATACGTGAAAAAAAGCATTTGAATTCAAAGCACCCGGTTATGGAACGAAATCTAAAAATTTGAAAATTTGGTCTTCCTAGCTGGTTTATGTGTGTATATACCTGAAAAAAAAGCATTTGAATTCAAAGCACCCGGCTATGGAGCGAAATATAAAAATTTTTAAATTTGGACTTCTTAGCCAGTTTATATGTGTTAATACGTTTAAAAATGCATGTTAATTCAATCCACCCGGCTATGAAACGAAATCTAAAAATTTGTAAATTGGGACTTCTTAGCCGGTTTATGCGTGTTTATACGTGTAAAAATGCATGTTAATTCAATCCACGCGGCTATGGAACTAAATCTAAAAATTTGGAAATTTCGACATCTTAGCCGGTTTAGGTGTGTATATATGTGTAAAAATGCATGTTAATTCAATCCACCCGGCTATGGAACGAAATATAAAAATTTGAAAATTTCGATTTCTTTGCCGGTTTATGTGTTTATATACGTGTAAAATGCAGGTTAATCCAATCCACCCGCCAATGGAACGAAATCTAAAAATTTGAAAAATGGCCTTCTTTGCCGGTTTATGTGTGTATATACATGTAAAAATGCATGTTAATTCAATCCACCCGGCAATGTAACGAAATCTAAAAATTTGAAAATTTCGACTTCATAGCCGGTTTATGCGTGTATATACGTGTAATATTTCATGTTAACTCAATCCATCCGGCAACGGAACGAAATCGAAAAATTTAAAAATTTGGTCTTCCTAGCTGGTTTATGTGTGTATATACGTGAAATATTGCATGTTAACTCAATCCACCCGGCAACGGAACGAAATCTAAAAATTTGAAAATTTGGTCTTCCTAGCTGGTTTATGTGTGTATATACGTGAAATAAAGTATTTTAAATTCAAAGCACCCGGCTATGGAACGAAATCTAAAATTTGAAAATTTGGTCTTCCTAGTTGGTTTATGTGTGTATATACGTGAAAAAAGTATTTTAAATTCAAAGCACCCGGCTATGGAACGAAATCTAAAATTTGAAAATTTCACATCTTAGCCGGTTTATGCGTGTATATACGTGAAAAAAGCATTTGAATTCAAAGCACCCGGCTATGGAACGAAATATAAAAATTTGAAAATTTCGATTTCATAGCCGGTTTATGCCTGTATATACGTGTAATATTGCATGTTAACTCAATCCACCCGGCAACGGAACGAAATCGAAAAATTTGAAAATTTGGTCTTCCTAGCTGGTTATGTGTGTATATACCTGAAAAAAGCATTTGAATTCAAAGCACCCGGCTATGGAACGAAATATAAAATTTGAAAATTTCGATTTCTTTGCCGGTTTATGTGTTTATATACGTGTAAAAATGCAGGTTAATCCAATCCACCCGCCAATGGAACGATATCTAATAATTTGCAAAAATGGCCTTCTTTGCCGGTTTATGTGTGTATATACATGTAAAAATGCATGTTAATTCAATCCACCCGGCAATGTAACGAAATCTAAAAATTTGAAAATTTCGACTTCATAGCCGGTTTATGCGTGTATATACGTGTAATATTTCATGTTAACTCAATCCACCCGGCAACGGAACGAAATCGAAAAATTTGAAAATTTGGTCTTCCTAGCTGGTTTATGTGTGTATATACCTGAAAAAAAGCATTTGAATTCAAAGCACCCGATTATGGAACGAAATCTAAAAATTTGAAAATTTGGTCTTCCTAGCTGGTTTATGTGTGTATATACGTAAAAAAAAGCATTTGAATTCCAAGCACCCGGCTGTGGAAAGAAATCTAAAAATTTGAAAATTTCGACTTCTTAGCCGGTTTATGTGTGTATATACGTGTAAAAATGCATGTTAATTCAAACCACCCGGCAATGGAACGAAATCTAAAAATATGAAATTTTGGACTTCTTAGCCGGATAAGTGTGTATATACGTGCAAAAATGGATGTTAATTCAATCCACCCGGCTATGGAACGAAATCAAAAATTTGAAAATGTGGACTTCTTCGCCGGTTTATACGTGTTTGTACGTGAAAAAAGCATTTGAATTCAATGCACCCTGCTATGGAACGAAATCTAAAAATTTTTAATTTGGACTTCTTAGCCAGTTTATATGTGTTAATACGTTTAAAAATGCATGTTAATTCAATCCACCCGGCTATGAAACGAAATCTAAAATTTGTAAATTGGGACTTCTTAGCCGGTTTATGCGTGTTTATACGTGTAAAAATGCATGTTAATTCAATCCACGCGGCCATGGAACTAAATCTAAAAATTTGAAAATTTCGACATCTTAGCCGGTTTAGATGTGTATATATGTGTAAAAATGGATGTTAATACAATCCACCCGGCTATGGAACGAAATCAAAAATTTGAAAATGTGGACTTCTTCGCCGGTTTATACGTGTTTGTACGTGAAAAAAGCATTTGAATTCAATGCACCCTGCTATGGAACGAAATCTAAAAATTTTTAAATTTGGACTTCTTAGCCAGTTTATATGTGTTAATACGTTTAAAAATGCATGTTAATTCAATCCACCCGGCTATGAAACGAAATCTAAAAATTTGTAAATTGGGACTTCTTAGCCGGTTTATGCGTGTTTATACGTGTAAAAATGCATGTTAATTCAATCCACGCGGCCATGGAACTAAATCTAAAAATTTGAAAATTTCGACATCTTAGCCGGTTTAGATGTGTATATATGTGTAAAAATGCATGTTAATTCAATCCACCCGGCAATGGAACGAAATCTAAAAATTTGAAAATTTGAACTTCTTAGCCGGTTCATACGTCTTTATACGTGAAAAAAGCATTTGAATTCAAAGCACGCGGCTATGGAACTAAATCTAAGAATTTGAAAATTTGGACTTCTTAGCCGGTTTATATGTGTACATACGTGTAAAAGTGAATGTTAATTCAATCCACCCGGCTATGGAACGAAATCTAAAAATTTGAAAGATTGGTCTTCTTAGCCGGTTTATATGTGTTATACGAGAAAAAAAGCATTAGAATTCAAAGCACGCGGCTAATGAACAAAATCTAAAAATTTGAAAATTTGGAATTCTTAGCTGGTTTATGTGTGTATATACGAGTAAAATGCTTGTTAATTCGATCCACCCGGCTATGGAACGAAAACAAAAAATTTGAAAATTTGGACTTCTTCGCCGGTTTATATGTGTTTATACGTGAAAAAAGCATTTGAATTCAATGCACCCGGCTAAGGAACAAAATCTAAAAATTTGAAAATTTGGAATTCTTAGCTGGTTTATGTGTGTATATACGTGTAAAAATGCTTGTTAATTCGATCCACCCGGCTATGGAACGAAATCTAAAAATTTGAAAATTTGAACTTCTTAGCCGGTTCATACGTGTTTATACGTGTAAATATCCATTTGAATTCAATTCACCTGTCTATGGAGCGGAATCTAAAATTTGAAAATTTCGACATCTTAGCCTGTTTTGGTGTGTATATACGTGAAAATATGCATGTTAATTCAATCCACCCGGCTATGAAACGAAATCTAAAAATTTGAAAATTTCAACTTCTTAGCCGATTTATGTATTTTTATACGAGAAAAAGCATTTGATTTCAAAGCACCCGGTTATGAAACGAAATCTAAAAATTTGAGAATTTGGTCTTCCTAGCTGGTTTATGTGTGTATATACGTGAAAAAAAGCATTTGAATTCAAAGCACCCGGTTATGGAACGAAATCTAAAAATTTGAAATTTTGGTCTTCCTAGCTGGTTTATGTGTGTATATACCTGAAAAAAAGCATTGAATTCAAAGCACCCGGCTATGGAACGAATATAAAATTTGAAAATTTCGATTCTTTGCCGGTTTATGTGTTTATATACGTGTAAAAATGCAGGTTAATCCAATCCACCCGCCAATGGAACGATATCTAATAATTTGAAAAATGGCCTTCTTTGCCGGTTTATGTGTGTATATACATGTAAAAATGCATGTTAATTCAATCCACCCGGCAAATGTAACGAAATCTAAAAATTTGAAAATTTCGACTTCATAGCCGGTTTATGCGTGTATATACGTGAAATAAAGTATTTTAAATTCAAAGCACCCGGCTATGGAACGAAATCTAAAATTTGAAATTTGGTCTTCCTAGTTGGTTATGTGTGTATATACGTGAATATTGCATGTTAACTCAATCCAACCGGCAACGGAACGAAATCTAAAAATTTGAAACTTTGGTCTTCCTAGCTGGTTTATGTGTGTATATACGTGAAATATTGCATGTCTAACTCATACCACCCGGCACCGGAACGAAATCTAAAAATTTGAAAATTTGGTCTTCCTAGCTGGTTTATGTGTGTATATACGTGAAATAAGTATTTTAAATTCAAAGCACCCGGCTATGGAACGAATCTAAAAATTTGAAATTTACACATCTTAGCCGGTTTATGCGTGTATATACGTGAAAAAAAGCATTTGAATTCAAAGCACCCGGCTATGGAACGAAATATAAAAATTTGAAAATTTCGATTTTCATAGCCGGTTATGCCTGTATATACGTGTAATATTGCATGTAACTCAATCCACCCGGCAACGGAACGAAATCTAAAAATTTGAAAATTTGGTCTTCCTAGCTGGTTTATGTGTGTATATACGTGAAATAAAGTATTTTAAATTCAAAGCACCCGGCTATGGAACGAAATCTAAAATTTGAAAATTTGGTCTTCCTAGTTGGTTTATTGTGTGTATATACGTGAAAAAAAGTATTTTAAATTCAAAGCACCCGGCTATGGAACGAATCTAAAAATTTGAAAATTTCACATCTTAGCCGGTTTATGCGTGTATATACGTGAAAAAAAGCATTTGAATTCAAAGCACCCGGCTATGGAACGAAATCTAAAATTTGAAAATTTCGATTTCATAGCCGGTTTATGCCTGTATATACGTGTAATATTTCATGTTAACTCAATCCACCCGGCAACGGAACGAAATCTAAAAATTTGAAAATTTGGTCTTCCTAGCTGGTTTATGTGTGTATACGTGAAATAAAGTATTTTAAATTCAAAGCACCCGGCTATGGAACGAAATCTAAAAATTTGAAAATTTGGTCTTCCTAGTTGGTTTATGTGTGTATATACGTGAAAAAAAGTATTTTAAATTCAAAGCACCCGGCTATGGAACGAAATCTAAAAATTTGAAAATTTCACATCTTAGCTGGTTTATGTGTGTATATACGTGAAATAAAGTATTTTAAATTCAAAGCACCCGGCTATGGAACGAAATCTAAAAATTTGAAAATTTGGTCTTCCTAGCTGGTTTATGTGTGTATATACGTGAAATATTGCATGTTAACTCAATCCATCCGGCAACGGAACGAAATCTAAAAATTTGAGAATTTGGTCTTCCTAGCTGGTTTATGTGTGTATATACGTGAAATATTGCATGTTAACTCAATCCACCCGGCAACGGAACGAAATCGAAAAATTTGAAAATTTGGTCTTTCTAGCTGGTTTATGTGTGTATATACTTGAAAAAAAGCATTTGAATTCAAAGCACCCGGCTATGGAACGAAATCTAACAATTTGAAAATTTCAACTTCTTAACCGGTTTATGTTTTGTTTATACGAGAAAAAAACATTTGAATTCAAAGCACCCGATTATGGAACGAAATCTAAAAATTTGAAAATTTGGTCTTCCTAGCTGGTTTATGTGTGTATCTACGTAAAAAAAGCATTTGAATTCCAAGCACCCGGCTGTGGAAAGAAATCTAAAAATTTGAAAATTTCGACTTCTTAGCCGGTTTATGTGTGTATATACGTGAAATATTGCATGTTAACTCAATCCAACCGGCAACGGAACGAAATCTAAAAATTTGAAAATTTGGTCTTCTAGCTGGTTTATGTGTGTATATACGTGAAATATTGCATGTTAACTCAATCCACCCGGCAACGGAACGAAATCTAAAAATTTGAAAATTTGGTCTTCCTAGCTGGTTTATGTGTGTATATACGTGAAATAAAGTATTTTAAATTCAAAGCACCCGGCTATGGGAAACGCAAATCTAAAAATTTGAAAATTTGGTCTTCCTAGCTGGTTTATTGTGTGTATATACGTGAAATATTGCATGTTAACTCAATCCATCCGGCAACGGAACGAATCTAAAATTTGAGAATTTGGTCTTCCTAGCTGGTTTATGTGTGTATATACGTGAAATATTGCATGTTAACTCAATCCACCCGGCAACGGAACGAAATCTAAAAATTTGAAAATTTGGTCTTCTAGCTGGTTTATGTGTGTATATACGTGAAAAAAAGTATTTTAAATTCAAAGCACCCGGCTATGAACGAAATCTAAAAAATTTGAAAATTTCACATCTTAGCCGGTTTATGCGTGTATATACGTGAAAAAAGCATTTGAATTCAAAGCACCCGGCTATGGAACGAAATATAAAAATTTGAAAATTTCGATTTCATAGCCGGTTTATGCCTGTATATACGTGTAATATTGCATGTTAACTCAATCCACCCGGCAACGGAACGAAATCTAAAATTTGAAAATTTGGTCTTCCTAGCTGGTTTATGTGTGTATATACGTGAAATAAAGTATTTTAAATTCAAAGCACCCGGCTATGGAACGAAATCTAAAAATTTGAAAATTTGGTCTTCCTAGTTGGTTTATGTGTGTATATACGTGAAAAAAAGTATTTTAAATTCAAAGCACCCGGCTATGGAACGAAATCTAAAAATTTGAAAATTTCACATCTTAGCCGGTTTATGCGTGTATATACGTGAAAAAAAGCATTTGAATTCAAAGCACCCGGCTATGGAACGAAATCTAAAAATTTGAAAATTTCGATTTCATAGCCGGTTTATGCCTGTATATACGTGTAATATTTCATGTTAACTCAATCCACCCGGCAACGGAACGAAATCTAAAAATTTGAAAATTTGGTCTTCCTAGCTGGTTTATGTGTGTATATACGTGAAATAAAGTATTTTAAATTCAAAGCACCCGGCTATGGAACGAAATCTAAAAATTTGAAATTTGGTCTTCCTAGTTGGTTTATGTGTGTATATACGTGAAAAAAAAGTATTTTAAATTCAAAGCACCCGGCTATGGAACGAAATCTAAAATTTGAAAATTTCACATCTTAGCTGGTTTATGTGTGTATATACGTGAAATAAAGTATTTTAAATTCAAAGCACCCGGCTATGGAACGAAATCTAAAAATTTGAAAATTTGGTCTTCCTAGCTGGTTTATGTGTGTATATACGTGAAATATTGCATGTTAACTCAATCCATCCGGCAACGGAACGAAATCTAAAAATTTGAGAATTTGGTCTTCCTAGCTGGTTTATGTGTGTATATACGTGAAATATTGCATGTTAACTCAATCCACCCGGCAACGGAACGAAATCGAAAAATTGAAAATTTGGTCTTTCTAGCTGGTTTATGTGTGTATATACTTGAAAAAAAAGCATTTGAATTCAAAGCACCCGGCTATGGAACGAAATCTAACAATTTGAAAATTTCAACTTCTTAACCGGTTTATGTTTGTTTATACGAGAAAAAAACATTTGAATTCAAAGCACCCGATTATGGAACGAAATCTAAAAATTTGAAAATTTGGTCTTCCTAGCTGGTTTATGTGTGTATATACGTAAAAAAAAGCATTTGAATTCCAAGCACCCGGCTGTGGAAAGAAATCTAAAAATTTGAAAATTTCGACTTCTTAGCCGGTTTATGTGTGTATATACGTGTAAAAATGCATGTTAATTCAAACCACCCGGCAATGGAACGAAATCTAAAAATTTGAAATTTTGGACTTCTTAGCCGGTTAAGTGTGTATATACGTGTAAAATGCATGTTAATTCCATCCACCCGGCTATGGAACGAAATCTAATAATTTGAAAATTTGAACTTCTTAGCCGGTTCATACGTGTTTATACGTGAAAATATGCATTTGAATTCAATTCACCTGGCTATGGAGCGACATCTAAAAATTTGAATTTTGGACTTCTTAGCCGGATAAGTGTGTATATACGTGTAAAAATGGATGTTAATTCAATCCACCCGGCTATGGAACGAAATCAAAAATTTGAAAATGTGGACTTCTTCGCCGGTTTATACGTGTTTGTACGTGAAAAAAGCATTTGAATTCAATGCACCCTGCTATGGAACGAAATCTAAAAATTTTTAAATTTGGACTTCTTAGCCAGTTTATATGTGTTAATACGTTTAAAAATGCATGTTAATTCAATCCACCCGGCTATGAAACGAAATCCAAAAATTTGTAAATTGGGACTTCTTAGCCGGTTTATGCGTGTTTATACGTGTAAAAATGCATGTTAATTCAATCCACGCGGCTATGGAACTAAATCTAAAAATTTGAAAATTTCGACATCTTAGCCGGTTTAGATGTGTATATATGTGTAAAAATGCATGTTAATTCAATCCACCCGGCTATGGAACGAAATCTAAAAATTTGAAAATTTGAACTTCTTAGCCGGTTCATACGTGTTTATACGTGAATATATGCATTTGAGTTTAATTCACCCGGCTATGGAACGGAATCAAAAAATTTGAAAAAGTGGACTTCTTAGCCTGTTTCTACGTCTTTATACGTGAAAAAAGCATTTAAATTCAAAGCACCCGGCTACGGTACGAAATCGAAAAATTTGAAAATTTTGACTTCTTATCTGGTTTATGTGTTAATACGTGTAAAAATGCTTGTTAATTCGATCCACCCGGCTATGGAACGAAATCAAAAAATTTGAAAATTTGGACATCTTAGCCTGATTCTACGTCTTTATACGTGAAAAAAGCATTGAATTCAAAGCACGCGGCTATGGAACTAAATCTAAGAATTTGAAAATTTGGACTTCTTAGCCGGTTTATATGTGTACATACGTGTAAAAGTGAATGTTAATTCAATCCACCCGGCTATGGAACGAAATCTAAAAATTTGAAAGATTGGTCTTCTTAGCCGGTTTATATGTGTTTATACGAGAAAAAAAGCATTAGAATTCAAAGCACGCGGCTAATGAACAAAATCTAAAAATTTGAAAATTTGGAATTCTTAGCTGGTTTATGTGTGTATATACGAGTAAAAATGCTTGTTAATTCGATCCACCCGGCTATGGAACGAAAACAAAAAATTTGAAAATTTGGACTTCTTCGCCGGTTTATATGTGTTTATACGTGAAAAAAGCATTTGAATTCAATGCACCCGGCTAAGGAACAAAATCTAAAAATTTGAAAATTTGGAATTCTTAGCTGGTTTATGTGTGTATATACGTGTAAAAATGCTTGTTAATTCGATCCACCCGGCTATGGAACGAAATCTAAAAATTTGAAAATTTGAACTTCTTAGCCGGTTCATACGTGTTTATACGTGTAAATATCCATTTGAATTCAATTCACCTGTCTATGGAGCGGAATCTAAAAATTTGAAAATTTCGACATCTTAGCCGGTTTTGGTGTGTATATACGTGAAAATATGCATGTTAATTCAATCCACCCGGCTATGAAACGAAATCTAAAAATTTGAAAATTTCAACTTCTTAGCCGATTTATGTATTTTTATACGAGAAAAAAGCATTTGATTTCAAAGCACCCGGTTATGAAACGAAATCTAAAAATTTGAGAATTTGGTCTTCCTAGCTGGTTTATGTGTGTATATACGTGAAAAAAAGCATTGAATTCAAAGCACCCGGTTATGGAACGAAATCTAAAATTTGAAAATTTGGTCTTCCTAGCTGGTTTATGTGTGTATATACCTGAAAAAAAGCATTTGAATTCAAAGCACCCGGCTATGGAACGAAATATAAAAATTTTGAAATTTGGACTTCTTAGCCAGTTTATATGTGTTAATACGTTTAAAAATGCATGTTAATTCAATCCACCCGGCTATGAAACGAAATCTAAAAATTTGTAAATTGGGACTTCTTAGCCGGTTTATGCGTGTTTATACGTGTAAAAATGCAGGTTAATCCAATCCACCCGCCAATGGAGCGAAATCTAAAAATTTGAAAAATGGCCTTCTTTGCCGGTTTATGTGTGTATATACATGTAAAAATGCATGTTAATTCAATCCACCCGGCAATGTAACGAAATCTAAAAATTTGAAAATTTCGACTTCATAGCCGGTTTATGCGTGTATATACGTGTAATATTTCATGTTAACTCAATCCATCCGGCAACGGAACGAAATCGAAAAATTTGAAAATTTGGTCTTCCTAGCTGGTTTATGTGTGTATATACGTGAAATAAAGTATTTTAAATTGAAAGCACCCGGCTATGGAACGAAATCTAAAAATTTGAAAATTTGGTCTTCCTAGTTGGTTTATGTGTGTATATACGTGAAAAAAAGTATTTTAAATTCAAAGCACCCGGCTATGGAACGAAATCTAAAAATTTGAAATTTTGGACTTCTTAGCCGGATAAGTGTGTATATACGTGTAAAAATGGATGTTAATTCAATCCACCCGGCTATGGAACGAAATCAAAAATTTGAAAATGTGGACTTCTTCGCCGGTTTATACGTGTTTGTACGTGAAAAAAGCATTTGAATTCAATGCACCCTGCTATGGAACGAAATCTAAAAATTTTTAAATTTGGACTTCTTAGCCAGTTTATATGTGTTAATACGTTTAAAAATGCATGTTAATTCAATCCACCCGGCTATGAAACGAAATCTAAACATTTGTAAATTGGGACTTCTTAGCCGGTTTATGCGTGTTTATACGTGTAAAAATGCATGTTAATTCAATCCACGCGGCTATGGAACTAAATCTAAAAATTTGAAAATTTCGACATCTTAGCCGGTTTAGATGTGTATATATGTGTAAAAATGCATGTTAATTCAATCCACCCGGCTATGGAACGAAATCTAAAAATTTGAAAATTTGAACTTCTTAGCCGGTTCATACGTGTTTATACGTGAATATATGCATTTGAGTTTAATTCACCCGGCTATGGAACGGAATCATAAAATTTGAAAAAGTGGACTTCTTAGCCTGTTTCTACGTCTTTATACGTGAAAAAAGCATTTAAATTCAAAGCACCCGGCTACGGTACGAAATCGAAAAATTTGAAAATTTTGACTTCTTATCTGGTTTATGTGTTAATACGTGTAAAAATGCTTGTTAATACGATCCACCCGGCTATGGAATGAAATCAAAAAATTTGAAAATTTGGACATCTTAGCCTGATTCTACGTCTTTATACGTGAAAAAAGCATTTGAATTCAAAGCACGCGGCTATGGAACTAAATCTAAGAATTTGAAAATTTGGACTTCTTAGCCGGTTTATATGTGTACATACGTGTAAAAGTGAATGTTAATTCAATCCACCCGGCTATGGAACGAAATCTAAAAATTTGAAAGATTGGTCTTCTTAGCCGGTTTATATGTGTTTATACGAGAAAAAAAGCATTAGAATTCAAAGCACGCGGCTAATGAACAAAATCTAAAAATTTGAAAATTTGGAATTCTTAGCTGGTTTATGTGTGTATATACGAGTAAAAATGCTTGTTAATTCGATCCACCCGGCTATGGAACGAAAACAAAAAATTTGAAAATTTGGACTTCTTCGCCGGTTTATATGTGTTTATACGTGAAAAAAGCATTTGAATTCAATGCACCCGGCTAAGGAACAAAATCTAAAAATTTGAAAATTTGGAATTCTTAGCTGGTTTATGTGTGTATATACGTGTAAAAATGCTTGTTAATTCGATCCACCCGGCTATGGAACGAAATCTAAAAATTTGAAAATTTGAACTTCTTAGCCGGTTCATACGTGTTTATACGTGTAAATATCCATTTGAATTCAATTCACCTGTCTATGGAGCGGAATCTAAAAATTTGAAAATTTCGACATCTTAGCCTGTTTTGGTGTGTATATACGTAAAAATATGCATGTTAATTCAATCCACCCGGCTATGAAACGAAATCTAAAAATTTGAAAATTTCTACTTCTTAGCCGATTTATGTATTTTTATACGAGAAAAAAGCATTTGATTTCAAAGCACCCGGTTATGAAACGAAATCTAAAAATTTGAGAATTTGGTCTTCCTAGCTGGTTATGTGTGTATATACGTGAAAAAAAGCATTTGAATTCAAAGCACCCGGTTATGGAACGAAATCTAAAAATTTGAAAATTTGATCTTCCTAGCTGGTTTATGTGTGTATATACCTGAAAAAAAGCATTTGAATTCAAAGCACCCGGCTATGGAACGAAATATAAAAATTTTTAAATTTGGACTTCTTAGCCAGTTTATATGTCTTAATACGTTTAAAAATGCATGTTAATTCAATCCACCCGGCTATGGAACGAAATCTAAAAATTTGTAAATTGGGACTTCTTAGCCGGTTTATGCGTGTTTATACGTGTAAAAATGCATGTTAATTCAATCCACGCGGCTATGGAACTAAATCAAAAATTTGAAAATTTCGACATCTTAGCCGGTTTAGGTGTGTATATATGTGTAAAAATGCATGTTAATTCAATCCACCCGGCTATGGAACGAAATCTAAAAATTTGAAAATTTGAACTTCTTAGCCGGTTCATACGTGTTTATACGTGAATATATGCATTTGAGTTTAATTCACCCGGCTATGGAACGGAATCAAAAAATTTGAAAAAGTGGACTTCTTAGACTGTTTCTACGTCTTTATACGTGAAAAAAGCATTTAAATTCAAAGCACCCGGCTACGGTACGAAATCGAAAAATTTGAAAATTTTGATTTCTTATCTGGTTTATGTGATAATACGTGTAAAAATGCTTGTTAATTCGATCCACCCGGCTATGGAACGAAATCAAAAAATTTGAAAATTTGGACATCTTAGCCTGATTCTACGTCTTTATACGTGAAAAAAGCATTTGAATTCAAAGCACGCGGCTATGGAACTAAATCTAAGAATTTGAAAATTTGGACTTCTTAGCCGGTTTATATGTGTACATACGTGTAAAAGTGAATGTTAATTCAATCCACCCGGCTATGGAACGAAATCTAAAAATTTGAAAATTTGAACTTCTTAGCCGGTTCATACGTGTTTATACGTGTAAATATCCATTTGAATTCAATTCACCTGTCTATGGAGCGGAATCTAAAAATTTGAAAATTTCGACATCTTAGCCGGTTTTGGTGTGTATATACGTGAAAATATGCATGTTAATTCAATCCACCCGGCTATGAAACGAAATCTAAAAATTTGAAAATTTCAACTTCTTAGCCGATTTATGTATTTTTATACGAGAAAAAAGCATTGATTTCAAAGCACCCGGTTATGAAACGAAATCTAAAATTTGAAAATTTGGTCTTCCTAGCTGGTTTATGTGTGTGTATACCTGAAAAAAAGCATTTGAATTCAAAGCACTCGGCTATGGATAGAAATATAAAAATTTGAAAATTTCGATTTCTTTGCCGGTTTATGTGTTTATATACGTGTAAAAATGCAGGTTAATCCAATCCACCCGCCAATGGAACGAAATCTAAAAATTTGAAAAATGGCCTTCTTTGCCGGTTTATGTGTGTATATACATGTAAAAATGCATGTTAATTCAATCCACCCGGCAATGTAACGAAATCTAAAAATTTGAAAATTTCGACTTCATAGCCGGTTTATGCGTGTATATACGTGTAATATTTCATGTTAACTCAATCCATCCGGCAACGGAACGAAATCGAAAAATTTAAAAATTTGGTCTTCCTAGCTGGTTTATGTGTGTATATACGTGAAATATTGCATGTTAACTCAATCCACCCGGCAACGGAACGAAATCTAAAAATTTGAAAATTTGGTGTTCCTAGCTGGTTTATGTGTGTATATACGTGAAATAAAGTATTTTAAATTCAAAGCACCCGGCTATGGAACGAAATCTAAAAATTTGAAAATTTGGTCTTCCTAGTTGGTTTATGTGTGTATATACGTGAAAAAAAGTATTTTAAATTCAAAGCACCCGGCTATGGAACGAAATCTAAAAATTTGAAAATTTCACATCTTAGCCGGTTTATGCGTGTATATACGTGAAAAAAAGCATTTGAATTCAAAGCACCCGGCTATGGAACGAAATATAAAAATTTGAAAATTTCGATTTCATAGCCGGTTTATGCCTGTATATACGTGTAATATTGCATGTTAACTCAATCCACCCGGCAACGGAACGAAATCGAAAAATTTGAAAATTTGGTCTTTCTAGCTGGTTTAGGTGTGTATATATGTGTAAAAATGCATGTTAATTCAATCCACCCGGCTATGGAACGAAATCTAAAAATTTGAAAATTTGAACTTCTTAGCCGGTTCATACGTGTTTATACGTGAATATATGCATTTGAGTTTAATTCACCCGGCTATGGAACGGAATCAAAAAATTTGAAAAAGTGGACTTCTTAGACTGTTTCTACGTCTTTATACGTGAAAAAAGCATTTAAATTCAAAGCACCCGGCTACGGTACGAAATCGAAAAATTTGAAAATTTTGATTTCTTATCTGGTTTATGTGATAATACGTGTAAAAATGCTTGTTAATTCGATCCACCCGGCTATGGAACGAAATCAAAAAATTTGAAAATTTGGACATCTTAGCCTGATTCTACGTCTTTATACGTGAAAAAAGCATTTGAATTCAAAGCACGCGGCTATGGAACTAAATCTAAGAATTTGAAAATTTGGACTTCTTAGCCGGTTTATATGTGTACATACGTGTAAAAGTGAATGTTAATTCAATCCACCCGGCTATGGAACGAAATCTAAAAATTTGAAAATTTGAACTTCTTAGCCGGTTCATACGTGTTTATACGTGTAAATATCCATTTGAATTCAATTCACCTGTCTATGGAGCGGAATCTAAAAATTTGAAAATTTCGACATCTTAGCCGGTTTTGGTGTGTATATACGTGAAAATATGCATGTTAATTCAATCCACCCGGCTATGAAACGAAATCTAAAAATTTGAAAATTTCAACTTCTTAGCCGATTTATGTATTTTTATACGAGAAAAAAGCATTTGATTTCAAAGCACCCGGTTATGAAACGAAATCTAAAAATTTGAAAATTTGGTCTTCCTAGCTGGTTTATGTGTGTGTATACCTGAAAAAAAGCATTTGAATTCAAAGCACTCGGCTATGGATAGAAATATAAAAATTTGAAAATTTCGATTTCTTTGCCGGTTTATGTGTTTATATACGTGTAAAAATGCAGGTTAATCCAATCCACCCGCCAATGGAACGAAATCTAAAAATTTGAAAAATGGCCTTCTTTGCCGGTTTATGTGTGTATATACATGTAAAAATGCATGTTAATTCAATCCACCCGGCAATGTAACGAAATCTAAAAATTTGAAAATTTCGACTTCATAGCCGGTTTATGCGTGTATATACGTGTAATATTTCATGTTAACTCAATCCATCCGGCAACGGAACGAAATCGAAAAATTTAAAAATTTGGTCTTCCTAGCTGGTTTATGTGTGTATATACGTGAAATATTGCATGTTAACTCAATCCACCCGGCAACGGAACGAAATCTAAAAATTTGAAAATTTGGTGTTCCTAGCTGGTTTATGTGTGTATATACGTGAAATAAAGTATTTTAAATTCAAAGCACCCGGCTATGGAACGAAATCTAAAAATTTGAAAATTTGGTCTTCCTAGTTGGTTTATGTGTGTATATACGTGAAAAAAAGTATTTTAAATTCAAAGCACCCGGCTATGGAACGAAATCTAAAAATTTGAAAATTTCACATCTTAGCCGGTTTATGCGTGTATATACGTGAAAAAAAGCATTTGAATTCAAAGCACCCGGCTATGGAACGAAATATAAAAATTTGAAAATTTCGATTTCATAGCCGGTTTATGCCTGTATATACGTGTAATATTGCATGTTAACTCAATCCACCCGGCAACGGAACGAAATCGAAAAATTTGAAAATTTGGTCTTTCTAGCTGGTTTATGTGTGTATATACTTGAAAAAAAGCATTTGAATTCAAAGCACCCGGCTATGGAACGAAATCTAACAATTTGAAAATTTCAACTTCTTAGCCGGTTTATGTTTGTTTATACGAGAAAAAAGCATTTGAATTCAAAGCACCCGATTATGGAACGAAATCTAAAAATTTGAAAATTTGGTCTTCCTAGCTGGTTTATGTGTGTATATACGTAAAAAAAAGCATTTGAATTCCAAGCACCGGCTGTGGAAAGATATCTAAAAATTTGAAAATTTCGACTTCTTAGCCGGTTTATGTGTGTATATACGTGTAAAAATGCATGTTAATTCAAACCACCCGGCAATGGAACGAAATCTAAAAATTTGAAATTTTGGACTTCTTAGCCGGTTAAGTGTGTATATACGTGTAAAAATGGATGTTAATTCAATCCACCCGGCTATGGAACGAAATCAAAAATTTGAAAATGTGGACTTCTTCGCCGGTTTATACGTGTTTGTACGTGAAAAAAGCATTTGAATTCAATGCACCCTGCTATGGAACGAAATCTAAAAATTTGAAATTTTGGACTTCTTAGCCGGATAAGTGTGTATATACGTGTAAAAATGGATGTTAATTCAATCCACCCGGCTATGGAACGAAATCAAAAATTTGAAAATGTGGACTTCTTCGCCGGTTTATACGTGTTTGTACGTGAAAAAAGCATTTGAATTCAAAGCACCCGGCAATGGAACGAAATCTAAAAATTTGAAAATTTCGACTTCATAGCCGGTTTATGCGTGTATATACGTGAAATAAAGTATTTTAAATTCAAAGCACCCGGCTATGGAACGAAATCTAAAAATTTGAAAATTTGGTCTTCCTAGTTGGTTTATGTGTGTATATACGTGAAATATTGCATGTTAACTCAATCCACCCGGCAACGGAACGAAATCTAAAAATTTGAAAATTTGGTCTTCCTAGCTGGTTTATGTGTGTATATACGTGAAATATTGCATGTTAACTCAATCCACCCGGCAACGGAACGAAATCTAAAAATTTGAAAATTTGGTCTTCCTAGCTGGTTTATGTGTGTATATACGTGAAATAAAGTATTTTAAATTCAAAGCACCCGGCTATGGAACGAAATCTAAAAATTTGAAAATTTGGTCTTCCTAGCTGGTTTATGTGTGTATATACGTGAAATATTGCATGTTAACTCAATCCATCCGGCAACGGAACGAAATCTAAAAATTTGAGAATTTGGTCTTCCTAGCTGGTTTATGTGTGTATATACGTGAAATATTGCATGTTAACTCAATCCACCCGGCAACGGAACGAAATCTAAAAATTTGAAAATTTGGTCTTCCTAGCTGGTTTATGTGTGTATATACGTGAAAAAAAGTATTTTAAATTCAAAGCACCCGGCTATGGAACGAAATCTAAAAATTTGAAAATTTCACATCTTAGCCGGTTTATGCGTGTATATACGTGAAAAAAAGCATTTGAATTCAAAGCACCCGGCTATGGAACGAAATATAAAAATTTGAAAATTTCGATTTCATAGCCGGTTTATGCCTGTATATACGTGTTATATTGCATGTTAACTCAATCCACCCGGCAACGGAACGAAATCTAAAAATTTGAAAATTTGGTCTTCCTAGCTGGTTTATGTGTGTATATACGTGAAATAAAGTATTTTAAATTCAAAGCACCCGGCTATGGAACGAAATCTAAAAATTTGAAAATTTGGTCTTCCTAGTTGGTTTATGTGTGTATATACGTGAAAAAAAGTATTTTAAATTCAAAGCACCCGGCTATGGAACGAAATCTAAAAATTTGAAAATTTCACATCTTAGCCGGTTTATGCGTGTATATACGTGAAAAAAAGCATTTGAATTCAAAGCACCCGGCTATGGAACGAAATCTAAAAATTTGAAAATTTCGATTTCATAGCCGGTTTATGCCTGTATATACGTGTAATATTGCATGTTAACTCAATCCACCCGGCAACGGAACGAAATCTAAAAATTTGAAAATTTGGTCTTCCTAGCTGGTTTATGTGTGTATATACGTGAAATAAAGTATTTTAAATTCAAAGCACCCGGCTATGGAACGAAATCTAAAAATTTGAAAATTTGGTCTTCCTAGTTGGTTTATGTGTGTATATACGTGAAAAAAAGTATTTTAAATTCAAAGCACCCGGCTATGGAACGAAATCTAAAAATTTGAAAATTTCACATCTTAGCTGGTTTATGTGTGTATATACGTGAAATAAAGTATTTTAAATTCAAAGCACCCGGCTATGGAACGAAATCTAAAAATTTGAAAATTTGGTCTTCCTAGCTGGTTTATGTGTGTATATACGTGAAATATTGCATGTTAACTCAATCCATCCGGCAACGGAACGAAATCTAAAAATTTGAGAATTTGGTCTTCCTAGCTGGTTTATGTGTGTATATACGTGAAATATTGCATGTTAACTCAATCCACCCGGCAACGGAACGAAATCGAAAAATTTGAAAATTTGGTCTTTCTAGCTGGTTTATGTGTGTATATACTTGAAAAAAAGCATTTGAATTCAAAGCACCCGGCTATGGAATGAAATCTAACAATTTGAAAATTTCAACTTCTTAACCGGTTTATGTTTGTTTATACGAGAAAAAAACATTTGAATTCAAAGCACCCGATTATGGAACGAAATCTAAAAATTTGAAAATTTGGTCTTCCTAGCTGGTTTATGTGTGTATATACGTAAAAAAAAGCATTTGAATTCCAAGCACCCGGCTGTGGAAAGAAATCTAAAAATTTGAAAATTTCGACTTCTTAGCCGGTTTATGTGTGTATATACGTGTAAAAATGCATGTTAATTCAAACCACCCGGCAATGGAACGAAATCTAAAAATTTGAAATTTTGGACTTCTTAGCCGGTTAAGTGTGTATATACGTGTAAAAATGCATGTTAATTCCATCCACCCGGCTATGGAACGAAATCTAATAATTTGAAAATTTGAACTTCTTAGCCGGTTCATACGTGTTTATACGTGAAAATATGCATTTGAATTCAATTCACCTGGCTATGGAGCGACATCTAAAAATTTGAAATTTTGGACTTCTTAGCCGGATAAGTGTGTATATACGTGTAAAAATGGATGTTAATTCAATCCACCCGGCTATGGAACGAAATCAAAAATTTGAAAATGTGGACTTCTTCGCCGGTTTATACGTGTTTGTACGTGAAAAAAGCATTTGAATTCAATGCACCCTGCTATGGAACGAAATCTAAAAATTTTTAAATTTGGACTTCTTAGCCAGTTTATATGTGTTAATACGTTTAAAAATGCATGTTAATTCAATCCACCCGGCTATGAAACGAAATCCAAAAATTTGTAAATTGGGACTTCTTAGCCGGTTTATGCGTGTTTATACGTGTAAAAATGCATGTTAATTCAATCCACGCGGCTATGGAACTAAATCTAAAAATTTGAAAATTTCGACATCTTAGCCGGTTTAGATGTGTATATATGTGTAAAAATGCATGTTAATTCAATCCACCCGGCTATGGAACGAAATCTAAAAATTTGAAAATTTGAACTTCTTAGCCGGTTCATACGTGTTTATACGTGAATATATGCATTTGAGTTTAATACACCCGGCTATGGAACGGAATCAAAAAATTTGAAAAAGTGGACTTCTTAGCCTGTTTCTACGTCTTTATACGTGAAAAAAGCATTTAAATTCAAAGCACCCGGCTACGGTACGAAATCGAAAAATTTGAAAATTTTGACTTCTTATCTGGTTTATGTGTTAATACGTGTAAAAATGCTTGTTAATTCGATCCACCCGGCTATGGAACGAAATCAAAAAATTTGAAAATTTGGACATCTTAGCCTGATTCTACGTCTTTATACGTGAAAAAAGCATTTGAATTCAAAGCACGCGGCTATGGAACTAAATCTAAGAATTTGAAAATTTGGACTTCTTAGCCGGTTTATATGTGTACATACGTGTAAAAGTGAATGTTAATTCAATCCACCCGGCTATGGAACGAAATCTAAAAATTTGAAAGATTGGTCTTCTTAGCCGGTTTATATGTGTTTATACGAGAAAAAAAGCATTAGAATTCAAAGCACGCGGCTAATGAACAAAATCTAAAATTTGAAAATTTGGAATTCTTAGCTGGTTTATGTGTGTATATACGAGTAAAAATGCTTGTTAATTCGATCCACCCGGCTATGGAACGAAAACAAAAAATTTGAAAATTTGGACTTCTTCGCCGGTTTATATGTGTTTATACGTGAAAAAAGCATTTGAATTCAATGCACCCGGCTAAGGAACAAAATCTAAAAATTTGAAAATTTGGAATTCTTAGCTGGTTTATGTGTGTATATACGTGTAAAAATGCTTGTTAATTCGATCCACCCGGCTATGGAACGAAATCTAAAAATTTGAAAATTTGAACTTCTTAGCCGGTTCATACGTGTTTATACGTGTAAATATCCATTTGAATTCAATTCACCTGTCTATGGAGCGGAATCTAAAAATTTGAAAATTTCGACATCTTAGCCGGTTTTGGTGTGTATATACGTGAAAATATGCATGTTAATTCAATCCACCCGGCTATGAAACGAAATCTAAAAATTTGAAAATTTCAACTTCTTAGCCGATTTATGTATTTTTATACGAGAAAAAAGCATTTGATTTCAAAGCACCCGGTTATGAAACGAAATCTAAAAATTTGAGAATTTGGTCTTCCTAGCTGGTTTATGTGTGTATATACGTGAAAAAAAGCATTTGAATTCAAAGCACCCGGTTATGGAACGAAATCTAAAAATTTGAAAATTTGGTCTTCCTAGCTGGTTTATGTGTGTATATACCTGAAAAAAAGCATTTGAATTCAAAGCACCCGGCTATGGAACGAAATATAAAAATTTTTAAATTTGGACTTCTTAGCCAGTTTATATGTGTTAATACGTTTAAAAATGCATGTTAATTCAATCCACCCGGCTATGAAACGAAATCTAAAAATTTGTAAATTGGGACTTCTTAGCCGGTTTATGCGTGTTTATACGTGTAAAAATGCAGGTTAATCCAATCCACCCGCCAATGGAACGGAATCAAAAAATTTGAAAAAGTGGACTTCTTAGACTGTTTCTACGTCTTTATACGTGAAAAAAGCATTTAAATTCAAAGCACCCGGCTACGGTACGAAATCGAAAAATTTGAAAATTTTGATTTCTTATCTGGTTTATGTGATAATACGTGTAAAAATGCTTGTTAATTCGATCCACCCGGCTATGGAACGAAATCAAAAAATTTGAAAATTTGGACATCTTAGCCTGATTCTACGTCTTTATACGTGAAAAAAGCATTTGAATTCAAAGCACGCGGCTATGGAACTAAATCTAAGAATTTGAAAATTTGGACTTCTTAGCCGGTTTATATGTGTACATACGTGTAAAAGTGAATGTTAATTCAATCCACCCGGCTATGGAACGAAATCTAAAAATTTGAAAATTTGAACTTCTTAGCCGGTTCATACGTGTTTATACGTGTAAATATCCATTTGAATTCAATTCACCTGTCTATGGAGCGGAATCTAAAAATTTGAAAATTTCGACATCTTAGCCGGTTTTGGTGTGTATATACGTGAAAATATGCATGTTAATTCAATCCACCCGGCTATGAAACGAAATCTAAAAATTTGAAAATTTCAACTTCTTAGCCGATTTATGTATTTTTATACGAGAAAAAAGCATTTGATTTCAAAGCACCCGGTTATGAAACGAAATCTAAAAATTTGAAAATTTGGTCTTCCTAGCTGGTTTATGTGTGTGTATACCTGAAAAAAAGCATTTGAATTCAAAGCACTCGGCTATGGATAGAAATATAAAAATTTGAAAATTTCGATTTCTTTGCCGGTTTATGTGTTTATATACGTGTAAAAATGCAGGTTAATCCAATCCACCCGCCAATGGAACGAAATCTAAAAATTTGAAAAATGGCCTTCTTTGCCGGTTTATGTGTGTATATACATGTAAAAATGCATGTTAATTCAATCCACCCGGCAATGTAACGAAATCTAAAAATTTGAAAATTTCGACTTCATAGCCGGTTTATGCGTGTATATACGTGTAATATTTCATGTTAACTCAATCCATCCGGCAACGGAACGAAATCGAAAAATTTAAAAATTTGGTCTTCCTAGCTGGTTTATGTGTGTATATACGTGAAATATTGCATGTTAACTCAATCCACCCGGCAACGGAACGAAATCTAAAAATTTGAAAATTTGGTCTTCCTAGCTGGTTTATGTGTGTATATACGTGAAATAAAGTATTTTAAATTGAAAGCACCCGGCTATGGAACGAAATCTAAAAATTTGAAAATTTGGTCTTCCTAGTTGGTTTATGTGTGTATATACGTGAAAAAAAGTATTTTAAATTCAAAGCACCCGGCTATGGAACGAAATCTAAAAATTTGAAATTTTGGACTTCTTAGCCGGATAAGTGTGTATATACGTGTAAAAATGGATGTTAATTCAATCCACCCGGCTATGGAACGAAATCAAAAATTTGAAAATGTGGACTTCTTCGCCGGTTTATACGTGTTTGTACGTGAAAAAAGCATTTGAATTCAATGCACCCTGCTATGGAACGAAATCTAAAAATTTTTAAATTTGGACTTCTTAGCCAGTTTATATGTGTTAATACGTTTAAAAATGCATGTTAATTCAATCCACCCGGCTATGAAACGAAATCTAAAAATTTGTAAATTGGGACTTCTTAGCCGGTTTATGCGTGTTTATACGTGTAAAAATGCATGTTAATTCAATCCACGCGGCTATGGAACTAAATCTAAAAATTTGAAAATTTCGACATCTTAGCCGGTTTAGATGTGTATATATGTGTAAAAATGCATGTTAATTCAATCCACCCGGCTATGGAACGAAATCTAAAAATTTGAAAATTTGAACTTCTTAGCCGGTTCATACGTGTTTATACGTGAATATATGCATTTGAGTTTAATTCACCCGGCTATGGAACGGAATCAAAAAATTTGAAAAAGTGGACTTCTTAGCCTGTTTCTACGTCTTTATACGTGAAAAAAGCATTTAAATTCAAAGCACCCGGCTACGGTACGAAATCGAAAAATTTGAAAATTTTGACTTCTTATCTGGTTTATGTGTTAATACGTGTAAAAATGCTTGTTAATACGATCCACCCGGCTATGGAATGAAATCAAAAAATTTGTAAATTTGGACATCTTAGCCTGATTCTACGTCTTTATACGTGAAAAAAGCATTTGAATTCAAAGCACGCGGCTATGGAACTAAATCTAAGAATTTGAAAATTTGGACTTCTTAGCCGGTTTATATGTGTACATACGTGTAAAAGTGAATGTTAATTCAATCCACCCGGCTATGGAACGAAATCTAAAAATTTGAAAGATTGGTCTTCTTAGCCGGTTTATATGTGTTTATACGAGAAAAAAAGCATTAGAATTCAAATCACGCGGCTAATGAACAAAATCTAAAAATTTGAAAATTTGGAATTCTTAGCTGGTTTATGTGTGTATATACGAGTAAAAATGCTTGTTAATTCGATCCACCCGGCTATGGAACGAAAACAAAAAATTTGAAAATTTGGACTTCTTCGCCGGTTTATATGTGTTTATACGTGAAAAAAGCATTTGAATTCAATGCACCCGGCTAAGGAACAAAATCTAAAAATTTGAAAATTTGGAATTCTTAGCTGGTTTATGTGTGTATATACGTGTAAAAATGCTTGTTAATTCGATCCACCCGGCTATGGAACGAAATCTAAAAATTTGAAAATTTGAACTTCTTAGCCGGTTCATACGTGTTTATACGTGTAAATATCCATTTGAATTCAATTCACCTGTCTATGGAGCGGAATCTAAAAATTTGAAAATTTCGACATCTTAGCCTGTTTTGGTGTGTATATACGTGAAAATATGCATGTTAATTCAATCCACCCGGCTATGAAACGAAATCTAAAAATTTGAAAATTTCTACTTCTTAGCCGATTTATGTATTTTTATACGAGAAAAAAGCATTTGATTTCAAAGCACCCGGTTATGAAACGAAATCTAAAAATTTGAGAATTTGGTCTTCCTAGCTGGTTTATGTGTGTATATACGTGAAAAAAAGCATTTGAATTCAAAGCACCCGGTTATGGAACGAAATCTAAAAATTTGAAAATTTGATCTTCCTAGCTGGTTTATGTGTGTATATACCTGAAAAAAAGCATTTGAATTCAAAGCACCCGGCTATGGAACGAAATATAAAAATTTTTAAATTTGGACTTCTTAGCCAGTTTATATGTGTTAATACGTTTAAAAATGCATGTTAATTCAATCCACCCGGCTATGGAACGAAATCTAAAAATTTGTAAATTGGGACTTCTTAGCCGGTTTATGCGTGTTTATACGTGTAAAAATGCATGTTAATTCAATCCACGCGGCTATGGAACTAAATCAAAAATTTGAAAATTTCGACATCTTAGCCGGTTTAGGTGTGTATATATGTGTAAAAATGCATGTTAATTCAATCCACCCGGCTATGGAACGAAATCTAAAAATTTGAAAATTTGAACTTCTTAGCCGGTTCATACGTGTTTATACGTGAATATATGCATTTGAGTTTAATTCACCCGGCTATGGAACGGAATCAAAAAATTTGAAAAAGTGGACTTCTTAGACTGTTTCTACGTCTTTATACGTGAAAAAAGCATTTAAATTCAAAGCACCCGGCTACGGTACGAAATCGAAAAATTTGAAAATTTTGATTTCTTATTTGGTTTATGTGATAATACGTGTAAAAATGCTTGTTAATTCGATCCACCCGGCTATGGAACGAAATCAAAAAATTTGAAAATTTGGACATCTTAGCCTGATTCTACGTCTTTATACGTGAAAAAAGCATTTGAATTCAAACCACCCGGCAATGGAACGAAATCTAAAAATTTGAAATTTTGGACTTCTTAGCCGGTTAAGTGTGTATATACGTGTAAAAATGGATGTTAATTCAATCCACCCGGCTATGGAACGAAATCAAAAATTTGAAAATGTGGACTTCTTCGCCGGTTTATACGTGTTTGTACGTGAAAAAAGCATTTGAATTCAATGCACCCTGCTATGGAACGAAATCTAAAAATTTGAAATTTTGGACTTCTTAGCCGGATAAGTGTGTATATACGTGTAAAAATGCTTGTTAATTCGATCCACCCGGCTATGGAACGAAAACAAAAAATTTGAAAATTTGGACTTCTTCGCCGGTTTATATGTGTTTATACGTGAAAAAAGCATTTGAATTCAATGCACCCGGCTAAGGAACAAAATCTAAAAATTTGAAAATTTGGAATTCTTAGCTGGTTTATGTGTGTATATACGTGTAAAAATGCTTGTTAATTCGATCCACCCGGCTATGGAACGAAATCTAAAAATTTGAAAATTTGAACTTCTTAGCCGGTTCATACGTGTTTATACGTGTAAATATCCATTTGAATTCAATTCACCTGTCTATGGAGCGGAATCTAAAAATTTGAAAATTTCGACATCTTAGCCGGTTTTGGTGTGTATATACGTGAAAATATGCATGTTAATTCAATCCACCCGGCTATGAAACGAAATCTAAAAATTTGAAAATTTCAACTTCTTAGCCGATTTATGTATTTTTATACGAGAAAAAAGCATTTGATTTCAAAGCACCCGGTTATGAAACGAAATCTAAAAATTTGAAAATTTGGTCTTCCTAGCTGGTTTATGTGTGTGTATACCTGAAAAAAAGCATTTGAATTCAAAGCACTCGGCTATGGATAGAAATATAAAAATTTGAAAATTTCGATTTCTTTGCCGGTTTATGTGTTTATACGTGTACAAATGCAGGTTAATCCAATCCACCCGCCAATGGAACGAAATCTAAAAATTTGAAAAATGGCCTTCTTTGCCGGTTTATGTGTGTATATACATGTAAAAATGCATGTTAATTCAATCCACCCGGCAATGTAACGAAATCTAAAAATTTGAAAATTTCGACTTCATAGCCGGTTTATGCGTGTATATACGTGTAATATTTCATGTTAACTCAATCCATCCGGCAACGGAACGAAATCGAAAAATTTAAAAATTTGGTCTTCCTAGCTGGTTTATGTGTGTATATACGTGAAATATTGCATGTTAACTCAATCCACCCGGCAACGGAACGAAATTTAAAAATTTGAAAATTTGGTGTTCCTAGCTGGTTTATGTGTGTATATACGTGAAATAAAGTATTTTAAATTCAAAGCACCCGGCTATGGAACGAAATCTAAAAATTTGAAAATTTGGTCTTCCTAGTTGGTTTATGTGTGTATATACGTGAAAAAAAGTATTTTAAATTCAAAGCACCCGGCTATGGAACGAAATCTAAAAATTTGAAAATTTCACATCTTAGCCGGTTTATGCGTGTATATACGTGAAAAAAAGCATTTGAATTCAAAGCACCCGGCTATGGAACGAAATATAAAAATTTGAAAATTTGGTCTTCCTAGCTGGTTTATGTGTGTATATACGTAAAAAAAAGCATTTGAATTCCAAGCACCGGCTGTGGAAAGATATCTAAAAATTTGAAAATTTCGACTTCTTAGCCGGTTTATGTGTGTATATACGTGTAAAAATGCATGTTAATTCAAACCACCCGGCAATGGAACGAAATCTAAAAATTTGAAATTTTGGACTTCTTAGCCGGTTAAGTGTGTATATACGTGTAAAAATGGATGTTAATTCAATCCACCCGGCTATGGAACGAAATCAAAAATTTGAAAATGTGGACTTCTTCGCCGGTTTATACGTGTTTGTACGTGAAAAAAGCATTTGAATTCAATGCACCCTGCTATGGAACGAAATCTAAAAATTTGAAATTTTGGACTTCTTAGCCGGATAAGTGTGTATATACGTGTAAAAATGGATGTTAATTCAATCCACCCGGCTATGGAACGAAATCAAAAATTTGAAAATGTGGACTTCTTCGCCGGTTTATACGTGTTTGTACGTGAAAAAAGCATTTGAATTCAAAGCACCCGGCAATGGAACGAAATCTAAAAATTTGAAAATTTCGACTTCATAGCCGGTTTATGCTTGTATATACGTGTAATATTGCATGTTAACTCAATCCACCCGGCAACGGAACGAAATATAAAAATTTGAAAATTTGGCCTTCTTTGCGGGTTTGTGTGTGTATATACATATAAAAATGCATGTTAATTCAATCCACCCGGCAATGGAACGAAATCTAAAAATTTGAATATTTGGCCTTATTTGCTGGTTTATGTGTGTATATACATGTACAAATGCATGTTAATTCAATCGACCCGGCAATGGAACGAAATCTAAAAATTTGATAATTTGGTCTTCCTAGCTGGTTTATGTGTGTATATACGTGCAATATTGCAGGATAACTCAATTTACCCGGCAAAGGAACGATATTTTAAAAATTGAAAATTTGGCTTTTTTGCCGGTTTATGTGTGTATATACATGTAAAAATGCATGTTAATTCAATCCACCCGGCAATGGAACGAAATCTAAAAATTTGAAAATTTGGTCTTCCTAGCTGGTTTATGTGTGTGTATACATGTAAAAATGCATGTTAATTCAATCCACCCGGCAATGGAACGAAATCTAAAAATTTGAAAATTTCGACTTCATAGCCGGTTTATGCTTGTATATACGTGTAATATTGCATGTTAACTCAATCCACCCGGCAACGGAACGAAATCGAAAAATTTGAAAATTTAGGCTTCTCAGCCGGTTTATGCGTGTATATACGTGTAAAAATGCATGTTAATATAACCACCCGGGAATAGAACGAAATCTAAAAATTTGAAAATTTCGATTTCATAGCCGGTATATGCGTGTATATCAGTGTAATATTGCATGTTAACTCAATCAACCCGGCAACGGAACGAAATCTTAAAATTTGAAAATTTGGCCTTCCTAGCTGGTTTATGTGTGTATATACGTGAAAAATAGCATTTGAATTCAAAGCACCCGACTATGGAACGAAATATAAAAATTTGAAAATTTCGAATTCATAGCCGGTTTTGCCTGTATATACGTGTAATATTGCATGTTAACTCAATCCACCCGGCAACGGAACGAAATCGAAAAATTTGAAAATTTGGTCTTTCTAGCTGCTTTATGTGTGTATATACTTGAAAAAAAGCATTTGAATTCAAATCACCCGGCTATGCAACGAAATCCAAAAATTTGAAAATTTCAAATTCTTAGCCGGTTTATGTTTGTTTATACGAGAAAAAAGCATTTGTATTCATAGCACCCGGTTATGGAACGAAATCTAAAAATTTGAAAATTTGGTCTTCCTAGCTGGTTTATGTGTGTATATACGTGAAAAAAGCATTTGAATTCAAAGCACCCGGCTATGGAACGAAATCTAAAAATTTAAAATTTCGACTTCATAGCCGGTTTATGTGTTTATATACGTGTAAAAATGCATGTTAATTCAAACCACCCGGCAATGGAACGAAATCTAAGAATTTGAAAATTTCGACTTCATAGCCGGTTTATGCGTGGATATACGTGTAATATTGCGTGCTAACTCAAACCACCCGGCAACGGAACGAAATATAAAAATTTGAAAATTTGGCCTTCTTTGCCGGTTTGTGTGTGTATATACATATAAAAATGCATGTTAATTCAATCCACCCGGCAATGGAACGAAATCTAAAAATTTTAATATTTGGCCTTATTTGCCGGTTTATGTGTGTATATACATGTACAAATGCATGTTAATTCAATCCACCCGGCAATGGAACGAAATCTAAAAATTTGATAATTTGGTCTTCCTAGCTGGTTTATGTGTGTATATACGTGCAATATTGCAGGATAACTCAATTTACCCGGCAAAAGAACGAAATTTTAAAAATTGAAAATTTGGCCTTCTTTGCCGGTTTATGTGTGTATATACATGTAAAAATGCATGGTAATTCAATCCACCCGGCAATGGAACGAAATCTAAAAATTTTAAAATTTGGTCTTCCTTGCTGGTTTATGTGTGTGTATACATGTAAAAATGCATGTTAATTCAATCCACCCGGCAATGGAACGAAATCTAAAAATTTGAAAATTTCGACTTCTTAGCCGGTTTATGCGTGTTTATACGTGTAAAAATGCATGTTAATTCAATCCACGCGGCTATGGAACTAAATCAAAAATTTGAAAATTTCGACATCTTAGCCGGTTTATGCTTGTATATACGTGTAATATTGCATGTTAACTCAATCCACCCGGCAAAGGAACGAAATCGAAAAATTTGAAAATTTAGGCTTCTCAGCCGGTTTATGCGTGTATATACGTGTAAAAATGCATGTTAATGTAATCCACCCGGCTATGGATCGAAATCAAAAAATTTGAAAATTTAGGCTTTACAGCCGGTTGATGTGTGTATATACGTGTAAAAATGCATTTGAATTCAATGCACCTGGATATGGAATGAAATCTAAAAATTTGAAAATTTCGACTTCATAGCCGGTTTATGCGTGTATATACGTGTAATATTGCAGGTTAACTCAATCAACCCGGCAAAGGAACGAAAATTTAAAAATTGAAAATTTGGCCTTCTTTGCCGGTTTATGTGTGTATATACATGTAAAAATGCATGTTAATTCAATCCACCCGGCAATGAAACGAAATCTAAAAATTTGAAAATTTGGACTTCTAAGCCGGTTTATACGTGTATATACGTGTAATGTTGCATGTTAACTCAATTCACACGGCAACGGAACGAAATCTAAAAATTTGGCCTTCCTAGCTGGTTTATGTCTGTATATACGTGAAAAAAAGCATTTGAATTCAAAGCACCCGACTATGGAACGAAATATAAAAATTTGAAAATTTCGACTTCATAGCCGGTTTTGCCTGTATATACGTGTAATATTGCATGTTAACTCAATCCACCCGGCAACGGAACGGAATCTGAAAATTTGGTCTTCCTAGCTGATTTATGTGTGTATATACGTGAAAAAAAGCATTTGAATTCAAAGCACCCGGTTATGGAACAAAATCTAACAATTTGAAAATTTGGTCTTCCTAGCTGGTTTATGTGTGCATATACGTGAAAAAAAGCATTTGATTTCAAAGCACCCGGCTATGGAACGAAATCTAAAAATTTTAAATTTCGACTTCTTTGCCGGTTTATATGTGTATATACATGTAAAAATGCATGTTAATTCAATCCACCCGGCAATGGAACGAAATCTAAAAATTTGAAAATTTGGTCTTCCTAGCTGGTTTATGTGTGTGTATCCATGTAAAAATGCATGTTAATTCAATCCACCCGGCAATGGAACGAAATCTAAAAATTTGAAAATTTCGACTTTATAGCCGGTTTATGCTTGTATATACGTGTAATATTGCATGTTAACTCAATCCACCCGGCAAAGGAACGAAATCGAAAAATTTGAAAATTTAGGCTTCTCAGCCGGTTTATGCGTGTATATACGTGTAAAAATGCATGTTAATGTAATCCACCCGGCTATGGATCGAAATCAAAAAATTTGAAAATTTAGGCTTTACAGCCGGTTGATGCGTGTATATACGTGTAAAAATGCATTTGAATTCAATGCACCTGGATATGGAATGAAATCTAAAAATTTGAAAATTTCGACTTCATAGCCGGTTTATGCGTGTATATACGTGTAATATTGCAGTTTAACTCAATCAACCCGGCAAAGGAACGAAAATTTAAAAATTGAAAATTTGGCCTTCTTTGCCGGTTTATGTGTGTATATACATGTAAAAATGCATGTTAATTCAATCCACCCGGCAATGAAACGAAATCTAAAATTTTGAAAATTTGGACTTCTAAGCCGGTTTATACGTGTATATACGTGTAATGTTGCATGTTAACTCAATCCACCCGGCTATGAAACGAAATCTAAAAATTTGAAAATTTCAACTTCTTAGCCGATTTATGTATTTTTATACGAGAAAAAAGCATTTGATTTCAAAGCACCCGGTTATGAAACGAAATCTAAAAATTTGAAATTTTGGACTTCTTAGCCGGATAAGTGTGTATATACGTGTAAAAATGGATGTTAATTCAATCCACCCGGCTATGGAACGAAATCAAAAATTTGAAAGTGTGGACTTCTTCGCCGGTTTATACGTGTTTGTACGTGAAAAAAGCATTTGAATTCAATGCACCCTGCTATGGAACGAAATCTAAAAATTTTTAAATTTGGACTTCTTAGCCAGTTTATATGTGTTAATACGTTTAAAAATGCATGTTAATTCAATCCACCCGGCTATGAAACGAAATCTAAAAATTTGTAAATTGGGACTTCTTAGCCGGTTTATGCGTGTTTATACGTGTAAAAATGCATGTTAATTCAATCCACGCGGCTATGGAACTAAATCTAAAAATTTGAAAATTTCGACATCTTAGCCGGTTTAGGTGTGTATATATGTATAAAAATGCATGTTAATTCAATCCACCCGGCTATTGAACGAAATCTAAAAATTTGAAAATTTGAACTTCTTAGCCGGTTCATACGTGTTTATACGTGAATATATGCATTTGAGTTTAATTCACCCGGCTATGGAACGGAATCAAAAAATTTGAAAAAGTGGACTTCTTAGCCTGTTTCTACGTCTTTATACGTGAAAAAAGCATTTAAATTCAAAGCACCCGGCTACGGTACGAAATCGAAAAATTTGAAAATTTTGACTTCTTATCTGGTTTATGTGTTAATACGTGTAAAAATGCTTGTTAATTCGATCCACCCGGCTATGGAACGAAATCAAAAAATTTGAAAATTTGGACATCTTAGCCTGATTCTACGTCTTTATACGTGAAAAAAGCATTTGAATTCAAAGCACGCGGCTATGGAACTAAATCTAAGAATTTGAAAATTTGGACTTCTTAGCCGGTTTATATGTGTACATACGTGTAAAAGTGAATGTTAATTCAATCCACCCGGCTATGGAACGAAATGTAAAAATTTGAAAGATTGGTCTTCTTAGCCGGTTTATATGTGTTTATACGAGAAAAAAAGCATTAGAATTCAAAGCACGCGGCTAAGGAACAAAATCTAAAAATTTGAAAATTTGGAATTCTTAGCTGGTTTATGTGTGTATATACGTGTAAAAATGCTTGTTAATTCGATCCACCCGGCTATGGAACGAAATCTAAAAATTTGAAAATTTGAACTTCTTAGCCGGTTCATACGTGTTTATACGTGTAAATATCCATTTGAATTCAATTCACCTGTCTATGGAGCGGAATCTAAAAATTTGAAAATTTCGACATCTTAGTCGGTTTTGGTGTGTATATACGTGAAAATATGCATGTTAATTCAATCCACCCGGCTATGAAACGAAATCTAAAAATTTGAAAATTTCAACTTCTTAGCCGATTTATGTATTTTTATACGGGAAAAAAGCATTTGATTTCAAAGCACCCGGTTATGAAACGAAATCTAAAAATTTGAGAATTTGGTCTTCCTAGCTGGTTTATGTGTGTATATACCTGAAAAAAAGCATTTGAATTCAAAGCACCCGGTTATGGAACGAAATCTAAAAATTTGAAAATTTGGTCTTCCTAGCTGGTTTATGTGTGTATATACCTGAAAAAAAGCATTTGAATTCAAAGCACCCGGCTATGGAACGAAATATAAAATTTGAAAATTTCGATTTTTTGCCGGTTTATGTGTTTATATACGTGTAAAAATGCAGGTTAATCCAATCCACCCGCCAATGGAACGAAATCTAAAAATTTGAAAAATGGCCTTCTTTGCCGGTTTATGTGTGTATATACATGTAAAAATGCATGTTAATTCAATCCACCCGGCAATGTAACGAATCTAAAAATTTGAAAATTTCGACTTCATAGCCGGTTTATGCGTGTATATACGTGAAATAAAGTATTTTAAATTCAAAGCACCCGGCTATGGAACGAAATCTAAAAATTTGTAAATTTGGTCTTCCTAGTTGGTTTATGTGTGTATATACGTGAAATATTGCATGTTAACTCAATCCACCCGGCAACGGAACGAAATCTAAAAATTTGAAAATTTGGTCTTCCTAGCTGGTTTATGTGTGTATATACGTGAAATATTGCATGTTAACTCAATCCACCCGGCAACGGAACGAAATCTACAAATTTGAAAATTTGGTCTTCCTAGCTGGTTTATGTGTGTATATACGTGAAATAAAGTATTTTAAATTCAAAGCACCCGGCTATGGAACGAAATCTAAAAATTTGAAAATTTGGTCTTCCTAGCTGGTTTATGTGTGTATATACGTGAAATATTGCATGTTAACTCAATCCATCCGGCAACGGAACGAAATCTAAAAATTTGAGAATTTGGTCTTCCTAACTGGTTTATGTGTATATACGTGAAATATTGCATGTTAACTCAATCCACCCGGCAACGGAACGAAATCTAAAAATTTGAAAATTTGGTCTTCCTAGCTGGTTTATGTGTGTATATACGTGAAAAAAAGTATTTTAAATTCAAAGCACCCGGCTATGGAACGAAATCTAAAAATTAGAAAATTTCACATCTTAGCCGGTTTATGCGTGTATATTCGTGAAAAAAAGCATTTGAATTCAAAGCACCCGGTTATGGAACGAAATCTAAAAATTTGAAAATTTGGTCTTCCTAGCTGGTTTATGTGTGTATATACCTGAAAAAAGCATTTGAATTCAAAGCACCGGCTATGGAACGAATATAAAATTTGAAAATTTCGATTTTTTGCCGGTTTATGTGTTATATACGTGTAAAAATGCATGTTAATTCAATCCACCCGGCAATGAAACGAAATCTAAAAATTTTGAAAAATGGCCTTCTTTGCCGGTTTATGTGTGTATATACATGTAAAAATGCATGTTAATTCAATCCACCCGGCAATGTAACGAAATCTAAAAATTTGAAAATTTCGACTTCATAGCCGGTTTATGCGTGTATATACGTGAAATAAAGTATTTTAAATTCAAAGCACCCGGCTATGGAACGAAATCTAAAAATTTGTAAATTTGGTCTTCCTAGTTGGTTTATGTGTGTATATACGTGAAATATTGCATGTTAACTCAATCCACCCGGCAACGGAACGAAATCTAAAATTTGAAAATTTGGTCTTCCTAGCTGGTTTATGTGTGTATATACGTGAAATATTGCATGTTAACTCAATCCACCCGGCAACGGAACGAAATCTACAAATTTGAAAATTTGGTCTTCCTAGCTGGTTTATGTGTGTATATACGTGAAATAAAGTATTTTAAATTCAAAGCACCCGGCTATGGAACGAAATCTAAAAATTTGAAAATTTGGTCTTCCTAGCTGGTTTATGTGTGTATATACGTGAAATATTGCATGTTAACTCAATCCATCCGGCAACGGAACGAAATCTAAAAATTTGAGAATTTGGTCTTCCTAACTGGTTTATGTGTGTATATACGTGAAATATTGCATGTTAACTCAATCCACCCGGCAACGGAACGAAATCTAAAAATTTGAAAATTTGGTCTTCCTAGCTGGTTTATGTGTGTATATACGTGAAAAAAAGTATTTTAAATTCAAAGCACCCGGCTATGGAACGAAATCTAAAAATTAGAAAATTTCACATCTTAGCCGGTTTATGCGTGTATATTCGTGAAAAAAAGCATTTGAATTCAAAGCACCCGGCTATGGAACGAAATATAAAAATTTGAAAATTTCGATTTCATAGCCGGTTTATGCCTGTATATACGTGTAATATTGCATGTTAACTCAATCCACCTGGCAACGGAACGAAATCGAAAAATTTGAAAATTTGGTCTTTCTAGCTGGTTTATGTGTGTATATACTTGAAAAAAAGCATTTGAATTCAAAGCACCCGGCTATGGAACGAAATCTAACAATTTGAAAATTTCAACTTCTTAGCCGGTTTATGTTTGTTTATACGAGAAAAAAACATTTGAATTCAAAGCACCCGATTATGGAACGAAATCTAAAAATTTGAAAATTTGGTCTTCCTAGCTGGTTTATGTGTGTATATACGTAAAAAAAAGCATTTGTATTCCAAGCACCCGGCTGTGGAAAGAAATCTAAAAATTTGAAAATTTCGACTTCTTAGCCGGTTTATGTGTGTATATACGTGTAAAAATGCATGTTAATTCAAACCACCCGGCAATGGAACGAAATCTAAAAATTTGAAATTTTGGACTTCTTAGCCGGTTAAGTGTGTATATACGTGTAAAAATGCATGTTAATTCCATCCACCCGGCTATGGAACGAAATCTAAAAATTTGAAAATTTGAACTTCTTAGCCGGTTCATACGTGTTTATACGTGAAAATATGCATTTGAATTCAATTAACCTGGCTATGGAGCGACATCTAAAAATTTGAAATTTTGGACTTCTTAGCCGGATAAGTGTGTATATACGTGTAAAAATGGATGTTAATTCAATCCACCCGGCTATGGAACGAAATCAAAAATTTGAAAATGTGGACTTCTTCGCCGGTTTATACGTGTTTGTACGTGAAAAAAGCATTTGAATTCAATGCACCCTGCTATGGAACGAAATCTAAAAATTTTTAAATTTGGACTTCTTAGCCAGTTTATATGTGTTAATACGTTTAAAAATGCATGTTAATTCAATCCATCCGGCAACGGAACGAAATCTAAAAATTTGAGAATTTGGTCTTCCTAGCTGGTTTATGTGTGTATATACGTATAATATTGCATGTTAACTCAATCCACCCGGCAACGGAACGAAATCTAAAAATTTGAAAATTTGGTCTTCCTAGCTGGTTTATGTGTGTATATACGTGAAAAAAAGTATTTTAAATTCAAAGCACCCGGCTATGGAACGAAATCTAAAAATTTGAAAATTTCACATCTTAGCCGGTTTATGCGTGTATATACGTGAAAAAAAGCATTTGAATTCAAAGCACCCGGCTATGGAACGAAATATAAAAATTTGAAAATTTCGATTTCATAGCCGGTTTATGCCTGTATATACGTGTAATATTGCATGTTAACTCAATCCACCCGGCAACGAAACGAAATCTAAAAATTTGAAAATTTGGTCTTCCTAGCTGGTTTATGTGTGTATATACGTGAAATAAAGTATTTTAAATTCAAAGCACCCGGCTATGGAACGAAATCTAAAAATTTGAAAATTTGGTCTTCCTAGTTGGTTTATGTGTGTATCTATGTGAAAAAAAGTATTTTAAATTCAAAGCACCCGGCTATGGAACGAAATCTAAAAATTTGAAAATTTCACATCTTAGCCGGTTTATGCGTGTATATACGTGAAAAAAAGCATTTGAATTCAAAGCACCCGGCTATGGAACGAAATATAAAAATTTGAAAATTTCGATTTCATAGCCGGTTTATGCCTGTATATACGTGTAATATTGCATGTTAACTCAATCCACCCGGCAACGGAACGAAATCGAAAAATTTGAAAATTTGGTCTTTCTAGCTGGTTTATGTGTGTATATACTTGAAAAAAAGCATTTGAATTCAAAGCACCCGGCTATGGAACGAAATCTAACAATTTGAAAATTTCAACTTCTTAGCCGGTTTATGTTTGTTTATACGAGAAAAAAACATTTGAATTCAAAGCACCCGATTATGGAACGAAATCTAAAAATTTGAAAATTTGGTCTTCCTAGCTGGTTTATGTGTGTATATACGTAAAAAAAAGCATTTGAATTCCAAGCACCCGGCTGTGGAAAGAAATCTAAAAATTTGAAAATTTCGACTTCTTAGCCGGTTTATGTGTGTATATACGTGTAAAAATGCATGTTAATTCAAACCACCCGGCAATGGAACGAAATCTAAAAATTTGAAATTTTGGACTTCTTAGCCGGTTAAGTGTGTATATACGTGTAAAAATGCATGTTAATTCCATCCACCCGGCTATGGAACGAAATCTAAAAATTTGAAAATTTGAACTTCTTAGCCGGTTCATACGTGTTTATACGTGAAAATATGCATTTGAATTCAATTCACCTGGCTATGGAGCGACATTTAAAAATTTGAAATTTTGGACTTCTTAGCCGGATAAGTGTGTATATACGTGTAAAAATGGATGTTAATTCAATCCACCCGGCTATGGAACGAAATCAAAAATTTGAAAATGTGGACTTCTTCGCCGGTTTATACGTGTTTGTACGTGAAAAAAGCATTTGAATTCAATGCACCCTGCTATGGAACGAAATCTAAAAATTTTTAAATTTGGACTTCTTAGCCAGTTTATATGTGTTAATACGTTTAAAAATGCATGTTAATTCAATCCATCCGGCAACGGAACGAAATCTAAAAATTTGAGAATTTGGTCTTCCTAGCTGGTTTATGTGTGTATATACGTGAAATATTGCATGTTAACTCAATCCACCCGGCAACGGAACGAAATCTAAAAATTTGAAAATTTGGTCTTCCTAGCTGGTTTATGTGTGTATATACGTGAAAAAAAGTATTTTAAATTCAAAGCACCCGGCTATGGAACGAAATCTAAATATTTGAAAATTTCACAACTTAGCCGGTTTATGCGTGTATATACGTGAAAAAAAGCATTTGAATTCAAAGCACCCGGCTATGGAACGAAATATAAAAATTTGAAAATTTCGATTTCATAGCCGGTTTATGCCTGTATATACGTGTAATATTGCATGTTAACTCAATCCACCCGGCAACGGAACGAAATCTAAAAATTTGAAAATTTGGTCTTCCTAGCTGGTTTATGTGTGTATATACGTGAAATAAAGTATTTTAAATTCAAAGCACCCGGCTATGGAACGAAATCTAAAAATTTGAAAATTTGGTCTTCCTAGTTGGTTTATGTGTGTATCTATGTGAAAAAAAGTATTTTAAATTCAAAGCACCCGGCTATGGAACGAAATCTAAAAATTTGAAAATTTCGACTTCATAGCCGGTTTATGCGTGTATATACGTGAAATAAAGTATTTTAAATTCAAAGCACCCGGCTATGGAACGAAATCTAAAAATTTGAAAATTTGGTCTTCCTAGTTGGTTTATGTGTGTATATACGTGAAATATTGCATGTTAACTCAATCCACCCGGCAACGGAACGAAATCTAAAAATTTGAAAATTTGGTCTTCCTAGCTGGTTTATGTGTGTATATACGTGAAATATTGCATGTTAACTCAATCCACCCGGCAACGGAACGAAATCTAAAAATTTGAAAATTTGGTCTTCCTAGCTGGTTTATGTGTGTATATACGTGAAATAAAGTATTTTAAATTCAAAGCACCCGGCTATGGAACGAAATCTAAAAATTTGAAAATTTGGTCTTCCTAGCTGGTTTATGTGTGTATATACGTAAAAAAAAGCATTTGAATTCCAAGCACCCGGCTGTGGAAAGAAATCTAAAAATTTGAAAATTTCGACTTCTTAGCCGGTTTATGTGTGTATATACGTGTAAAAATGCATGTTAATTCAAACCACCCGGCAATGGAACGAAATCTAAAAATTTGAAATTTTGGACTTCTTAGCCGGTTAAGTGTGTATATACGTGTAAAAATGCATGTTAATTCCATCCACCCGGTTATGGAACGAAATCTAAAAATTTGAAAATTTGAACTTCTTAGCCGGTTCATACGTTACGTGTTTATACGTGAAAATATGCATTTGAATTCAATTCACCTGGCTATGGAGCGACATCTAAAAAATTGAAATTTTGGACTTCTTAGCCGGATAAGTGTGTATATACGTGTAAAAATGGATGTTAATTCAATCCACCCGGCTATGGAACGAAATCAAAAATTTGAAAATGTGGACTTCTTCGCCGGTTTATACGTGTTTGTACGTGAAAAAAGCATTTGAATTCAATGCACCCTGCTATGGAACGAAATCTAAAATTTTTAAATTTGGACTTCTTAGCCAGTTTATATGTGTTAATACGTTTAAAAATGCATGTTAATTCAATCCACCCGGCTATGAAACGAAATCCAAAAATTTGTAAATTGGGACTTCTTAGCCGGTTTATGCGTGTTTATACGTGTAAAAATGCATGTTAATTCAATCCACGCGGCTATGGAACTAAATCTAAAAATTTGAAAATTTCGACATCTTAGCCGGTTTAGATGTGTATATATGTGTAAAAATGCATGTTAATTCAATCCACCCGGCTGTGGAACGAAATCTAAAAATTTGAAAATTTGAACTTCTTAGCCGGTTCATACGTGTTTATACGTGAATATATGCATTTGAGTTTAATTCACCCGGCTATGGAACGGAATCAAAAAATTTGAAAAAGTGGACTTCTTAGCCTGTTTCTACGTCTTTATACGTGAAAAAAGCATTTAAATTCAAAGCACCCGGCTACGGTACGAAATCGAAAAATTTGAAAATTTTGACTTCTTATCTGGTTTATGTGTTAATACGTGTAAAAATGCTTGTTAATTCGATCCACCCGGCTATGGAACGAAATCAAAAAATTTGAAAATTTGGACATCTTAGCCTGATTCTACGTCTTTATACGTGAAAAAAGCATTTGAATTCAAAGCACGCGGCTATGGAACTAAATCTAAGAATTTGAAAATTTGGACTTCTTAGCCGGTTTATATGTGTACATACGTGTAAAAGTGAATGTTAATTCAATCCACCCGGCTATGGAACGAAATCTAAAAATTTGAAAGATTGGTCTTCTTAGCCGGTTTATATGTGTTTATACGAGAAAAAAAGCATTAGAATTCAAAGCACGCGGCTAATGAACAAAATCTAAAAATTTGAAAATTTGGAATTCTTAGCTGGTTTATGTGTGTATATACGAGTAAAAATGCTTGTTAATTCGATCCACCCGGCTATGGAACGAAAACAAAAAATTTGAAAATTTGGACTTCTTCGCCGGTTTATATGTGTTTATACGTGAAAAAAGCATTTGAATTCAATGCACCCGGCTAAGGAACAAAATCTAAAAATTTGAAAATTTGGAATTCTTAGCTGGTTTATGTGTGTATATACGTGTAAAAATGCTTGTTAATTCGATCCACCCGGCTATGGAACGAAATCTAAAAATTTGAAAATTTGAACTTCTTAGCCGGTTCATACGTGTTTATACGTGTAAATATCCATTTGAATTCAATTCACCTGTCTATGGAGCGGAATCTAAAAATTTGAAAATTTCGACATCTTAGCCGGTTTTGGTGTGTATATACGTGAAAATATGCATGTTAATTCAATCCACCCGGCTATGAAACGAAATCTAAAAATTTGAAAATTTCAACTTCTTAGCCGATTTATGTATTTTTAGAAGAGAAAAAAGCATTTGATTTCAAAGCACCCGGTTATGAAACGAAATCTAAAAATTTGAGAATTTGGTCTTCCTAGCTGGTTTATGTGTGTATATACGTGAAAAAAAGCATTTGAATTCAAAGCACCCGGTTATGGAACGAAATCTAAAAATTTGAAAATTTGGTCTTCCTAGCTGGTTTATGTGTGTATATACCTGAAAAAAAGCATTTGAATTCAAAGCACCCGGCTATGGAACGAAATATAAAAATTTTTAAATTTGGACTTCTTAGCCAGTTTATATGTGTTAATACGTTTAAAAATGCATGTTAATTCAATCCACCCGGCTATGAAACGAAATCTAAAAATTTGTAAATTGGGACTTCTTAGCCGGTTTATGCGTGTTTATACGTGTAAAAATGCAGGTTAATCCAATCCACCCGCCAATGGAGCGAAATCTAAAAATTTGAAAATTTCGACATCTTAGCCGGTTTAGGTGTGTATATATGTGTAAAAATGCATGTTAATTCAATCCACCCGGCTATGGAACGAAATCTAAAAATTTGAAAATTTGAACTTCTTAGCCTGTTTCTACGTCTTTATACGTGAAAAAAGCATTTGAATTCAAAGCACGCGGCTATGGAACTAAATCTAAGAATTTGAAAATTTGGACTTCTTAGCCGGTTTATATGTGTACATACGTGTAAAAGTGAATGTTAATTGAATCCACCCGGCTATGGAACGAAATCTAAAAATTTGAAAGATTGGTCTTCTTAGCCGGTTTATATGTGTTTATACGAGAAAAAAAGCACTAGAATTCAAAGCACGCGGCTAAGGAACAAAATCTAAAAATTTGAAAATTTGGAATTCTTAGCTGGTTTATGTGTGTATATACGTGTAAAAATGCTTGTTAATTCGATCCACCCGGCTATGGAACGAAAACAAAAAATTTGAAAATTTGGACTTCTTCGCCGGTTTATATGTGTTTATACGTGAAAAAAGCATTTGAATTCAATGCACCCGGCTAAGGAACAAAATCTAAAAATTTGAAAATTTGGAATTCTTAGCTGGTTTATGTGTGTATATACGTGTAAATGTGCTTGTTAATTCGATCCACCCGGCTATGGAACGAAATCTAAAAATTTGAAAATTTGAACTTCTTAGCCGGTTCATACGTGTTTATACGTGTAAATATCCATTTGAATTCAATTCACCTGTCTATGGAGCGGAATCTAAAAATTTGAAAATTTCGACATCTTAGCCGGTTTTGGTGTGTATATACGTGAAAATATGCATGTTAATTCAATCCACCCGGCTATGAAACGAAATCTAAAAATTTGAAAATTTCAACTTCTTAGCCGATTTATGTATTTTTATACGAGAAAAAAGCATTTGATTTCAAAGCACCCGGTTATGAAACGAAATCTAAAAATTTGAGAATTTGGTCTTCCTAGCTGGTTTATGTGTGTATATACGTGAAAAAAAGCATTTGAATTCAAAGCACCCGGTTATGGAACGAAATCTAAAAATTTGAAAATTTCGACTTCTTAGCCGGTTTATGTGTGTATATACGTGTAAAAATGCATGTTAATTCAAACCACCCGGCAATGGAACGAAATCTAAAAATTTGAAAATTTGAACTTCTTAGCCGGTTCATACGTGTTTATACGTGTAAATATCCATTTGAATTCAATTCACCTGTCTATGGAGCGGAATCTAAAAATTTGAAAATTTCGACATCTTACACGGTTTTGGTGTGTATATACGTGAAAATATGCATGTTAATTCAATCCACCCGGCTATGAAACGAAATCTAAAAATTTGAAAATTTCAACTTCTTAGCCGATTAATGTATTTTTATACGAGAAAAAAGCATTTGATTTCAAAGCACCCGGTTATGAAACGAAATCTAAAAATTTGAGAATTTGGTCTTCCTAGCTGGTTTATGTGTGTATATACGTGAAAAAAAGCATTTGAATTCAAAGCACCCGGTTATGGAACGAAATCTAAAAATTTGAAAATTTGGTCTTCCTAGCTGGTTTATGTGTGTATATACTTGAAAAAAAGCATTTGAATTCAAAGCACCCGGCTATGGAACGAAATCTAACAATTTGAAAATTTCAACTTCTTAGCCGGTTTATGTTTGTTTATACGAGAAAAAAACATTTGAATTCAAAGCACCCGATTATGGAACGAAATCTAAAAATTTGAAAATTTGGTCTTCCTAGCTGGTTTATGTGTGTATATACGTAAAAAAAAGCATTTGAATTCCAAGCACCCGGCTGTGGAAAGAAATCTAAAAATTTGAAAATTTCGACTTCTTAGCCGGTTTATGTGTGTATATACGTGTAAAAATGCATGTTAATTCAAACCACCCGGCAATGGAACGAAATCTAAAAATTTGAAATTTTGGACTTCTTAGCCGGTTAAGTGTGTATATACGTGTAAAAATGCATGTTAATTCCATCCACCCGGCTATGGAACGAAATCTAAAAATTTGAAAATTTGAACTTCTTAGCCGGTTCATACGTGTTTATACGTGAAAATATGCATTTGAATTCAATTCACCTGGCTATGGAGCGACATCTAAAAATTTGAAATTTTGGACTTCTTAGCCGGATAAGTGTGTATATACGTGTAAAAATGGATGTTAATTCAATCCACCCGGCTATGGAACGAAATCAAAAATTTGAAAATGTGGACTTCTTCGCCGGTTTATACGTGTTTGTACGTGAAAAAAGCATTTGAATTCAATGCACCCTGCTATGGAACGAAATCTAAAAATTTTTAAATTTGGACTTCTTAGCCAGTTTATATGTGTTAATACGTTTAAAAATGCATGTTAATTCAATCCACCCGGCTATGAAACGAAATCTAAAAATTTGTAAATTGGGACTTCTTAGCCGGTTTATGCGTGTTTATACGTGTAAAAATGCATGTTAATTCAATCCACGCGGCTATGGAACTAAATCTAAAAATTTGAAAATTTCGACATCTTAGCCTGTTTTGGTGTGTATATACGTGAAAATATGCATGTTAATTCAATCCACCCGGCTATGAAACGAAATCTAAAAATTTGAAAATTTCAACTTCTTAGCCGATTTATGTATTTTTATACGAGAAAAAAGCATTTGATTTCAAAGCACCCGGTTATGAAACGAAATCTAAAAATTTGAGAATTTGGTCTTCCTAGCTGGTTTATGTGTGTATATACGTGAAAAAAAGCATTTGAATTCAAAGCACCCGGTTATGGAACGAAATCTAAAAATTTGAAAATTTGGTCTTCCTAGCTGGTTTATGTGTGTATATACCTGAAAAAAAGCATTTGAATTCAAAGCACCCGGCTATGGAACGAAATATAAAATTTGAAAATTTCGATTTCTTTGCCGGTTTATGTGTTTATATACGTGTAAAAATGCAGGTTAATCCAATCCACCCGCCAATGGAACGAAATCTAAAAATTTGAAAAATGGCCTTCATTGCCGGTTTATGTGTGTATATACATGTAAAAATGCATGTTAATTCAATCCACCCGGCAATGTAACGAAATCTAAAAATTTGAAAATTTCGACTTCATAGCCGGTTTATGCGTGTATATACGTGAAATAAAGTATTTTAAATTCAAAGCACCCGGCTATGGAACGAAATCTAAAATTTGAAAATTTGGTCTTCCTAGTTGGTTTATGTGTGTATATACGTGAAATATTGCATGTTAACTCAATCCACCCGGCAACGGAACGAAATCTAAAAATTTGAAAATTTGGTTTTCCTAGCTGGTTTATGTGTGTATATACGTGAAATATTGCATGTTAACTCAATCCACCCGGCAACGGAACGAAATCTAAAAATTTGAAAATTTGGTCTTCCTAGCTGGTTTATGTGTGTATATACGTGAAATAAAGTATTTTAAATTCAAAGCACCCGGCTATGGAACGAAATCTAAAAATTTGAAAATTTGGTCTTCCTAGCTGGTTTATGTGTGTATATACGTGAAATATTGCATGTTAACTCAATCCATCCGGCAACGGAACGAAATCTAAAAATTTGAGAATTTGGTCTTCCTAGCTGGTTTATGTGTGTATATACGTGAAATATTGCATGTTAACTCAATCCACCCGGCAACGGAACGAAATCTAAAAATTTGAAAATTTGGTCTTCCTAGCTGGTTTATGTGTGTATATACGTGAAAAAAAGTATTTTAAATTCAAAGCACCAGGCTATGGAACGAAATCTAAAAATTTGAAAATTTCACATCTTAGCCGGTTTATGCGTGTATATACGTGAAAAAAAGCATTTGAATTCAAAGCACCCGGCTATGGAACGAAATATAAAAATTTGAAAATGTCGATTTCATAGCCGGTTTATGCCTGTATATACGTGTAATATTGCATGTTAACTCAATCCACCCGGCAACTGAACGAAATCTAAAAATTTGAAAATTTGGTCTTCCTAGCTGGTTTATGTGTGTATATACGTGAAATAAAGTATTTTAAATTCAAAGCACCCGGCTATGGAACGAAATCTAAAAATTTGAAAATTTGGTCTTCCTAGTTGGTTTATGTGTGTATATACGTGAAAAAAAGTATTTTAAATTCAAAGCACCCGGCTATGGAACGAAATCTAAAAATTTGAAAATTTCACATCTTAGCCGGTTTATGCGTGTATATACGTGAAAAAAAGCATTTGAATTCAAAGCACCCGGCTATGGAACGAAATATAAAAATTTGAAAATTTCGATTTCATAGCCAGTTTATGCCTGTATATACGTGTAATATTGCATGTTAACTCAATCCACCCGGCAACGGAACGAAATCTAAAAATTTGAAAATTTGGTCTTCCTAGCTGGTTTATGTGTGTATATACGTGAAAAAAAGTATTTTAAATTCAAAGCACCCGGCTATGGAACGAAATCTAAAAATTTGAAAATTTCACATCTTAGCTGGTTTATGTGTGTATATACGTGAAATAAAGTATTTTAAATTCAAAGCACCCGGCTATGGAACGAAATCTAAAAATTTGAAAATTTGGTCTTCCTAGCTGGTTTATGTGTGTATATACGTGAAATATTGCATGTTAACTCAATCCATCCGGCAACGGAACGAAATCTAAAAATTTGAGAATTTGGTCTTCCTAGCTGGTTTATGTGTGTATATACGTGAAATATTGCATGTTAACTCAATCCACCCGGCAACGGAACGAAATCGAAAAATTTGGTCTTTCTAGCTGGTTTATGTGTGTATATACTTGAAAAAAAGCATTTGAATTCAAAGCACCCGGCTATGGAACGAAATCTAACAATTTGAAAATTTCAACTTCTTAACCGGTTTATGTTTGTTTATACGAGAAAAAAACATTTGAATTCAAAGCACCCGATTATTGAACGAAATCTAAAAATTTGAAAATTTGGTCTTCCTAGCTGGTTTATGTGTGTATATACGTAAAAAAAAGCATTTGAATTCCAAGCACCCGGCTGTGGAAAGAAATCTAAAAATTTGAAAATTTCGACTTCTTAGCCGGTTTATGTGTGTATATACGTGTAAAAATGCATGTTAATTCAAACCACCCGGCAATGGAACGAAATCTAAAAATTTGAAATTTTGGACTTCTTAGCCGGTTAAGTGTGTATATACGTGTAAAAATGCATGTTAATTCCATCCACCCGGCTATGGAACGAAATCTAATAATTTGAAAATTTGAACTTCTTAGCCGGTTCATACGTGTTTATACGTGAAAATATGCATTTGAATTCAATTCACCTGGCTATGGAGCGACATCTAAAAATTTGAAATTTTGGACTTCTTAGCCGGATAAGTGTGTATATACGTGTAAAAATGGATGTTAATTCAATCCACCCGGCTATGGAACGAAATCAAAAATTTGAAAATGTGGACTTCTTCGCCGGTTTATACGTGTTTGTACGTGAAAAAAGCATTTGAATTCAATGCACCCTGCTATGGAACGAAATCTAAAAATTTTTAAATTTGGACTTCTTAGCCAGTTTATATGTGTTAATACGTTTAAAAATGCATGTTAATTCAATCCACCCGGCTATGAAACGAAATCCAAAAATTTGTAAATTGGGACTTCTTAGCCGGTTTATGCGTGTTTATACGTGTAAAAATGCATGTTAATTCAATCCACGCGGCTATGGAACTAAATCTAAAAATTTGAAAATTTCGACATCTTAGCCGGTTTAGATGTGTATATATGTGTAAAAATGCATGTTAATTCAATCCACCCGGCTATGGAACGAAATCTAAAAATTTGAAAATTTGAACTTCTTAGCCGGTTCATACGTGTTTACACGTGAATATATGCATTTGAGTTTAATTCACCCGGCTATGGAACGGAATCAAAAAATTTGAAAAAGTGGACTTCTTAGCCTGTTTCTACGTCTTTATACGTGAAAAAAGCATTTAAATTCAAAGCACCCGGCTACGGTACGAAATCGAAAAATTTGAAAATTTTGACTTCTTATCTGGTTTATGTGTTAATACGTGTAAAAATGCTTGTTAATTCGATCCACCCGGCTATGGAACGAAATCAAAAAATTTGAAAATTTGGACATCTTAGCCTGATTCTACGTCTTTATACGTGAAAAAAGCATTTGAATTCAAAGCACGCGGCTATGGAACTAAATCTAAGAATTTGAAAATTTGGACTTCTTAGCCGGTTTATATGTGTACATACGTGTAAAAGTGAATGTTAATTCAATCCACCCGGCTATGGAACGAAATCTAAAAATTTGAAAGATTGGTCTTCTTAGCCGGTTTATATGTGTTTATACGAGAAAAAAAGCATTAGAATTCAAAGCACGCGGCTAATGAACAAAATCTAAAAATTTGAAAATTTGGAATTCTTAGCTGGTTTATGTGTGTATATACGAGTAAAAATGCTTGTTAATTCGATCCACCCGGCTATGGAACGAAAACAAAAAATTTGAAAATTTGGACTTCTTCGCCGGTTTATATGTGTTTATACGTGAAAAAAGCATTTGAATTCAATGCACCCGGCTAAGGAACAAAATCTAAAAATTTGAAAATTTGGAATTCTTAGCTGGTTTATGTGTGTATATACGTGTAAAAATGCTTGTTAATTCGATCCACCCGGCTATGGAACGAAATCTAAAAATTTGAAAATTTGAACTTCTTAGCCGGTTCATACGTGTTTATACGTGTAAATATCCATTTGAATTCAATTCACCTGTCTATGGAGCGGAATCTAAAAATTTGAAAATTTCGACATCTTAGCCGGTTTTGGTGTGTATATACGTGAAAATATGCATGTTAATTCAATCCACCCGGCTATGAAACGAAATCTAAAAATTTGAAAATTTCAACTTCTTAGCCGATTTATGTATTTTTATACGAGAAAAAAGCATTTGATTTCAAAGCACCCGGTTATGAAACGAAATCTAAAAATTTGAGAATTTGGTCTTCCTAGCTGGTTTATGTGTGTATATACGTGAAAAAAAGCATTTGAATTCAAAGCACCCGGTTATGGAACGAAATCTAAAAATTTGAAAATTTGGTCTTCCTAGCTGGTTTATGTGTGTATATACCTGAAAAAAAGCATTTGAATTCAAAGCACCCGGCTATGGAACGAAATATAAAATTTGAAAATTTCGATTTCTTTGCCGGTTTATGTGTTTATATACGTGTAAAAATGCAGGTTAATCCAATCCACCCGCCAATGGAACGATATCTAATAATTTGAAAAATGGCCTTCTTTGCCGGTTTATGTGTGTATATACATGTAAAAATGCATGTTAATTCAATCCACCCGGCAATGTAACGAAATCTAAAAATTTGAAAATTTCGACTTCATAGCCGGTTTATGCGTGTATATACGTGAAATAAAGTATTTTAAATTCAAAGCACCCGGCTATGGAACGAAATCTAAAAATTTGAAAATTTGGTCTTCCTAGTTGGTTTATGTGTGTATATACGTGAAATATTGCATGTTAACTCAATCCACCCGGCAACGGAACGAAATCTAAAAATTTGAAAATTTGGTCTTCCTAGCTGGTTTATGTGTGTATATACGTGAAATAAAGTATTTTAAATTCAAAGCACCCGGCTATGGAACGAAATCTAAAAATTTGAAAATTTGGTCTTCCTAGCTGGTTTATGTATGTATATACGTGAAATATTGCATGTTAACTCAATCCATCCGGCAACGGAACGAAATCTAAAAATTTGAGAATTTGGTCTTCCTAGCTGGTTTATGTGTGTATATACGTGAAATATTGCATGTTAACTCAATCCACCCGGCAACGGAACGAAATCTAAAAATTTGAAAATTTGGTCTTCCTAGCTGGTTTATGTGTGTATATACGTGAAAAAAAGTATTTTAAATTCAAAGCAACCGGCTATGGAACGAAATCTAAAAATTTGAAAATTTCACATCTTAGCCGGTTTATGCGTGTATATACGTGAAAAAAAGCATTTGAATTCAAAGCACCCGGCTATGGAACGAAATATAAAAATTTGAAAATTTCGATTTCATAGCCGGTTTATGCCTGTATATACGTGTAATATTGCATGTTAACTCAATCCACCCGGCAACGGAACGAAATCTAAAAATTTGAAAATTTGGTCTTCCTAGCTGGTTTATGTGTGTATATACGTGAAATAAAGTATTTTAAATTCAAAGCACCCGGCTATGGAACGAAATCTAAAATTTGAAAATTTGGTCTTCCTAGTGGTTTATGTGTGTATATACGTGAAAAAAAGTATTTTAAATTCAAAGCACCCGGCTATGGAACGAAATCTAAAAATTTGAAAATTTCACATCTTAGCCGGTTTATGCGTGTATATACGTGAAAAAAAGCATTTGAATTCAAAGCACCCGGCTATGGAACGAAATCTAAAAATTTGAAAATTTCGATTTCATTGCCGGTTTATGCCTGTATATACGTGTAATATTGCATGTTAACTCAATCCACCCGGCAACGGAACGAAATCTAAAAATTTGAAATTTGGTCTTCCTAGCTGGTTTATGTGTGTATATACGTGAAATAAAGTATTTTAAATTCAAAGCACCCGGCTATGGAACGAAATCTAAAAATTTGAAAATTTGGTCTTCCTAGTTGGTTTATGTGTGTATATACGTGAAAAAAAGTATTTTAAATTCAAAGCACCCGGCTATGGAACGAAATCTAAAAATTTGAAAATTTGGTCTTCCTAGCTGGTTTATTTGTGTATATACGTGAAATATTGCATGTAACTCAATCCATCCGGCAACGGAACGAAATCTAAAAATTTGAGAATTTGGTCTTCCTAGCTGGTTTATGTGTGTATATACGTGAAATATTGCATGTTAACTCAATCCACCCGGCAACGGAACGAAATCGAAAAATTTGAAAATTTGGTCTTTCTAGCTGGTTTATGTGTGTATATACTTGAAAAAAAGCATTTGAATTCAAAGCACCCGGCTATGGAACGAAATCTAACAATTTGAAAATTTCAACTTCTTAACCGGTTTATGTTTGTTTATACGAGAAAAAAACATTTGAATTCAAAGCACCCGATTATGGAACGAAATCTAAAAATTTGAAAATTTGGTCTTCCTAGCTGGTTTATGTGTGTATATACGTAAAAAAAGCATTTGAATTCCAAGCACCCGGCTGGGAAAGAAATCTAAAAATTTGAAAATTTCGACTTCTTAGCCGGTTTATGTGTGTATATACGTGTAAAATGCATGTTAATTCAAACCACCGGCAATGGAACGAAATCTAAAAATTTGAAATTTGGACTTCTTAGCCGGTTAAGTGTGTATATACGTGTAAAAATGCATGTTAATTCAAAGCACCCGGCTATGGAACGAAATCTAACAATTTGAAAATTTCAACTTCTTAACCGGTTTATGTTTGTTTATACGAGAAAAAAACATTTGAATTCAAAGCACCCGATTATGGAACGAAATCTAAAATTTGAAAATTTGGTCTTCCTAGCTGGTTTATGTGTGTATATACGTAAAAAAAAGCATTTGAATTCAAGCACCCGGCTGTGGAAAGAAATCTAAAAATTTGAAAATTTCGACTTCTTAGCCGGTTTATGTGTGTATATACGTGTAAAAATGCATGTTAATTCAAACCACCCGGCAATGGAACGAAATCTAAAAATTTGAAATTTTGGACTTCTTAGCCGGTTAAGTGTGTATATACGTGTAAAAATGCATGTTAATTCCATCCACCCGGCTATGGAACGAAATCTAATAATTTGAAAATTTGAACTTCTTAGCCGGTTCATACGTGTTTATACGTGAAAATATGCATTTGAATTCAATTCACCTGGCTATGGAGCGACATCTAAAAATTTGAAATTTTGGACTTCTTAGCCGGATAAGTGTGTATATACGTGTAAAAATGGATGTTAATTCAATCCACCCGGCTATGGAACGAAATCAAAAATTTGAAAATGTGGACTTCTTCGCCGGTTTATACGTGTTTGTACGTGAAAAAAGCATTTGAATTCAATGCACCCTGCTATGGAACGAAATCTAAAAATTTTTAAATTTGGACTTCTTAGCCAGTTTATATGTGTTAATACGTTTAAAAATGCATGTTAATTCAATCCACCCGGCTATGAAACGAAATCCAAAAATTTGTAAATTGGGACTTCTTAGCCGGTTTATGCGTGTTTATACGTGTAAAAATGCATGTTAATTCAATCCACGCGGCTATGGAACTAAATCTAAAAATTTGAAAATTTCGACATCTTAGCCGGTTTAGATGTGTATATGTGTAAAAATGCATGTTAATTCAATCCACCCGGCTATGGAACGAAATCTAAAAATTTGAAAATTTGAACTTCTTAGCCGGTTCATGCGTGTTTATACGTGAATATATGCATTTGAGTTTAATTCACCCGGCTATGGAACGGAATCAAAAAATTTGAAAAAGTGGACTTCTTAGCCTGTTTCTACGTCTTTATACGTGAAAAAGCATTTAAATTCAAAGCACCCGGCTACGGTACGAAATCGAAAAATTTGAAAATTTTGACTTCTTATCTGGTTTATGTGTTAATACGTGTAAAAATGCTTGTTAATTCGATCCACCCGGCTATGGAACGAAATCAAAAAATTTGAAAATTTGGACATCTTAGCCTGATTCTACGTCTTTATACGTGAAAAAAGCATTTGAATTCAAAGCACGCGGCTATGGAACTAAATCTAAGAATTTGAAAATTTGGACTTCTTAGCCGGTTTATATGTGTACATACGTGTAAAAGTGAATGTTAATTCAATCCACCCGGCTATGGAACGAAATCTAAAAATTTGAAAGATTGGTCTTCTTAGCCGGTTTATATGTGTTTATACGAGAAAAAAAGCATTAGAATTCAAAGCACGCGGCTAATGAACAAAATCTAAAAATTTGAAAATTTGGAATTCTTAGCTGGTTTATGTGTGTATATACGAGTAAAAATGCTTGTTAATTCGATCCACCCGGCTATGGAACGAAAACAAAAAATTTGAAAATTTGGACTTCTTCGCCGGTTTATGTGTTTATACGTGAAAAAAGCATTTGAATTCAATGCACCCGGCTAAGGAACAAAATCTAAAAATATGAAAATTTGGAATTCTTAGCTGGTTTATGTGTGTATATACGTGTAAAAATGCTTGTTAATTCGATCCACCCGGCTATGGAACGAAATCTAAAAATTTGAAAATTTGAACTTCTTAGCCGGTTCATACGTGTTTATACGTGTAAATATCCATTTGAATTCAATTCACCTGTCTATGGAGCGGAATCTAAAAATTTGAAAATTTCGACATCTTAGCCGGTTTTGGTGTGTATATACGTGAAAATATGCATGTTAATTCAATCCACCCGGCTATGAAACGAAATCTAAAAATTTGAAAATTTCAACTTCTTAGCCGATTTATGTATTTTTATACGAGAAAAAAGCATTTGATTTCAAAGCACCCGGTTATGAAACGAAATCTAAAAATTTGAGAATTTGGTCTTCCTAGCTGGTTTATGTGTGTATATACGTGAAAAAAAGCATTTGAATTCAAAGCACCCGGTTATGGAACGAAATCTAAAAATTTGAAAATTTGGTCTTCCTAGCTGGTTTATGTGTGTATATACCTGAAAAAAAGCATTTGAATTCAAAGCACCCGGATATGGAACGAAATATAAAAATTTTTAAATTTGGACTTCTTAGCCAGTTTATATGTGTTAATACGTTTAAAAATGCATGTTAATTCAATCCACCCGGCTATGAAACGAAATCTAAAAATTTGTAAATTGGGACTTCTTAGCCGGTTTATGCGTGTTTATACGTGTAAAAATGCAGGTTAATCCAATCCACCCGCCAATGGAACGAAATCTAAAAATTTGAAAAATGGCCTTCTTTGCCGGTTTATGTGTGTATATACATGTAAAAATGCATGTTAATTCAATCCACCCGGCAATGTAACGAAATCTAAAAATTTGAAAATTTCGACTTCATAGCCGGTTTATGCGTGTATATACGTGTAATATTTCATGTTAACTCAATCCATCCGGCAACGGAACGAAATCGAAAAATTTAAAAATTTGGTCTTCCTAGCTGGTTTATGTGTGTATATACGTGAAATATTGCATGTTAACTCAATCCACCCGGCAACGGAACGAAATCTAAAATTTGAAAATTTGGTCTTCCTAGCTGGTTTATGTGTGTATATACGTGAAATAAAGTATTTTAAATTGAAAGCACCCGGCTATGGAACGAAATCTAAAAATTTGAAAATTTGGTCTTCCTAGTTGGTTTATGTGTGTATATACGTGAAAAAAAGTATTTTAAATTCAAAGCACCCGGCTATGGAACGAAATCTAAAAATTTGAAAATTTCACATCTTAGCCGGTTTATGCGTGTATATACGTGAAAAAAAGCATTTGAATTCAAAGTACCCGGCTATGGAACGAAATATAAAAATTTGAAAATTTCGATTTCATAGCCGGTTTATGCCTGTATATACGTGTAATATTGCATGTTAACTCAATCCACCCGGCAGAGGAACGAAATCGAAAAATTTGAAAATTTGGTCTTTCTAGCTGGTTTATGTGTGTATATACTTGAAAAAAAGCATTTGAATTCAAAGCACCCGGCTATGGAACGAAATCTAACAATTTGAAAATTTCAACTTCTTAGCCGGTTTATGTTTGTTTATACGAGAAAAAAACATTTGAATTCAAAGCACCCGATTATGGAACGAAATCTAAAAATTTGAAAATTTGGTCTTCCTAGCTGGTTTATGTGTGTATATACGTAAAAAAAAGCATTTGAATTCCAAGCACCCGGCTGTGGAAAGAAATCTAAAAATTTGAAAATTTCGACTTCTTAGCCGGTTTATGTGTGTATATACGTGTAAAAATGCATGTTAATTCAAACCACCCGGCAATGGAACGAAATCTAAAAATTTGAAATTTTGGACTTCTTAGGCGGATAAGTGTGTATATACGTGTAAAAATGGATGTTAATTCAATCCACCCGGCTATGGAACGAAATCAAAAATTTGAAAATGTGGACTTCTTCGCCGGTTTATACGTGTTTGTACGTGAAAAAAGCATTTGAATTCAATGCACCCTGCTATGGAACGAAATCTAAAAATTTTTAAATTTGGACTTCTTAGCCAGTTTATATGTGTTAATACGTTTAAAAATGCATGTTAATTCAATCCACCCGGCTATGAAACGAAATCTAAAAATTTGTAAATTGGGACTTCTTAGCCGGTTTATGCGTGTTTATACGTGTAAAAATGCATGTTAATTCAATCCACGCGGCTATGGAACTAAATCTAAAAATTTGAAAATTTCGACATCTTAGCCGGTTTAGATGTGTATATATGTGTAAAAATGCATGTTAATTCAATCCACCCGGCTATGGAACGAAATCTAAAAATTTGAAAATTTGAACTTCTTAGCCGGTTCATACGTGTTTATACGTGAATATATGCATTTGAGTTTAATTCACCCGGCTATGGAACGGAATCAAAAAATTTGAAAAAGTGGACTTCTTAGCCTGTTTCTACGTCTTTATACGTGAAAAAAGCATTTAAATTCAAAGCACCCGGCTACGGTACGAAATCGAAAAATTTGAAAATTTTGACCTCTTATCTGGTTTATGTGTTAATACGTGTAAAAATGCTTGTTAATACGATCCACCCGGCTATGGAATGAAATCAAAAAATTTGAAAATTTGGACATCTTAGCCTGATTCTACGTCTTTATACGTGAAAAAAGCATTTGAATACAAAGCACCCGGCTATGGAACGAAATCTAAAAATTTGAAAGATTGGTCTTCTTAGCCGGTTTATATGTGTTTATACGAGAAAAAAAGCATTAGAATTCAAAGCACGCGGCTAATGAACAAAATCTAAAAATTTGAAAATTTGGAATTCTTAGCTGGTTTATGTGTGTATATACGAGTAAAAATGCTTGTTAATTCGATCCACCCGGCTATGGAACGAAAACAAAAAATTTGAAAATTTGGACTTCTTCGCCGGTTTATATGTGTTTATACGTGAAAAAAGCATTTGAATTCAATGCATCCGGCTAAGGAACAAAATCTAAAATTTGAAAATTTGGAATTCTTAGCTGGTTTATGTGTGTATATACGTGTAAAAATGCTTGTTAATTCGATCCACCCGGCTATGGAACGAAATCTAAAAATTTGAAAATTTGAACTTCTTAGCCGGTTCATACGTGTTTATACGTGTAAATATCCATTTGAATTCAATTCACCTGTCTATGGAGCGGAATCTAAAAATTTGAAAATTTCGACATCTTAGCCTGTTTTGGTGTGTATATACGTGAAAATATGCATGTTAATTCAATCCACCCGGCTATGAAACGAAATCTAAAAATTTGAAAATTTCTACTTCTTAGCCGATTTATGTATTTTTATACGAGAAAAAAGCATTTGATTTCAAAGCACCCGGTTATGAAACGAAATCTAAAAATTTGAGAATTTGGTCTTCCTAGCTGGTTTATGTGTGTATATACGTGAAAAAAAGCATTTGAATTCAAAGCACCCGGTTATGGAACGAAATCTAAAAATTTGAAAATTTGATCTTCCTAGCTGGTTTATGTGTGTATATACCTGAAAAAAAGCATTTGAATTCAAAGCACCCGGCTATGGAACGAAATATAAAAATTTTTAAATTTGGACTTCTTAGCCAGTTTATATGTGTTAATACGTTTAAAAATGCATGTTAATTCAATCCACCCGGCTATGGAACGAAATCTAAAAATTTGTAAATTGGGACTTCTTAGCCGGTTTATGCGTGTTTATACGTGTAAAAATGCATGTTAATTCAATCCACGCGGCTATGGAACTAAATCAAAAATTTGAAAATTTCGACATCTTAGCCGGTTTAGGTGTGTATATATGTGTAAAAATGCATGTTAATTCAATCCACCCGGCTATGGAACGAAATCTAAAAATTTGAAAATTTGAACTTCTTAGCCGGTTCATACGTGTTTATACGTGAATATATGCATTTGAGTTTAATTCACCCGGCTATGGAACGGAATCAAAAAATTTGAAAAAGTGGACTTCTTAGACTGTTTCTACGTCTTTATACGTGAAAAAAGCATTTAAATTCAAAGCACCCGGCTACGGTACGAAATCGAAAAATTTGAAAATTTTGATTTCTTATCTGGTTTATGTGATAATACGTGTAAAAATGCTTGTTAATTCGATCCACCCGGCTATGGAACGAAATCAAAAAATTTGAAAATTTGGACATCTTAGCCTGATTCTACGTCTTTATACGTGAAAAAAGCATTTGAATTCAAAGCACGCGGCTATGGAACTAAATCTAAGAATTTGAAAATTTGGACTTCTTAGCCGGTTTATATGTGTACATACGTGTAAAAGTGAATGTTAATTCAATCCACCCGGCTATGGAACGAAATCTAAAAATTTGAAAGATTGGTCTTCTTAGCCGGTTTATATGTGTTTATACGAGAAAAAAAGCATTAGAATTCAAAGCACGCGGCTAATGAACAAAATCTAAAAATTTGAAAATTTGGAATTCTTAGCTGGTTTATGTGTGTATATACGAGTAAAAATGCTTGTTAATTCGATCCACCCGGCTATGGAACGAAAACAAAAAATTTGAAAATTTGGACTTCTTCGCCGGTTTATATGTGTTTATACGTGAAAAAAGCATTTGAATTCAATGCATCCGGCTAAGGAACAAAATCTAAAAATTTGAAAATTTGGAATTCTTAGCTGGTTTATGTGTGTATATACGTGTAAAAATGCTTGTTAATTCGATCCACCCGGCTATGGAACGAAATCTAAAAATTTGAAAATTTGAACTTCTTAGCCGGTTCATACGTGTTTATACGTGTAAATATCCATTTGAATTCAATTCACCTGTCTATGGAGCGGAATCTAAAAATTTGAAAATTTCGACATCTTAGCCGGTTTTGGTGTGTATATACGTGAAAATATGCATGTTAATTCAATCCACCCGGCTATGAAACGAAATCTAAAAATTTGAAAATTTCAACTTCTTAGCCGATTTATGTATTTTTATACGAGAAAAAAGCATTTGATTTCAAAGCACCCGGTTATGAAACGAAATCTAAAAATTTGAAAATTTGGTCTTCCTAGCTGGTTTATGTGTGTGTATACCTGAAAAAAAGCATTTGAATTCAAAGCACTCGGCTATGGATAGAAATATAAAAATTTGAAAATTTCGATTTCTTTGCCGGTTTATGTGTTTATATACGTGTAAAAATGCAGGTTAATCCAATCCACCCGCCAATGGAACGAAATCTAAAAATTTGAAAAATGGCCTTCTTTGCCGGTTTATGTGTGTATATACATGTAAAAATGCATGTTAATTCAATCCACCCGGCAATGTAACGAAATCTAAAAATTTGAAAATTTCGACTTCATAGCCGGTTTATGCGTGTATATACGTGTAATATTTCATGTTAACTCAATCCATCCGGCAACGGAACGAAATCGAAAAATTTAAAAATTTGGTCTTCCTAGCTGGTTTATGTGTGTATATACGTGAAATATTGCATGTTAACTCAATCCACCCGGCAACGGAACGAAATCTAAAAATTTGAAAATTTGGTCTTCCTAGCTGGTTTATGTGTGTATATACGTGAAATAAAGTATTTTAAATTGAAAGCACCCGGCTATGGAACGAAATCTAAAAATTTGAAAATTTGGTCTTCCTAGTTGGTTTATGTGTGTATATACGTGAAAAAAAGTATTTTAAATTCAAAGCACCCGGCTATGGAACGAAATCTAAAAATTTGAAAATTTCACATCTTAGCCGGTTTATGCGTGTATATACGTGAAAAAAAGCATTTGAATTCAAAGCACCCGGCTATGGAACGAAATATAAAAATTTGAAAATTTCGATTTCATAGCCGGTTTATGCCTGTATATACGTGTAATATTGCATGTTAACTCAATCCACCCGGCAACGGAACGAAATCTAAAAATTTGAAAGATTGGTCTTCTTAGCCGGTTTATATGTGTTTATACGAGAAAAAAAGCATTAGAATTCAAAGCACGCGGCTAATGAACAAAATCTAAAAATTTGAAAATTTGGAATTCTTAGCTGGTTTATGTGTGTATATACGAGTAAAAATGCTTGTTAATTCGATCCACCCGGCTATGGAACGAAAACAAAAAATTTGAAAATTTGGACTTCTTCGCCGGTTTATATGTGTTTATACGTGAAAAAAGCATTTGAATTCAATGCATCCGGCTAAGGAACAAAATCTAAAAATTTGAAAATTTGGAATTCTTAGCTGGTTTATGTGTTAATACGTGTAAAAATGCTTGTTAATTCGATCCACCCGGCTATGGAACGAAATCAAAAAATTTGAAAATTTGGACTTCTTAGCCTGTTTCTACGTCTTTATACGTGAAAAGAAGCATTTGAATTTAATCCACCCGGCTATGGAACGATATCTAAAAATTTTAAATTTCGACTTATTAGCCGGTCTGGGTGTGTATATACGTGTAAAAATGCATGTTAATTCAATCCCCCCGCTTATGGAACGAAATCAAAAAATTTGAAAATGTGGACTTTTTCGCAGGTTTATACGCGTTTATACGTGAAAATATGCATTTGAATTCAAAGCACCCGGCTATGGAACGAAATCTAAAAATTTGAAATTTTCGACTTCTTAGCCGGTTCATGCGTGTATGTACGTGTAAAAATGCATGTTAATTCAATCCACCCGGCTATGGAACGAAATGTAAAAATTTGAAAATTTGGACTTCTTAACCGGTTTATATGTGTATATACGTGTAAAAATGCATGTTAATTCAATCCACCCGGCTATGGAACGAAATGTAAAAATTTGAAAATTTGAACTTCTTAGCCGGTTCATACGTGTTTAAACGTGAAAATATGCATTTGAATTCAATTCACCTGGCTATGGAGCGAAATCTAAAAATTTGAAATTTTGGACTTCTTAGCCGGTTTTTATGTGTTTATGCGAGAAAAAAAGCATTAGAATTCATAGCACGCGGCTATGGTACGATATCTAAAAATTTGAAAATTTTGACTTCTTATCTGGTTTATGTGTGTACATACGTGTAAAATTGTATGTTAATTCAATGCACCCGGCTATGGAACGAAATAAAAAAATTTGAAAGATTGGACTACTTAGCCGGTTTATGCGTGTTAATACGTGTAAAAATGCATGTACATTGTATCGACGCGGCTATGGAACTAAATCTAAAAATTTGAAAATTAGGACTTCTTAACCGGTTTATATGTGTATATACGTGTAAAAATGCATGTTAATTCAATCCACCCGGCTATGGAACGAAATGTAAAAATTTGAAAATTTGCAATTCTTAGCTGGTTCATACGTGTTTATACGTGAAAATATGCATTTGAATTCAATTCACCTGGCTATGGAGCGAAATCTAAAAATTTGAAATTTTGGACTTCTTTGCCGTTTAAGTGTGTATATACGTGTAAAAATGCATGGTAATTCAATCCACCCGGCTATGGAACGAAATCAAAAAATTTGAAAATTTTGACTTCTTAGCCGGTTTATACGTAGTTATACGTGAAAAAGTGAATGTTAATTCAATCCACCCGGCTATGGAACGAAATCTAAAAATTTGAAAATTTGAACTTCTTAGCCGGTTCATACGTGTTTATACGTGTAAATATCCATTTGAATTCAATTCACCTGTCTATGGAGCGGAATCTAAAAATGTGAAAAATTGGGCGTCTTAGCCGGTTTATATGTGTTTCTACGAGAAAAAAAGCATTAGAATTCAAAGCACGCGGCTATGGTACGAAATCTAAAAATTTGAAAATTTTGACGTCTTCGCCGGTTTATACGTTTTTATACGTGAAAAAAGCATTAGAAATCAAAGCACCCGGCTATGGAACGAAATCTAAAAATTTGAAAATTTCACATCTTAGCCGGTTTATGCGTGTATATACGTGAAAAAAAGCATTTGAATTCAAGTACCCGGCTATGGAACGAAATCTAAAAATTTGAAAATTTCGATTTCATAGCCGGTTTATGCCTGTATATACGTGTAATATTGCATGTTAACTCAATCCACCCGGCAACGGAACGAAATCTAAAAATTTGAAAATTTGGTCTTCCTAGCTGGTTTATGTGTGTATATACGTGAAATAAAGTATTTTAAATTCAAAGCACCCGGCTATGGAACGAAATCTAAAAATTTGAAAATTTGGTCTTCCTAGTTGGTTTATGTGTGTATATACGTGAAAAAAAGTATTTTAAATTCAAAGCACCCGGCTATGGAACGAAATCTAAAAATTTGAAAATTTCACATCTTAGCTGGTTTATGTGTGTATATACGTGAAATAAAGTATTTTAAATTCAAAGCACCCGGCTATGGAACGAAATCTAAAAATTTGAAAATTTGGTCTTCCTAGCTGGTTTATGTGTGTATATACGTGAAATATTGCATGTTAACTCAATCCATCCGGCAACGGAACGAAATCTAAAAATTTGAGAATTTGGTCTTCCTAGCTGGTTTATGTGTGTATATACTTGAAAAAAAGCATTTAAATTCAAAGCACCCGGCTATGGAACGAAATCTAACAATTTGAAAATTTCAACTTCTTAACCGGTTTATGTTTGTTTATACGAGAAAAAAACATTTGAATTCAAAGCACCCGATTATGGAACGAAATCTAAAAAATTGAAAATTTGGTCTTCCTAGCTGGTTTATGTGTGTATATACGTAAAAAAAAGCATTTGAATTCCAAGCACCCGGCTGTGGAAAGAAATCTAAAAATTTGAAAATTTCGACTTCTTAGCCGGTTTATGTGTGTATATACGTGTAAAAATGCATGTTAATTCAAACCACCCGGCAATGGAACGAAATCTAAAAATTTGAAATTTTGGACTTCTTAGCCGGTTAAGTGTGTATATACGTGTAAAAATGCATGTTAATTCCATCCACCCGGCTATGGAACGAAATCTAATAATTTGAAAATTTGAACTTCTTAGCCGGTTCATACGTGTTTATACGTGAAAATATGCATTTGAATTCAATTCACCTGGCTATGGAGCGACATCTAAAAATTTGAAATTTTGGACTTCTTAGCCGGATAAGTGTGTATATACGTGTAAAAATGGATGTTAATTCAATCCACCCGGCTATGGAACGAAATCAAAAATTTGAAAATGTGGACTTCTTCGCCGGTTTATACGTGTTTGTACGTGAAAAAAGCATTTGAATTCAATGCACCCTGCTATGGAACGAAATCTAAAAATTTTTAAATATGGACTTCTTAGCCAGTTTATATGTGTTAATACGTTTAAAAATGCATGTTAATTCAATCCACCCGGCTATGAAACGAAATCCAAAAATTTGTAAATTGGGACTTCTTAGCCGGTTTATGCGTGTTTATACGTGTAAAAATGCATGTTAATTCAATCCACGCGGCTATGGAACTAAATCTAAAGATTTGAAAATTTCGACATCTTAGCCGGTTTAGATGTGTATATATGTGTAAAAATGCATGTTAATTCAATCCACCCGGCTATGGAACGAAATCTAAAAATTTGAAAATTTGAACTTCTTAGCCGGTTCATACGTGTTTATACGTGAATATATGCATTTGAGTTTAATTCACCCGGCTATGGAACGAAATCTAAAAATTTGAAAATTTGAACTTCTTAGCCGGTTCATACGTGTTTATACGTGTAAATATCCATTTGAATTCAATTCACCTGTCTATGGAGCGGAATCTAAAAATTTGAAAATTTCGACATCTTAGCCGGTTTTGGTGTGTATATACGTGAAAATATGCATGTTAATTCAATCCACCCGGCTATGAAACGAAATCTAAAAATTTGAAAATTTCAACTTCTTAGCCGATTTATGTATTTTTATACGAGAAAAAAGCATTTGATTTCAAAGCACCCGGTTATGAAACGAAATCTAAAAATTTGAAAATTTGGTCTTCCTAGCTGGTTTATGTGTGTATATACCTGAAAAAAAGCATTTGAATTCAAAGCACCCGGCTATGGAACGAAATATAAAAATTTTTAAATTTGGACTTCTTAGCCAGTTTATATGTGTTAATACGTTTAAAAATGCATGTTAATTCAATCCACCCGGCTATGAAACGAAATCTAAAAATTTGTAAATTGGGACTTCTTAGCCGGTTTATGCGTGTATATACGTGTAAAAATGCATGTTAATTCAATCCACGCGGCTATGGAACTAAATCTAAAAATTTGAAAATTTCGATTTCATAGCCGGTTTATGCCTGTATATACGTGTAATATTGCATGTTAACTCAATCCACCCGGCAACGGAACGAAATCTAAAAATTTGAAAATTTGGTCTTCCTAGCTGGTTTATGTGTGTATATACGTGAAATAAAGTATTTTAAATTCAAAGCACCCGGCTATGGAACGAAATCTAAAAATTTGAAAATTTGGTCTTCCTAGTTGGTTTATGTGTGTATATACGTGAAAAAAAGTATTTTAAATTCAAAGCACCCGGCTATGGAACGAAATCTAAAAATTTGAAAATTTCACATCTTAGCTGGTTTATGTGTGTATATACGTGAAATAAAGTATTTTAAATTCAAAGCACCCGGCTATGGAACGAAATCTAAAAATTTGAAAATTTGGTCTTCCTAGCTGGTTTATGTGTGTATATACGTGAAATATTGCATGTTAACTCAATCCATCCGGCAACGGAACGAAATCTAAAAATTTGAGAATTTGGTCTTCCTAGCTGGTTTATGTGTGTATATACGTGAAATATTGCATGTTAACTCAATCCACCCGGCAACGGAACGAAATCGAAAAATTTGAAAATTTGGTCTTTCTAGCTGGTTTATGTGTGTATATACTTGAAAAAAAGCATTTGAATTCAAAGCACCCGGCTATGGAACGAAATCTAACAATTTGAAAATTTCAACTTCTTAACCGGTTTATGTTTGTTTATACGAGAAAAAAACATTTGAATTCAAAGCACCCGATTATGGAACGAAATCTAAAAATTGAAAATTTCGTCTTCCTAGCTGGTTTATGTGTGTATATACGTAAAAAAAAGCATTTGAATTCCAAGCACCCGGCTGTGGAAAGAAATCTAAAAATTTGAAAATTTCGACTTCTTAGCCGGTTTATGTGTGTATATACGTGTAAAAATGCATGTTAATTCAAACCACCCGGCAATGGAACGAAATCTAAAAATTTGAAATTTTGGACTTCTTAGCCGGTTAAGTGTGTATATACGTGTAAAAATGCATGTTAATTCCATCCACCCGGCTATGGAACGAAATCTAATAATTTGAAAATTTGAACTTCTTAGCCGGTTCATACGTGTTTATACGTGAAAATATGCATTTGAATTCAATTCACCTGGCTATGGAGCGACATCTAAAAATTTGAAATTTTGGACTTCTTAGCCGGATAAGTGTGTATATACGTGTAAAAATGGATGTTAATTCAATCCACCCGGCTATGGAACGAAATCAAAAATTTGAAAATGTGGACTTCTTCGCCGGTTTATACGTGTTTGTACGTGAAAAAAGCATTTGAATTCAATGCACCCTGCTATGGAACGAAATCTAAAAATTTTTAAATTTGGACTTCTTAGCCAGTTTATATGTGTTAATACGTTTAAAAATGCATGTTAATTCAATCCACCCGGCTATGAAACGAAATCCAAAAATTTGTAAATTGGGACTTCTTAGCCGGTTTATGCGTGTTTATACGTGTAAATATCCATTTGAATTCAATTCACCTGTCTATGGAGCGGAATCTAAAAATTTGAAAATTTCGACATCTTAGCCGGTTTTGGTGTGTATATACGTGAAAATATGCATGTTAATTCAATCCACCCGGCTATGAAACGAAATCTAAAAATTTGAAATTTTCAACTTCTTAGCCGGTTCATACGTGTTTATACGTGAAAAAAGCATTTGAATTCAATGCACCCTGCTATGGAACGAAATCTAAAAATTTTTAAATATGGACTTCTTAGCCAGTTTATATGTGTTAATACGTTTAAAAATGCATGTTAATTCAATCCACCCGGCTATGAAACGAAATCCAAAAATTTGTAAATTGGGACTTCTTAGCCGGTTTATGCGTGTTTATACGTGTAAAAATGCATGTTAATTCAATCCACGCGGCTATGGAACTAAATCTAAAGATTTGAAAATTTCGACATCTTAGCCGGTTTAGATGTGTATATATGTGTAAAAATGCATGTTAATTCAATCCACCCGGCTATGGAACGAAATCTAAAAATTTGAAAATTTGAACTTCTTAGCCGGTTCATACGTGTTTATACGTGAATATATGCATTTGAGTTTAATTCACCCGGCTATGGAACGAAATCTAAAAATTTGAAAATTTGAACTTCTTAGCCGGTTCATACGTGTTTATACGTGTAAATATCCATTTGAATTCAATTCACCTGTCTATGGAGCGGAATCTAAAAATTTGAAAATTTCGACATCTTAGCCGGTTTTGGTGTGTATATACGTGAAAATATGCATGTTAATTCAATCCACCCGGCTATGGAACGAAATCTAAAAATTTGAAAATTTGAACTTCTTAGCCGGTTCATACGTGTTTATACGTGAATATATGCATTTGAGTTTAATTCACCCGGCTATGGAACGAAATCTAAAAATTTGAAAATTTGAACTTCTTAGCCGGTTTATACGTGTTTGTACGTGAAAAAAGCATTTGAATTCAATGCACCCTGCTATGGAACGAAATCTAAAAATTTTTAAATTTGGACTTCTTAGCCGGTTTATGCGTGTTTATACGTGTAAAAATGCATGTTAATTCAAACCACCCGGCAATGGAACGAAATCTAAAAATTTGAAATTTTGGACTTCTTAGCCGGTTAAGTGTGTATATACGTGTAAAAATGCATGTTAATTCCATCCACCCGGCTATGGAACGAAATCTAAAAATTTGAAAATTTGAACTTCTTAGCCGGTTCATACGTGTTTATACGTGAATATATGCATTTGAGTTTAATTCACCCGGCTATGGAACGAAATCTAAAAATTTGAAAATTTGAACTTCTTAGCCGGTTCATACGTGTTTATACGTGTAAATATCCATTTGAATTCAATTCACCTGTCTATGGAGCGGAATCTAAAAATTTGAAAATTTCGACATCTTAGCCGGTTTTGGTGTGTATATACTTGAAAAAAAGCATTTGAATTCAAAGCACCCGGCTATGGAACGAAATCTAACAATTTGAAAATTTCAACTTCTTAACCGGTTTATGTTTGTTTATACGAGAAAAAAACATTTGAATTCAAAGCACCCGATTATGGAACGAAATCTAAAAATTTGAAAATTTCGTCTTCCTAGCTGGTTTATGTGTGTATATACGTAAAAAAAAAGCATTTGAATTCCAAGCACCCGGCTGTGGAAAGAAATCTAAAAATTTGAAAATTTCGACTTCTTAGCCGGTTTATGTGTGTATATACGTGTAAAAATGCATGTTAATTCAAACCACCCGGCAATGGAACGAAATCTAAAAATTTGAAATTTTGGACTTCTTAGCCGGTTAAGTGTGTATATACGTGTAAAAATGCATGTTAATTCCATCCACCCGGCTATGGAACGAAATCTAATAATTTGAAAATTTGAACTTCTTAGCCGGTTCATACGTGTTTATACGTGAAAATATGCATTTGAATTCAATTCACCTGGCTATGGAGCAACATCTAAAAATTTGAAATTTTGGACTTCTTAGCCGGATAAGTGTGTATATACGTGTAAAAATGGATGTTAATTCAATCCACCCGGCTATGGAACGAAATCAAAAATTTGAAAATGTGGACTTCTTCGCCGGTTTATACGTGTTTGTACGTGAAAAAAGCATTTGAATTCAATGCACCCTGCTATGGAACGAAATCTAAAAATTTTTAAATTTGGACTTCTTAGCCAGTTTATATGTGTTAATACGTTTAAAAATGCATGTTAATTCAATCCACCCGGCTATGAAACGAAATCCAAAAATTTGTAAATTGGGACTTCTTAGCCGGTTTATGCGTGTTTATACGTGTAAATATCCATTTGAATTCAATTCACCTGTCTATGGAGCGGAATCTAAAAATTTGAAAATTTCGACATCTTAGCAGGTTTTGGTGTGTATATACGTGAAAATATGCATGTTAATTCAATCCACCCGGCTATGAAACGAAATCTAAAAATTTGAAATTTTCAACTTCTTAGCCGGTTCATACGTGTTTATACGTGAATATATGCATTTGAGTTTAATTCACCCGGCTATGGAACGAAATCTAAAAATTTGAAAATTTGAACTTCTTAGCCGGTTCATACGTGTTTATACGTGTAAATATCCATTTGAATTCAATTCACCTGTCTATGGAGCGGAATCTAAAATTTGAAAATTTCGACATCTTAGCCGGTTTTGGTGTGTATATACGTGAAAAATATGCATGTTAATTCAATCCACCCGGCTATGGAACGAAATCTAAAAATTTGAAAATTTGAACTTCTTAGCCGGTTCATACGTGTTTATACGTGAATATATGCATTTGAGTTTAATTCACCCGGCTATGGAACGAAATCTAAAAATTTGAAAATTTGAACTTCTTAGCCGGTTTATACGTGTTTGTACGTGAAAAAAGCATTTGAATTCAATGCACCCTGCTATGGAACGAAATCTAAAAATTTTTAAATTTGGACTTCTTAGCCGGTTTATGCGTGTTTATACGTGTAAAAATGCATGTTAATTCAAACCACCCGGCAATGGAACGAAATCTAAAAATTTGAAATTTTGGACTTCTTAGCCGGTTAAGTGTGTATATACGTGTAAAAATGCATGTTAATTCCATCCACCCGGCTATGGAACGAAATCTAAAAATTTGAAAATTTGAACTTCTTAGCCGGTTCATACGTGTTTATACGTGTAAATATCCATTTGAATTCAATTCACCTGTCTATGGAGCGGAATCTAAAAATTTGAAAATTTCGACATCTTAGCCGGTTTTGGTGTGTATATACGTGAAAATATGCATGTTAATTCAATCCACCCGGCTATGAAACGAAATCTAAAAATTTGAAAATTTCAACTTCTTAGCCGATTTATGTATTTTTATACGAGAAAAAAGCATTTGATTTCAAAGCACCCGGTTATGAAACGAAATCTAAAAATTTGAAAATTTGGTCTTCCTAGCTGGTTTATGTGTGTATATACCTGAAAAAAAGCATTTGAATTCAAAGCACCCGGCTATGGAACGAAATATAAAAATTTTTAAATTTGGACTTCTTAGCCGGTTTATGCGTGTTTATACGTGTAAAAATGCATGTTAATTCAATCCACGCGGCTATGGAACTAAATCTAAAAATTTGAAAATTTCGACATCTTAGCCGGTTTAGGTGTGTATATATGTGTAAAAATGCATGTTAATTCAATCCACCCGGCTATGGAACGTAATATAAAAATTTGAAAATTTCGATTTCTTTGCCGGTTTATGTGATTATATACGTGTAAAAATGCAGGTTAATCCAATCCACCCGCCAATGGAACGAAATCTAAAAATTTGAAAAATGGCCTTCTTTGCCGGTTTATGTGTGTATATACATGTAAATATGCATGTTAATTCAATCCACCCGGCAATGTAACGAAATCTAAAAATTTGAAAATTTCGACTTCATAGCCGGTTTATGCGTGTATATACGTGTAATATTTCATGTTAACTCAATCCATCCGGCAACGGAACGAAATCGAAAAATTTAAAAATTTGGTCTTCCTAGCTGGTTTATGTGTGTATATACGTGAAATATTGCATGTTAACTCAATCCACCCGGCAACGGAACGAAATCTAAAAATTTGAAAATTTGGTCTTCCTAGCTGGTTTATGTGTGTATATACGTGAAATAAAGTATTTTAAATTCAAAGCACCCGGCTATGGAACGAAATCTAAAAATTTGAAAATTTGGTCTTCCTAGTTGGTTTATGTTAGTATATACGTGAAAAAAAGTATTTTAAATTCAAAGCACCCGGCTATGGAACGAAATCTAAAAATTTGAAAATTTCACATCTTAGCCGGTTTATGCGTGTATATACGTGAAAAAAAGCATTTGAATTCAAAGCACCCGGCTATGGAACGAAATATAAAAATTTGAAAATTTCGATTTCATAGCCGGTTTATGTGATTATATACGTGTAAAAATGCAGGTTAATCCAATCCACCCGCCAATGGAACGAAATCTAAAAATTTGAAAATTTGAACTTCTTAGCCGGTTCATACGTGTTTATACGTGAATATATGCATTTGAGTTTAATTCACCCGGCTATGGAACGGAATCAAAAAATTTGAAAAAGTGGACTTCTTAGCCTGTTTCTACGTCTTTATACGTGAAAAAAGCATTTAAATTCAAAGCACCCGGCTACGGTACGAAATCGAAAAATTTGAAAATTTTGACTTCTTATCTGGTTTATGTGTTAATACGTGTAAAAATGCTTGTTAATACGATCCACCCGGCTATGGAATGAAATCAAAAAATTTGAAAATTTGGACATCTTAGCCTGATTCTACGTCTTTATACGTGAAAAAAGCATTTGAATTCAAAGCACGCGGCTATGGAACTAAATCTAAGAATTTGAAAATTTGGACTTCTTAGCCGGTTTATATGTGTACATACGTGTAAAAGTGAATGTTAATTCAATCCACCCGGCTATGGAACGAAATCTAAAAATTTGAAAGATTGGTCTTCTTAGCCGGTTTATATGTGTTTATACGAGAAAAAAAGCATTAGAATTCAAAGCACGCGGCTAATGAACAAAATCTAAAAATTTGAAAATTTGGAATTCTTAGCTGGTTTATGTGTGTATATACGAGTAAAATGCTTGTTAATTCGATCCACCCGGCTATGGAACGAAAACAAAAAATTTGAAAATTTGGACTTCTTCGCCGGTTTATATGTGTTTATACGTGAAAAAAGCATTTGAATTCAATGCACCCGGCTAAGGAACAAAATCTAAAAATTTGAAAATTTGGAATTCTTAGCTGGTTTATGTGTGTATATACGTGTAAAAATGCTTGTTAATTCGATCCACCCGGCTATGGAACGAAATCTAAAAATTTGAAAATTTGAACTTCTTAGCCGGTTCATACGTGTTTATACGTGTAAATATCCATTTGAATTCAATTCACCTGTCTATGGAGCGGAATCTAAAAATTTGAAAATTTCGACATCTTAGCCTGTTTTGGTGTGTATATACGTGAAAATATGCATGTTAATTCAATCCACCCGGCTATGAACCGAAATCTAAAAATTTGAAAATTTCAACTTCTTAGCCGATTTATGTATTTTTATACGAGAGAAAAGCATTTGATTTCAAAGCACCCGGTTATGAAACGAAATCTAAAAATTTGAGAATTTGGTCTTCGTAGCTGGTTTATGTGTGTATATACGTGAAAAAAAGCATTTGAATTCAAAGCACCCGGTTATGGAACGAAATCTAAAAATTTGAAAATTTGATCTTCCTAGCTGGTTTATGTGTGTATATACCTGAAAAAAAGCATTTGAATTCAAAGCACCCGGCTATGGAACGAAATATAAAAATTTTTAAATTTGGACTTCTTCGCCAGTTTATATGTGTTAATACGTTTAAAAATGCATGTTAATTCAATCCACCCGGCTATGGAACGAAATCTAAAAATTTGTAAATTGGGACTTCTTAGCCGGTTTATGCGTGTTATACGTGTAAAAATGCATGTTAATTCAATCCACGCGGCTATGGAACTAAATCTAAAAATTTGAAAATTTCGACATCTTAGCCGGTTTAGGTGTGTATATATGTGTAAAAATGCATGTTAATTCAATCCACCCGGCTATGGAACGAAATCTAAAAATTTGAAAATTTGAACTTCTTAGCCGGTTCATACGTGTTTATACGTGAATATATGCATTTGAGTTTAATTCACCCGGCTATGGAACGGAATCAAAAAATTTGAAAAAGTGGACTTCTTAGACTGTTTCTACGTCTTTATACGTGAAAAAAGCATTTAAATTCAAAGCACCCGGCTACGGTACGAAATCGAAAAATTTGAAAATTTTGACTTCTTATCTGGTTTATGTGATAATACGTGTAAAAATGCTTGTTAATTCGATCCACCCGGCTATGGAACGAAATCAAAAAATTTGAAAATTTGGACATCTTAGCCTGATTCTACGTCTTTATACGTGAAAAAAGCATTTGAATTCAAAGCACGCGGCTATGGAACTAAATCTAAGAATTTGAAAATTTGGACTTCTTAGCCGGTTTATATGTGTACATACGTGTAAAAGTGAATGTTAATTCAATCCACCCGGCTATGGAACGAAATCTAAAAATTTGAAAGATTGGTCTTCTTAGCCGGTTTATGTGTGTTTATACGAGAAAAAAAGCATTAGAATTCAAAGCACGCGGCTAAGGAACAAAATCTAAAAATTAAAAAATTTGGAATTCTTAGCTGGTTTATGTGTGTATATACGTGTAAAAATGCTTGTTAATTCGATCCACCCGGCTATGGAACGAAAACAAAAAATTTGAAAGATTGGTCTTCTTAGCCGGTTTATGTGTGTTTATACGAGAAAAAAAGCATTAGAATTCAAAGCACGCGGCTAAGGAACAAAATCTAAAAATTTAAAAATTTGGAATTCTTAGCTGGTTTATGTGTGTATATACGTGTAAAAATGCTTGTTAATTCGATCCACCCGGCTATGGAACGAAAACAAAAAATTTGAAAATTTGGACTTCTTCGCCGGTTTATATGTGTTTATACGTGAAAAAAGCATTTGAATTCAATTCACCTGTCTATGGAGCGGAATCTAAAAATTTGAAAATTTCGACATCTTAGCCGGTTTTGGTGTGTATATACGTGAAAATATGCATGTTAATTCAATCCACCCGGCTATGAAACGAAATCTAAAAATTTGAAAATTTCAACTTCTTAGCCGATATATGTATTTTTATACGAGAAAAAAGCATTTGATTTCAAAGCACCCGGTTATGAAACGAAATCTAAAAATTTGAAAATTTGGTCTTCCTAGCTGGTTTATGTGTGTGTATACCTGAAAAAAAGCATTTGAATTCAAAGCACTCGGCTATGGATAGAAATATAAAAATTTGAAAATTTCGATTTCTTTGCCGGTTTATGTGTTTATATACGTGTAAAAATGCAGGTTAATCCAATCCACCCGCCAATGGAACGAAATCTAAAAATTTGAAAAATGGCCTTCTTTGCCGGTTTATGTGTGTATATACATGTAAAAATGCATGTTAATTCAATCCACCCGGCAATGTAACGAAATCTAAAAATTTGAAAATTTCGACTTCATAGCCGGTTTATGCGTGTATATACGTGTAATATTTCATGTTAACTCAATCCATCCGGCAACGGAACGAAATCGAAAAATTTAAAAATTTGGTCTTCCTAGCTGGTTTATGTGTGTATATACGTGAAATATTGCATGTTAACTCAATCCACCCGGCAACGGAACGAAATCTAAAAATTTGAAAATTTGGTGTTCCTAGCTGGTTTATGTGTGTATATACGTGAAATAAAGTATTTTAAATTCAAAGCACCCGGCTATGGAACGAAATCTAAAAATTTGAAAATTTGGTCTTCCTAGTTGGTTTATGTGTGTATATACGTGAAAAAAAGTATTTTAAATTCAAAGCACCCGGCTATGGAACGAAATCTAAAAATTTGAAAATTTCACATCTTAGCCGGTTTATGCGTGTATATACGTGAAAAAAAGCATTTGAATTCAATCCCCCCGCTTATGGAACGAAATCAAAAAATTTGAAAATTTGGACTTCTTAGCCTGTTTCTACGTCTTTATACGTGAAAAGAAGCATTTGATTTCAAAGCACCCGGTTATGAAACGAAATCTAAAAATTTGAGAATTTGGTCTTCCTAGCTGGTTTATGTGTGTATATACGTGAAAAAAAGCATTTGAATTCAAAGCACCCGGTTATGGAACGAAATCTAAAAATTTGAAAATTTGATCTTCCTAGCTGGTTTATGTGTGTATATACCTGAAAAAAAGCGTGTTAATTCAATCCACGCGGCTATGGAACTAAATCTAAAAATTTGAAAATTTCGACATCTTAGCCGGTTTAGATGTGTATATATGTGTAATAATGCATGTTAATTCAATCCACCTGGCAATGGAACGAAAACTAAAAATTTGAAAATTTCGACTTCTTAACCGGTTTATGTGTGTATATACGTGTAAAAATGTATGTTCATTCAATCCACCCGGCAATGGAACGAAATCTAAAAATTTGAAAATTTGGACTTCTAAGCCGGTTTATGCGTGTATGTACGTGTAATGTTGCATGTTAACTCAATCCACCCGGCGATGGAACGAAATCTAAAAATTTGAAAATTTAGACTTCTAAGCCGGTTTATGCGTGTATATACGTGTAAAAATGCATGTTAATTCAATCCACCCGGCAATGGAACGAAATCTAAAAATTTGAAAATTTAGTCTTCCTAGCTGGTTTATGTGTGTATATACGTGAAAAAAAGCATTTGAATTCAAAGCACACAGCTATGGAACGAAATCTAAAAATTTGAAAATTTCGACTTCATTGCCGGATTATGTGTGTATATACGTGTAAAAATGCATGTTAATTCAATCCACCCGGCAATGGAACGAAATCTAAAAATTTGAAAATTTCGACTTCATAGCCGGTCTATGCATGTATATACGTGTCATATTGCATGTTAACTCAATCCACCCGGCGATGGTACGAAATCTGAAAATTAGAAAATTTGGACTTCTAAGCCGGTTTATGCGTGTATATACGTGTAATAATGCATGTTAATTCAATCCACCCGGCAAGGGAGCGAACTCTAAAAATTTGAAAATTTGGTCTTCCTAGCTGGTTTATGCGTGTATATACGTGTAATATTGCATGTTAACTCAATCCACCCGGCAACGGAACAAAATCTAATAATTTGAAAATTTGGTCTTCCTAGCTGGTTTATGTGTGTATATACGTGAAAAAAAGCATTTGAATTCAAAGCACCCGGCTATGGAACGAAATCTAAAAATTTGAATATTTCGACTTCTTTGCCGGATTATGTGTGTATATACGTGTAAAAATGCATGTTAATTCAATCCACCCGGCAATGGAACGAAATCTAAAAAATTGAAAATTTCGACTTCATAGCCGGTTTATGCGTGTATATACGTGTAATATTGCATGTTAACTCAATCAACCCGGCAACGGATCGAAATCTTAAAATTTGAAAATTTGGCCTTCCTAGCTGGTTTATGTGTGTATGCACGTGAAAAAAAGCATTTGAATTCAAAGCACCCGGCTATGGAACGAAATCTAAAAATTTGAATATTTCAACTTCTTTGCCGGAGTATATGTGTATATACATGTAAAAATGCAAGTTAATTCAATCCACCCGGCGATGGAACGAAAACTAACAATTTGAAAATTTCGACTTCATTGCCGGTTTATGCGTGTATATACGTGTAATATTGCATGTTAACTCAATCAACCCGGCAACGGAACGAAGTCTTAAAATTTGAAAATTTCGACTTCTTAGCCGGTTTAAATGTGTTTATACGAGAAAAAAGCATTTGAATTCAAAGCACCCGGCTATGGAACGAAATCTAAACATTTGAAAATTTCGACTTCTTAACCGGTTTATGTGTGTATATACGTGTAAAAATGCATGTTAATTCAATCCACCCGGCAATGGAGCGAAATCTAAAAATTTGAAAATTTCGACTTCATAGCCGGTTTATGCGTGTATATACGTGTAATATTGCATGTTAACTCAATCCACCCGGCACCGGAATGAAATCTAATAATTTGAGAATTTGGACTTCTAAGCTGGTTTATGCGCGTATATACGTGTAATATTGCATGTTAACTCAATCAACCCGGCAACGGATCGAAATCTTAAAATTTGAAAATTTGGACTTCGAAGCCGGTTTATGCGTGTATATACGTGTAATAATGCATGTTAATTCAATCCACCCGGCAATGGTACGAAAACTAAAAATTTGAAAATTTCGACTTCAGAGCCGGTTTATGCGTGTATATACGTGTAATATTGCATGTTAACTCAATCAACCCGGCAACGGATCGAAATCTTAAAATTTGAAAATTAGGCCTTCTTTGCCGGATTATGTGTGTATATACATGTAAAAATGCATGTTAATTCAATCCACCCGGCTATGGAACGAAATCTAAAAATTTGAAAATTCGACTTCTTAGCCGCTTTATATGTGTACACGAGAAAAAAGCATTTGAATTCAAAGCACCCGGCTATGGAACGAAATCTAAAATTTTGAAAATTTCGACTTCTTAGCCGTTTTATGTGTGTATATACGTGTAAAAATGCATGCTAATTCAAACCACCCGGCAATGGAACGAAATCTAAAATTTGAAAATTAGGACTTCTAAGCCGGTTTATGCGTGTATATACATGTAAAAATGCATGCTAATTCAATCCACCCGGCAATGGAACGAAAACTAAAAATTTGAGAATTTGGACTTTTAAGCCGGTTTATGCGTGTATATACATGTAATATTGCATGTTAACTCAATCCACCCGGCAACAGAACGAAATCTTAAAATTTGAAAATTTGGACTTCCTAGCTGGTTTATGTGTGTATATACGCGAAAAAAGGCATTTGAATTCAAAGCACCCGGCAATGGAACGAAATCTAAAAATTTGAAAATTTCGACTTCATAGCCGGTTTATGCGTGTATATACGTGTAATATTGCATTGTTAACTCAATCAACCCGGCAACAGAACGAAATCTTAAAATTTGAAAATTTGGCCTTCTTTGCCGGTTTATGTGTGTATATACATGTAAAAATCCATGTTAATTCAATCAACCCGGCAACTGAACGAAATCTTAAAATTTGAAAATTTCGACTTCTTAGCCGGTTTATATGTGTTTATACGAGAAAAAAGCATTTGAATTCAAAGCACCCGGAGACGGAACGAAATCTAAAAATTTGAAAATTTGGTCTTCCTAGCTGGTTTATGTGTGCATATACGTGAGAAAAAGCATTTGAATTCAAAGCAACCGGGTATGGAACGAAATCTGAAAATTTGAAAATTTCGACTTCTTTGCAGGATTATGTGTGTATATACGTGTAAAAATGCATGTTAATTCAATCCACCCGGCGGTGGAACGAAATCTAAAAATTTGAAAATTTCGACTTCATAGCCGGTTTATGCGTGTATTTACGTGTAACATTGCATGTTAACTCAATCAACCCGGCAACGGAACGAAATCTTAAAATTTGAAAATTTGGCCTTCTTTGCCGGTTTATGTGTGTATATACGTGTAATATTGCATGTTAACTCAATCAACCCGGCAACGGAACGAAATCTTAAAATTTGAAAATTTCGACTTCTTAGCCGCTTTATATGTGTTTATGCGAGAAAAAAGCATTTGAATTCAAAGCACCCGGCTATTGAACGAAATCTAAAAATTTGAAAATTTCGACTTTTTAACCGGTTTATATGTGTTTATACAAGAAAAAAGCATTTACCGTCAAAGCACCCAAATATGGAACGAAATCTAAAAATTTGAAAATTTCGACTTCTTTGCCAGTTTATGTGTGTATTTACGTGTAAAAAAGCATGTTAATTCAATCCACCCAGGAATAGAACGAAATCTAAAAATTTGAAAATTTCGACTTCATAGCCGGTTTATGCATGTATATACGTGTCATATTGCATGTTAACTCAATCCACCCGGCGACGGAACGAAATCTGAAAATTTGAAAATTTGGGCTTCCTAGCTTGTTTATGTGTGTATATACGTGAAAAAAAGCATTTGAATTCAAAGCACCCGGCTATGGAACGAAATCTAAAAATTTGAAAATTTCGACTTCTTTGCCGGATTATGTGTGTATATACGTGTAAAAATGCATGTTAATTCAATCCACCCGGCAATGGAACGAAATCTAAAAATTTGAAAATTTCGACTTCATAGCCGGTTTATGCGTGTATATACGTGTCATACTGCATGTTAACTCAATCCACCCGGCGACGAAACGAAATCTGAAAATTTGAAAATTTGGTCTTCCTAGCTGGTTTATGTGTGTATATACGTGAAAAAAAGCTTTTGAATTCAAAGCACCCGGCTATGGAACGAAGTCTAAAAATTTAAAATTTCGACTTCATAGCCGGTCTATGTGTGTATATACGTGTAAAAATGCATGTTAATTCAAACCACCCGGCAATGGAACGAAATCTAAGAATTTGAAAATTTCGACTTCATAGCCGGTTTATGCGTGGATATACGTGTAATATTGCGTGCTATCTCAAACCACCCGGCAACGGAACGAAATATAAAAATTTGAAAATTTGGCCTTCTTTGCCGGTTTGTGTGTGTATATACATATAAAAATGCATGTTAATTCAATCCACCCGGCAATGGAACGAAATCTAAAAATTTGAATATTTGGCCTTATTTGCCGGTTTATGTGTGTATATACATGTAAAAATGCATGTTAATTCAATCCACCCGGCAATGGAACGAAATCTAAAAATTTGAAAATTTGGTCTTCCTAGCTGGTTTATGTGTGTGTATACATGTAAAAATGCATGTTAATTCAATCCACCCGGCAATGGACCGAAATCTAAAAATTTAAAAATTTCGACTTCATAGCCGGTTTATGCTTGTATATACGTGTAATATTGCATGTTAACTCAATCCACCCGGCAACGGAACGAAATCGAAAAATTTGAAAATTTGGCCTTCTTTGCCGGTTTGTGTGTGTATATACGTGTAATGTTGCATGTTTACTCAATCCACCCGGCAACCGAACGAAATCTAAAAATTTGAAAATTTGGTCTTCCTAGCTGGTTTATGTGTGTATATACGTGAAATAAAGTATTTTAAATTCAAAGCACCCGGCTATGGAACGAAATCTAAAAATTTGAAAATTTGGTCTTCCTAGTTGGTTTATGTGTGTATATACGTGAAAAAAAGTATTTTAAATTCAAAGCACCCGGCTATGGAACGAAATCTAAAAATTTGAAAATTTCACATCTTAGCCGGTTTATGCGTGTATATACGTCAAAAAAAGCATTTGAATTCAAAGCACCCGGCTATGGAACGAAATATAAAAATTTGAAAATTTCGATTTCATAGCCGGTTTATGTGATTATATACGTGTAAAAATGCAGGTTAATCCAATCCACCCGCCAATGGAACGAAATATAAAAATTTGAAAATTTCGATTTCATAGCCGGTTTATGCCTGTATATACGTGTAATATTGCATGTTAACTCAATCCACCCGGCAACGGAACGAAATCGAAAAATTTGAAAATTTGGTCTTTCTAGCTGGTTTATGTGCGTATATACTTGAAAAAAAGCATTTGAATTCAAAGCACCCGCTATGGAACCAAATCTATCAATTTGAAAATTTCAACTTCTTAGCCGGTTTATGTTTGTTTATACGAAATCTAAAATTTGAAATTTCACATCTTAGCGGTTATGCGTGTATATACGTCAAAAAAGCATTTGAATTCAAAGCACCCGGCTATGGAACGAAATATAAAAATTTGAAAATTTCGATTTCATAGCGGTTTATGTGATTATTATACGTGTAAAAATGCAGGTTAATCCAATCCACCCGCCAATGGAACGAAATATAAAAATTTGAAAATTTCGATTTCATAGCCGGTTTACTGCCTGTATATACGTGTAATATTGCATTGTTAACTCAATCCACCCGGCAACGGACGAAATCGAAAAATTTGAAAATTTTGGTCCTTCTAGCTGGTTTATGTGGTATATACTTGAAAAAAAGCATTTGACTTCAAAGCACCGGCTATGGAACCAAATCTATCAATTTGAAAATTTCAACTTCTTAGCCGGTTTATGTTTGTTTATACGAGAAAAAACATTTGAATTGCAAAGCACCCGATTATGGAACGAAATCTAAAAATTTGAAAATTTGGTCTTCCTAGCTGGTTTATGTGTGTATATACGTAAAAAAAGCATTTGAATTCCAAGCACCCGGCTGTGGAAAGAAATCTAAAAATTTGAAAATTTCGACTTCTTAGCCGGTTTATGTGTGTATATACGTGTAAAAATGCATGTTAATTCAAACCACCCGGCAATGGAACGAAATCTAAAAATTTGAAATTTTGGACTTCTTAGCCGGATAAGTGTGTATATACGTGTAAAAATGGATGTTAATTCAATCCACCCGGCTATGGAACGAAATCAAAAATTTGAAAATGTGGACTTCTTCGCCGGTTTATACGTGTTTGTACGTGAAAAAAGCATTTGAATTCAATGCACCCTGCTATGGAACGAAATCTAAAAATTTTTAAATTTGGACTTCTTAGCCAGTTATATGTGTTAATACGTTTAAAAATGCATGTTAATTCAATCCACCCGGCTATGAAACGAAATCTAAAAATTTGTAAATTGGGACTTCTTAGCCGGTTTATGCGTGTTTATACGTGTAAAAATGCATGTTAATTCAATCCACGCGGCTATGGAACTAAATCTAAAAATTTGAAAATTTCGACATCTTAGCCGGTTTAGATGTGTATATGTGTAAAAATGCATGTTAATTCAATCCACCCGGCTATGGAACGAAATCTAAAAATTTGAAAATTTGAACTTCTTAGCCGGTTCATACGTGTTTATACGTGAATATATGCATTGAGTTTAATTCACCCGGCTATGGAACGGAATCAAAAAATTTGAAAAAGTGGACTTCTTAGCCTGTTTCTACGTCTTTATACGTGAAAAAAGCATTTAAATTCAAAGCACCCGGCTACGGTACGAAATCGAAAAATTTGAAATTTTGACTTCTTATCTGGTTTATGTGTTAATACGTGTAAAAATGCTTGTTAATACGATCCACCCGGCTATGGAATGAAATCAAAAAATTTGAAAATTTGGACATCTTAGCCTGATTCTACGTCTTTATACGTGAAAAAAAGCATTTGAATTCAAAGCACGCGGCTATGGAACTAAATCTAAGAATTTGAAAATTTGGACTTCTTAGCCGGTTTATATGTGTACATACGTGTAAAAGTGAATGTTAATTCAATCCACCCGGCTATGGAACGAAATCTAAAAATTTGAAAGATTGGTCTACTTAGCCGGTTTATATGTGTTTATACGAGGAAAAAAAGCATTAGAATTCAAAGCACGCGGCTAATGAACAAAATCTAAAAATTTGAAAATTTGGAATTCTTAGCTGGTTTATGTGTGTATATACGAGTAAAAATGCTTGTTAATTCGATCCACCCGGCTATGGAACGAAAACAAAAAATTTGAAAATTTGGACTTCTTCGCCGGTTTATATGTGTTATACGTGAAAAAAGCATTTGAATTCAATGCACCCGGCTAAGGAACAAAATCTAAAAATTTGAAAATTTGGAATTCTTAGCTGGTTTATGTGTGTATATACGTGTAAAAATGCTTGTTAATTCGATCCACCCGGCTATGGAACGAAATCTAAAAATTTGAAAATTTGAACTTCTTAGCCGGTTCATACGTGTTTATACGTGTAAATATCCATTTGAATTCAATTCACCTGTCTATGGAGCGGAATCTAAAAATTTGAAAATTTCGACATCTTAGCCTGTTTTGGTGTGTATATACGTGAAAATATGCATGTTAATTCAATCCACCCGGCTATGAAACGAAATCTAAAAATTTGAAAATTTCAACTTCTTAGCCGATTTATGTATTTTATACGAGAAAAAAGCATTTGATTTCAAAGCACCCGGTTATGAAACGAAATCTAAAAATTTGAGAATTTGGTCTTCCTAGCTGGTTTATGTGTGTATATACGTGAAAAAAAGCATTTGAATTCAAAGCACCCGGTTATGGAACGAAATCTAAAAGTTTGAAAATTTGATCTTCCTAGCTGGTTTATGTGTGTATATACCTGAAAAAAGCATTTGAATTCAAAGCACCCGGCTATGGAACGAAATATAAAAATTTTTAAATTTGGACTTCTTAGCCAGTTTATATGTGTTAATACGTTTAAAAATGCATGTTAATTCAATCCACCCGGCTATGGAACGAAATCTAAAAATTTGTAAATTGGGACTTCTTAGCCGGTTTATGCGTGTTTATACGTGTAAAAATGCATGTTAATTCAATCCACGCGGCTATGGAACTAAATCTAAAAATTTGAAAATTTCGACATCTTAGCCGGTTTAGGTGTGTATATATGTGTAAAAATGCATGTTAATTCAATCCACCCGGCTATGGAACGAAATCTAAAAATTTGAAAATTTGAACTTCTTAGCCGGTTCATACGTGTTTATACGTGAATATATGCATTTGAGTTTAATTCACCCGGCTATGGAACGGAATCAAAAAATTTGAAAAAAGTGGACTTCTTAGACTGTTTCTACGTCTTTATACGTGAAAAAAGCATTTAAATTCAAAGCACCCGGCTACGGTACGAAATCGAAAAATTTGAAAATTTTGACTTCTTATCTGGTTTATGTGATAATACGTGTAAAAATGCTTGTTAATTCGATCCACCCGGCTATGGAACGAAATCAAAAAATTTGAAAATTTGGACATCTTAGCCTGATTCTACGTCTTTATACGTGAAAAAAGCATTTGAATTCAAAGCACGCGGCTATGGAACTAAATCTAAGAATTTGAAAATTTGGACTTCTTAGCCGGTTTATATGTGTACATACGTGTAAAAGTGAATGTTAATTCAATCCACCCGGCTATGGAACGAAATCTAAAAATTTGAAAGATTGGTCTTCTTAGCCGGTTTATGTGTGTTTATACGAGAAAAAAAGCATTAGAATTCAAAGCACGCGGCTAAGGAACAAAATCTAAAAATTTAAAAATTTGGAATTCTTAGCTGGTTTATGTGTGTATATACGTGTAAAAATGCTTGTTAATTCGATCCACCCGGCTATGGAACGAAAACAAAAAATTTGAAAATTTGGACTTCTTCGCCGGTTTATATGTGTTTATACGTGAAAAAAAGCATTTGAATTCAATGCACCCGGCTAAGGAACAAAATCTAAAAATTTGAAATTTGGAATTCTTAGCTGGTTTATGTGTGTATATACGTGTAAAAATGCTTGTTAATTCGATCCACCCGGCTATGGTACGAAATCTAAAAATTTGAAAATTTGAACTTCTTAGCCGGTTCATACGTGTTTATACGTGTAAATATCCATTTGAATTCAATTCACCTGTCTATGGAGCGGAATCTAAAAATTTGAAAATTTCGACATCTTAGCCGGTTTTGGTGTGTATATACGTGAAAATATGCATGTTAATTCAATCCACCCGGCTATGAAACGAAATCTAAAATTTGAAAATTTCAACTTCTTAGCGATTTATGTATTTTTATACGAGAAAAAAGCATTTGATTTCAAAGCACCCGGTTATGAAACGAAATCTAAAAATTTGAAAATTTGGTCTTCCTAGCTGGTTATGTGTGTGTATACCTGAAAAAAAGCATTTGAATTCAAAGCACTCGGCTATGGATAGAAATATAAAAATCTGAAAATTTCGATTTCTTTGCCGGTTTATGTGTTTATATACGTGTAAAAATGCAGGTTAATCCAATCCACCCGCCAATGGAACGAAATCTAAAAATTTGAAAAATGGCCTTCTTTGCCGGTTTATGTGTGTATATACATGTAAAAAATGCATGTTAATTCAATCCACCCGGCAATGTAACGAAATCTAAAAATTTGAAATTTCGACTTCATAGCCGGTTTATGCGTGTATATACGTGTAATATTTCATGTTAACTCAATCCATCCGGCAACGGAACGAAATCGAAAAATTTAAAAATTTGGTCTTCCTAGCTGGTTTATGTGTGTATATACGTGAAATATTGCATGTTAACTCAATCCACCCGGCAACGGAACGAAATCTAAAAATTTGAAAATTTGGTGTTCCTAGCTGGTTTATGTGTGTATATACGTGAAATAAAGTATTTTAAATTCAAAGCACCCGGCTATGGAACGAAATCTAAAAATTTGAAAATTTGGTCTTCCTAGTTGGTTTATGTGTGTATATACGTGAAAAAAAGTATTTTAAATTCAAAGCACCCGGCTATGGAACGAAATCTAAAAATTTGAAAATTTCACATCTTAGCCGGTTTATGCGTGTATATACGTGAAAAAAAGCATTTGAATTCAATCCCCCCGCTTATGGAACGAAATCAAAAAATTTGAAAATTTGGACTTCTTAGCCTGTTTCTACGTCTTTATACGTGAAAAGAAGCATTTGAATTTAATCCACCCGGCTATGGAACGATATCTAAAAATTTTAAATTTCGACTTATTAGCCGGTCTGGGTGTGTATATACGTGTAAAAATGCATGTTAATTCAATCCACCCGGCTATGAAACGAAATCCAAAAATTTGTAAATTGGGACTTCTTAGCCGGTTTATGCGTGTTTATACGTGTAAAAATGCATGTTAATTCAATCCACGCGGCTATGGAACTAAATCTAAAAATTTGAAAATTTCGACATCTTAGCCGGTTTAGATGTGTATATATGTGTAATAATGCATGTTAATTCAATCCACCCGGCAATGGAACGAAAACTAAAAATTTGAAAATTTCGACTTCTTAACCGGTTTATGTGTGTATATACGTGTAAAAATGTATGTTCATTCAATATACCCGGCAATGGAACGAAATCTAAAAATTTGAAAATTTGGACTTCTAAGCCGGTTTATGCGTGTATGTACGTGTAATGTTGCATGTTAACTCAATCCACCCGGCGATGGAACGAAATCTAAAAATTTGAAAATTTAGACTTCTAAGCCGGTTTATGCGTGTATATACGTGTAAAAATGCATGTTAATTCAATCCACCCGGCAATGGAACGAAATCTAAAAATTTGAAAATTTAGTCTTCCTAGCTGGTTTATGTGTGTATATACGTGAAAAAAAGCATTTGAATTCAAAGCACACAGCTATGGAACGAAATCTAAAAATTTGAAAATTTGGACATCTTAGCCGGTTTAGGTGTGTATATATGTGTAAAAATGCATGTTAATTCAATCCACCCGGCTATGGAACGAAATCTAAAAATTTGAAAATTTGAACTTCTTAGCCGGTTCATACGTGTTTATACGTGAATATATGCATTTGAGTTTAATTCACCCGGTTATGGAACGGAATCAAAAAATTTGAAAAAGTGGACTTCTTAGACTGTTTCTACGTCTTATACGTGAAAAAAGCATTTAAATTCAAAGCACCCGGCTACGGTACGAAATCGAAAAATTTGAAAATTTTGACTTCTTATCTGGTTTATGTGATAATACGTGTAAAAATGCTTGTTAATTCGATCCACCCGGCTATGGAACGACAATCAAAAATTTGAAAATTTGGACATCTTAGCCTGATTCTACGTCTTTATACGTGAAAAAAGCATTTGAATTCAAAGCACGCGGCTATGGAACTAAATCTAAGAATTTGATAAATTGGATCTTCTTAGCCGGTTTATATGTGTACATACGTGTAAAAGTGAATGTTAATTCAATCCACCCGGCTATGGAACGAAATCTAAAAATTTGAAAGATTGGTCTTCTTAGCCGGTTTATGTGTGTTTATACGAGAAAAAAAAGCATTAGAATTCAAAGCACGCGGCTAAGGAACAAAATCTAAAAATTTAAAAATTTGGAATTCTTAGCTGGTTTATGTGTATATACGGTGTAAAAATGCTTGTTAATTCGATCCACCCGGCTATGGAACGAAAACAAAATAATTTGAAAATTTGGACTTCTTCGGCCGGTTTATATGTGTTTATACGTGAAAAAGCATTTGAATTCAATGCAGCCCGGCTAAGGAACAAAATCTAAAATTTGAAAATTTGGAATTTTTAGCTGGTTATGTGTGTATATACGTTAAAAATGCTTGTTAATTCGATCCACCCGCTATGGAACGAAATCTAAAATTTGAAAATTTGAACTTCTTAGCCGGTTCATACGTGGTTATA